>CM042263.1:31896346-32496346 GCA_023566225.1 Romanogobio albipinnatus
GACCTGACCCCGAAATGTGCCAATAAGCACTTATCACGGCTAATTGGCTTGTTACGTAATCACTAATGGCTTCTTAATGTTTTCATCCGTCATATTGAGTAAAGAAGGCCATCTGAAACCGCTAGGATTTGTGGTGTTTGGGTTGAGGATGTGAAAGCGTCACGTTTTTTTAAACTCACCTTTGAAGCGTTTCATACTCGGCTGCGTTACACAGTTCAGCTGCTCCTAACTGAGACGGATCAAGTCAGATAGGAAGCTCAAATCAATGGTGGAGAGCTAGAGAGGCTTGAATTGTAGTATCTGAGAGATTTCAGGTGTCTGATTATACTTTAAAGGTCACAGAAGCATGTCTTCATGTATAGACGTGTTTTTGTAGCTCATTTATGCTTGTATACTTGCTTGAGGGATGTGTAGAAGTTCTGTTTTCTGATATATTACACAGAGAAATGGCAAGCACAGGCTCCAATCAGATTGTGCACAGGTTTACATGAAAATACATGAAATCTCAATTGTTTTAAAGGAACCAAGATTATATAATGAGCATTTGAGCTAGTTATTTGACTAAATGTATGGGTTTTATATGCAATTTTAAAGAGTTTTTAAAGGTCCCGTTCTTCGTGTTTTTTTGAAGCTTTGATTGTGTTTACAGTGTGCAATATAACATGTGTTCATGTTTCGCGTGTAAAAAACACAGTATTTTTCACACAATTTACTTATCTGTATACCGCTGTTTTCACTGTCCTAAAAACGGCTGATGAGTTCCTTGTTCTATGAAGTCCCTCCTTCAGAAATACGTAACGAGTTCTGATTGTGCCAGCGGTTCCCGTGTTGTGATTTGACCGCAGCTTAGCGCACGTGGCACGGTTCCTGTTTTGTGATTCGACAGCAGCTTAGCGCACGTAACTTGCACGGAAAGGTCACGCCTCTTAACGGGAGATGAATGCACTTAATGATCTCTACAGCGTCCCTGGGAAAGCCAAACAAAGGTGATTTGACTCCAGGATGAAAATAACAGCGTCTCAACGACATGGCGACAAACACACTCAAACGCAACACTTCCTCTTCTCCACGCGACACTTCCTCTTCTCCACGTGGGACAGTAACAAGACCACGCCCCCTTTTTTCGCGTATTCTTGTGGGCGGAGGTTAGTCTGTTCTACTGACGTCATTTATGAAGGAAGTACCAGGATGTAGTCCAAGCCGGCCGTTCGCTGTAGGCTTTGAAAGGGAACTTCTGTTAAACAAAATATCTCGCTTGGCATTGAACTTTGAGCTTTATAATTTTACAGGTATTATTTATGCTCTAACAGCAACATTACACACTAACTAAAGTTTGAACAGTGGGATCACGAAGAACGGGACCTTTAAAGAATTTTAAAGAGGATTCTGTTTGTCTGTGAAATAACTGGTATTTATCCATTTTTGATGGACATAAATGTAACAAATTTGTATTCCAATTTAGCCTTTCAGGAGTTACTGCATCATTCTTAGGATACTCATTTTTTCTATTCATTTTTGTTTGGTATATTGTTTTTATTTTACTCTTTGAAGCGCCTTGAGAAGCTTGCTTAAAAGCACTATATGCAGTCAAGAATTGTATAATTTTACTTCATTACATTTATGTTATAGCCTGACTGTTTGTAACGCTATATTAAAATGGTTGTGTGTTAGAAGCTCACAGCTCAGAAGTGTAGCAGACACTGGAGGGAATGAGACAGTTCTCAATAAAATGCTGGATCGAAATTCAATTCAAAGAGCCCTTGGTTGGAAGTGAACAGGATCAGTGACAGAAGAGATTCAGATATGAGGTCAAGTGTTGAAGTCTCTCTGACACACGCACACACACATACACAGAAGTGTGTGTTTCCTGCAGGGTGAAGTCGACATGTCCTGCCTCATTACTCTGGCTCTGTGTGTGGCTGACAACCGCTGTTATCCACTTTCTCTTCACACACACACGCACACACACACACACACAAACAAACAGACTGAGGCGTACCTGGATCTGTATTAATGGAGCCTGGACAGATTCTCTGTGATGCAGACAGCTGGAAAGAGAAATACAGCTTCCTAGATGAGTTCAGAGGCTTTGTATTGATGGGTGAATCTCATGAATCTTGTTGAGAACATGCCTAGTTCATATTTCACCTAAAATAAAAATTCAGAAATCATGAAACATATTTTCCTGTTATTAACATTTGTTGTATTTTCCAATAATTCCCATTATTGCTGTGTGTGTGTGTGTGTGTGTGTGTGTGTGTGTGTGTGTGTGTGTGTGTGTGTGTGTGTGTGTGTGTGTGTGTGTGTGTGTGTGTGTGTGTGTGTGTGTGTGTGTGTGTGTGTGTGTGTGTGTGTGTGTGTGTGTGTGTGTGTAAACTGTAAATTTTATAAAACACTCATCACATGTCCAGATGCATTAGTGTAATTAGTAGAAATTGGAGTGGAAATGTACTTAATGTTGTAATCTTGATGCAAAATATCTTAGTATTTTTGTTTGCTCTAGCTTGTGTCCTAATCTAGTGGTCTAATACAGAGGTCCTGTCTCTCTCCTCCTATTTGTAGTGAAAACACTAGTTGTTTTCAACCAGGTATCATCGTTCAGGTATCAAAAGCACATCAACTGGTCACGGGGTACCTCAAGGCTCAGTTCTAGGACCCCTCCTGTTCTCCATATATACTACATTGCTGGGACCTATAGGCCCTTTTCACATGACGTCACGCAACTTCCGTTCCGACACAGAGCCGTGTATGATTACTTCCGCCAGCATAGTGAAACGTTATGGAGTTTTATGCTGCGTTCACACCAAACGCGAATAGGGCGTCAAAATCGTGTCCATCGCGTCTAGTTTGACGTGTGAACATTTTGAATCCATTCACGCATCCGCAGCGAATTGGACGTGCATACCTGTATGTATACAATAAAACAAAATATGTCATAAAACACCACTCTGCCTCTTTTCATTTGCATTAAAAAAATATTAAACATTAATAGCCACACAAATGTGTTTCAGGCAATGCATACCTGGATCATCTTCACTGAATGTATATTTTTAACAAACGAAATATAAATCAAAACCATGCCTCTTTTCGTTTACATTTAAAAAATGAATAAAAATATAGGCCTACACATTAACATGTGGTTCAGAAAAGAAGTGTACATAGGCTATATCACTGTAATAAAATTAAATAATTCATAAAACACAACCCAGTCTAAAGTTAAATAGCCCCAAAAAAAATTAAGTTATGAAACTTCACTTTGCCCTCAGCCAAAACGATTTGGCAAGCAAATAGATTCATGAGACCAAAGATCGCCCCGAGACATCAGAGCCAGCGGCAGACATGGGTTGGCATTCTTTCATTAACCATGATATTTTAAATCTGTATTTGTAAAGCTGATCTGTGTCTTCGTGGGCAACAATCTTCTTTTAACTGGATCTTTCATGTTGAGTTGAAGGAGTTTGATGCTGTAAGGTCTGATGTTATTTCACGTGTTCGTCCATTGCAAATACTATAAAGGAATGTCTACAGAACCTTCTCATTTAGTCATTCATTTTGATGAAATATGGTTTTCATTTTAACATCAAAGTCTGACTTCAGATTCATTTTTGTTCTACACTCCACAAAAATTAAACCTGAACAACCTTCGCCGTAACTTTGGAAATGAATCAAGCGCCATTATTGTGTCTTGTTTCAAAGACAATTTTGAGATCAAACAAACTTAAATAATGAGGAGACCGCTGGAAATCGCTGATGTTCAGACGGTCACCTGAGGTGAAAAAAATTAAATTGAGTTTAAATGTAAGAATGGCAATGACTGAGAATATTGCATCTAGGGGCAAGACTTTGATGTCCCGCTGCTCTGAAAAACTGACAAGACAGACTGCTGGGAAATCTGACCTGTAGCGAGGATGACGTGGGTCTTTGCGTTGGAAGCAGCTGTTTATCTTTAAGAGGCTCTCAGGGAATTCTAGGAAAATGACAGTGTTATTTACTGCAGAGATTGTTTCTGGAGATGTTTTCATACTTATGCATGAGCATTTGTGAGATACTGTTGTTCGTTTTAAAGGTAAGTCATGTGAACAAGATTCATATCTGCAGTGAGCCGGAGCAGCTGACCCATGAGAAGGGTCCAGTTCAACCCATCGGAGAGTCATTCATCAGAACTGCCTTACTAACACACACTGACTCGCCTGATGATGCTTTTCACTATATAGTAGGCGGAAAACAATACATGGCAAGTGTAGTATGCCCCTGGTTGGCCTACTACGATCCCGGTGAGATTCTGAAGTGTACATACGATGGACACTTTACTATGCCATGAGGCAAGGCCGTAACCATGTCTTGAACATTAGGGGCGACCAATTTTTTTTTTTTTTTATAACGCATAAAGAAACAGAACAGTGATCGAAATTCTTGGTCTAATTCTAGTTGGGAAATAATCATTTTGGGACTTTTGCAAATAATATTTGCATTCATTTGCGTCAAATATGTTGTTAGTCTCGAGATTCTTCCCGTTAGTGAATAAATACATATTCGCTGTTAATATTCAAATTCTATAGTGGTCTGGTGGTAGAATTTTTGTAAACTGTGTCGAAGGTTACATCTCCCCTAATATTTTTTTCTTTTCTTCATTAAAATCAAAGATGTTCAATGATTGTATATTATGAGCAGGGACACATTTTCCAACTCCCCCAGAGTTAAACAGTTGAGTTTTACCATTTTCGAATCCATTCAGCCGATCTCCCGGTCTGGCGGTGGCACTTTTCTAGACCGATATGGCTAGGAACTATACTCTCATTCCTGCATAATAATCAAGGAATTTTGTGGTCCACCATGGGTGCAGCGGTGCAATGATATTACGCAACACCTGAAAATAGGCTAACTTCCGTCAACATAACCGTGCTGGGGACTATTTTCAGGCGCTGCATTTTTCGAGAGAGATGCTAACGGTCTAATCAGATTCTATAATCTATGCTAAAAGTGTAACCGCCAGACCCGGAGATCGGCCGAATGGATTCGAAAACGGTAAAACTCAACTGTTTAACTCTAGGGGAGTTGGAAAATGAGCCTATATTCAAAAATACTGGAGTGTTCCTGTAAGCGATAGATTAAGGCGCTCCTCTGTGCGTAAACCCCACCTACTTCGATTTGATTGACCATCTCAATCATTTTGACATTAACGAGCGCCGATAGAGCTGAGGCAGACCAGACAAAAAATTTAACTTTTAAACCTTTTTGTCATCCTAACATACAGAGCGCTGCATAATGGAGTGCAGCAGAGCAGTGCAAGAATTTAATATCTAATTATTGGGGGGACTTGTCCCCCTCAATGTCTATGATGGTTACGGTCTGCCATGAGGCCATGGGAGAGGATTTGTGAATGACAGTGAAGCGACGCAACCAAGGGGTAGTTTTGGTTTGAACATTGGGGGGGTTGAAGTGTGAACCATTTTATCAGGGTTCCGGGGCATGCTCCCTCATGAGATTTATTTATTTATTTGTTTTTTTTTGTTTAATTTTGCAAAATTGTCTTTTTTGTTATCATCCACACATGCGTTGATAACATTGCTGCAAAAATAGCCTAGTTAACAATTACTTGTTTATAGGATGATGTATTTGTATTTTACTAAAGCACCTAAAAACTTACCCGTTTGACAGAAGTTTCTAAATTAAATTGCTATGATAGGTCAAGCTAACTGTACTTAAATGTTCTTATATTGAAAATGTAAATTTTCTGTCATCCTTTGGAATATCTGAAAGCCAGGTTTACCTAATATATGTCATTATTATCAGAACACATTTAAAAAAGAAATATTCAAGAAGGTCCTCTTGATTCTAACGTGTACTTGGCCTTGTGAAAAAGTAACAAAGTTCTTGTAATTGTTTAAAGGTCCCGTTCTTCGTGTTTTTTTGAAGCTTTGATTGTTTACAGTGTGCAATATAACATGTGTTCATGTTTCGCGTGTAAAAAAACACAGTATTTTTCACACAATTTACTTATCTGTACACCACTGTTTTCACTGTCCTAAAAACGGCTGATGACTTCCTTGTTCTATGAAGTCCCTCCTTCAGAAATACGCAACGAGTTCTTATTGTGCCAGCGGTTCCCGTGTTGTGATTTGACCGCAGCTTAGCGCACATGGCCCGGTTCCTGTGTTGTGATTCGACAGCAGCTTAGCGCACGTAACTTGCATGGAAAGGTCACGCCTCTTAACGGGAGATATATGCGCTTAATGATCTCTACAGCGTCCCTGGGAAAGCCAAACAAAGGTGATTTGACTCCGGGATGAAAATAACAGCGTCTCGACGACATGGCGACAAACACACTCAAACGCACCACTTCCTTTTCTCCACGCGACCGTCCTCTTCTCCACGTGGGACGGCAACAAGACCACGACCCCTTTTTCGCGTATTCTTGTGGGCGGAGGTTAGTCTGTTCTACTGTTCTACTGACTGACGTAATTAATGAAGGAAGTACCAGGATGTAGTCCAAGCCAGCCGTTCGCTGTAGGCTTTGAAAGGGAACTTCTGTTAAATAAAATATCTCGCTTGGCATTGAACTTTGAGCTTTATAATTTTACAGGTATTATTTATGCTCTAACAGCAACATTACACACTAACTAAAGTTTGAACAATGGGATCACGAAGAACGGGACCTTTAACTATAGCATTTGTTACAATAAGAAGGTACATTGGTGACTCCTCGGTACAATGCTAAGGCCAATGTTAACCTTTTTCTTTCTTTTTTTCTATCTATAGCTTTTGTAATGAAACATAGTAACATACACGTTTAGAACCTACAGCTACAACACGCCACATTGTTTATATTAGGGAAAAAATATATTCCCTTAACAGATTGTCTTTTATAAATTTAGTCAAGTTTTAGTCAAAATTTACCACAATAATTACAACAGAACGTGATGAATTCTAGTAAAGGTGGTCATGAGTTAAAACTCTTTCTAGTTTTTTTTTGGTGCAGAATGATGTTTTCACCTCTTTTCATCACTCTTTTTAGTTCATGTGGCTGTTCTCGGTCATGTTCGACTGTTTCCATAGCATTTTAAAGCGTTATATTCTCAATAGAATTCACATTGTATCAACAGCGTCGCGATAGGAACTGCTCGCACAATTATAAACTAGGCTTCAGTAATATTGCGCAGATAACTGGTCCATTCAGTTCGTACGAGAACTTAGTGCTTATAAAAGCTCTGAATGCGCGATGTATATAATTAATGAATAGCCTGATTCTGAGTTTCCATTAACCATGATAGGCTATAAATATTGGGGGAGTTGTACTTGCTTGTTTTGGTTTTTGGGTAGGGGTTACCTCCTCATCAAACCCCTCCCCCCGCAAACTACGCCCCTGGACACAACTGACACTGGTAAGTCACATGATAATGACACCATGGTGAATATAGCATGTCCGGATTACATTCATACACACATTTATACCATATAGAATGGCTACTTATTTAGCAGTCATTCAAAATAAGTCCCTGCTTAAGAAAGTTTTCAAGTTCAGATGCATCGCTTGTTTCTCTCTCAATTATCTGCCTGTTCAACGCTAACTCACAACCAATTAGCTAATTTGTACGAATTCGTATGACCTCACTCGTATGAATTTGTATGATTTGTCTATACTGCAGTGATGGGTAGGTTCAGGGGTGGGGTTTGAGGTTATTTAATTCGTACGAAATCATACAAATTGACCAACTCGTCAAATACGTACGATTTAGCAAAAATCGTATCAATTCGTACTAGTGAGGTCGCACAAATTCGTACGAATTAGCCACCTCGTAAAATATGTACGAATTGCCGTGAGATCGGGTTGACCTGTTCAGAATGTTACTTGTTTCAAAACTTCGTAACCAGATGTCATTTTGGATGCTGTAATGGGCATAATCATTCAAGTTGAGTGGCATTGAACATTCTTTTGTGGCATTTAACATTATGTTCTTTTTGTGGAGTTTTTATTCTCCTCTTTAAAAAAAATTCTTGTTTTAAATGTTTGAGCAATTTCTCTCTTGATTCGTTTTGAGCACTCATTTGGTAATTCAACGTTTTGAATGTACTTTCCGTTGTAGAATTTGAATATTCTGTCTCTGGACAGCGTTTTGAACCTTCTTTGATTTGAATTTTTTTGGACATGCTTTCTCTTGAGTCAAACATTTTGAGAGATGTTTTTCTTCAATCTAATATTTTTCTCCGATTTAATAATCTTTCTCTGAATTGAAGCCATTTGATCTTTTTTCCCCCCTACTGATTATAACATGTTAAATGTCTTTTAAATTTGAACGTTAATTAAACAAAGAAATCGGTCTGTTTGAATGTTATGAACAATCTTTCTCATCTTTTAAATTTCATGCTGTCTCCTAATTCAAACATCTTGGGGAAAAAAATATTTTTTCCTTCATCTCTGAATTCAAGCCGTTTGGTCATTTGTCTCTCGGTTAGAACATTTCCATTATCTTTTTAAACCTTGGAACGTTTCGAACATACATTCTCTTGAATCTATACATTTGAATTTCTATCTCCTGATTCTTGAACATTCTTTTTTTCTTCAGTTGCTTTGAATGTTCTTTGATTTAAGCGTTTTCTCCATTCAAACATCTTGAATGTAGTTTTTTCTGACTTTTCAAACGTTCTTCCAATGTTCTGATTCAAACATCTTGAACGTTTTTTTCCCCAATTCAAACAGTACCTTTAATCTTTCAAATGCTTTGATCATTACTTCTCATGAACATTTGTCAAATGTCATGACCATTCTCCCCCTGATTAAATAAATTTATATATGAAGCATATTTTTAGCTTTCCTGATGAATGTTACAGTGCAGCTCATTAGGTTTAGAGAAAAACTCACTATCTCTCTTTTGCTTGCTCATGTTTCCTTTTTTTGGCTTTGGCCATGATTTATACTCTCTTCTCATCCGCTGCTGCATTGTCTAGTATTTATTTATTTATTTATCTCTCTTTCTCCTTCTCTCATTCACCATTCTTTCCACAAAACAGAAGCTTGTCTGCCATCGTCAGAACTGAATTATCTCTTTTATCTTATGAGAGAGTCGTCGTCTCCTTCCACAGCTGCAGAGTCTCCGCAGAGGACACTTGTCTTTAGCCTGGGTACTGATATAGGCAGCTTTCCAGATCACTACAGCATACACTAGTAGTGTCTGAGGTTTGGGGTTAGTACGCTGAATGTTAAGTAATAACGGGACGGTCAACCCAGCTGTGAGACTATATTTGGCTAAATCTCTAAATGGGATCTCTTTAAAATGTCAAGACAGCAATGATATTAATGATCAAATAGAGATGTTGCACAAGTCTCTTGCTTTTTAGATGTTTCACTTTAAAAATAATAATAATAATAATAATAATAATCTTACATGTGTAAAAAAAAAAGTTTGTATAATTTAAATATTTCTCTTCATTAAATTTGATAATGAATAATGATAACTAATTAAAAGTTTAGAATGAGATCTCAAAAATATCTTAAATTGGGCTCATATTTGCCAAATCAATCAAAACTCAAAAATAGCCAAATCAAACAAAACTCAAAAATATTTCAAATTGGGCTCATATTTGCCAAATCAAGCAAAACTCAAAAATATCTCAAATTGGGCTCATATTTGCCAAATCAATCAAAACTCAAAAATAGCCAAATCAATCAAAACTAAAAAATATCTCAAATTGGGCTCATATTTGCCAAATCAATCAAAACTCAAAAATATCTTAAATTGGGCTCATATTTGCCAAATCAATCAAAACTCAAAAATATCTTAAATTGGGCTCATATTTGCCAAATCAATCAAAACTCAAAAATAGCCAAATCAATCAAAACTCAAAAATATCTTAAATTGGGCTAATATTTGCCAAATCAATCAAAACTCAAAAATAGCCAAATCAATCAAAACTCAAAAATATCTTAAATTGGGCTAATATTTGCCAAATCAATCAAAACTCAAAAATATCTTAAATTGGGCTAATATTTGCCAAATCAATCAAAACTCAAAAATAGCCAAATCAAACAAAACTCAAAAATATCTCAAATTGGGCTCAAATTTGCCAAATCAATCAAAACTCAAAAATAGCCAAATCAATCAAAACTCAAAAATATCTTAAACTGGGCTCATATTTGCCAAATCAATCAAAACCTCAAAAATATCTTAAACTGGGCTCATATTTGCCAAATCAATCAAAACTCAAAAATAGCCAAATCAAACAAAACTCAAAAATATCTCAAATTGGGCTCAAATTTGCCAAATCAATCAAAACACAAACATATCTTAAATTGAGCTGATATTAAGATTTCAATATGAACTAAATTCACAAAAGGTTTCTAGCTCTGCACACTTACACTGTACAATTTCAAAGTTGTACATAAAACTACTCCATATAAAAAAACTCCATTGTGTGACAGAAAATGTAAGTCGTAATTCAAAAGGCGAAATCAGAAGAAATCAAACTTCAATTTCCTTCAAGAAACACAGCATCTTCCATTTAGGCAAGAAGAGCTTTACTTTCACTGAAGAAATCAATGAACTCTTGTTGCAATGTTTGCCATTTTATTCCAAATGGAAGGAGCTTTATTGTTGTCATGCTTTTTGTTTCCCCTTTGTTCGCCATGAAATAAACCACTTTGGACCACATCAAGGCTATTTTGGGCTGCAAACCATTTTCCTCATAAGATGCAGTCTCATTTCAGGCTTTGTCATGGTTGTGCTCCTCGAGTTTCTTCCTAAACCCACTGGCTCACATCTCTGTTAGACTTCAGGGTCACAGTTAAAGGGGTGATGAATTGAGAAATTCATCCCTTGAGCTTTTGACATATAAAAGGTCATGGTAATATAAGAATATCCTGTATGTTTCAGAGCTGAAAACTTCCTTGTTAGTCAAAGAAAAGCTTTTATTGACACCAGACCCAGCAAACAAGAGATCTCAGAATGTGCCAGGCTGTGACAGAAGAAGAACAACGCCTGATTTTGTAGCCCCGCCCACTGACTTGTGGAGCTAAACCGGATCGAACGTCCAAGCAATAAACATGCTGCATAAGCTTCATTCGGATTCTAATACTATGAATGCATGGATGAACTTTATTTTTAATGAATATCCAGCTCACGTGGGGAAGACATTGCGCGTATGAAACCACGGATTCGTTTGTAAACAAGAGACTGGATTTACAGACAGGATGAGATTACATGAATGAATGAAGCAACACACTTATGTGAGTAATTATTTTTTTTTTTTTTATGTGATAGTATTGCATTGTTACAGATCGTTTGATATCTATTGATTATGTGTACGTGTCTAACTGAACATAACTTAGCACGCTGTCACATGTATGGGCCAGGGCTCGCATAGCCCAATGTCCCGGGCTATGTGTTTTCCAGATGAGCTACCAAGTGCGTTGTTCACTCTCTTGACTTGATATTTGAAGGAAAAATACAATCAAGGAAGTTTTGATCATGCTCTGATTTGTCTGACTCTGCAGTGAGGCTTGCGTGCGTGCGTGCGTGCGCGCGTGTGTGTATCATAGACTGTAAAAAAAATATGGACGTAGTGTCCGTGACGTCACCCATAGGATTCTGAAGAGCAGTTTTGAAGCGTAAAGTAGGGATGAGCTGGCCATTGCCATCTTGGCAGCGCGTCATCACGTGTCACTCCTGGATAACAGAAAATGGGCAAAGAGGCGGACGTGGGCGGAGCTGAGGTGACGTGATGACTAACAGACAGCAGACAAACGACAATCCACCTGTCACTCAAAGTGACCACGCCCTTAATTATGCAGAACTTTAAGGCTTTATATAATGTAAACGAATTAGCAAATAAAAAAATTCTGTTATAAAAAGAGTAATAAAACATGAGATTCTGTCCCTAGTGGCCAGTTGTTGAATTGCAATTTAAGTCACTTCCGTATTGGCTTCAAGAGAAACTGGAGGAGGTTGCCGCTTGGTGTGTATGTGTGTGTGTGATGCACGGTTCGCGGTTATATCCACCGATCGGGCGGGCCAAGTAATCAAAAATAACATTCCAATTAATTGCGGGTGGATGAGAGATATATCATTGTGTTTGTTTGATAAAGACATATTGCGAGCCCTGTGGGACGAATCATCATTCCGGTTGCCGCTTTCAAAACACCTCATTGTACTCACGGGGGAGCTGATCGCACATTATAATATGCAAAGCTTATCCAATCCTAGCCGTGGGTGTTTACTTCCAAGTCTTCAGTGCGGCACGCCCATAAAAACTGAGCGTTCCATGAGAGAGGCTCAAAACCATGGTAGAAAATAGCCTATTACTTATTCATTATGATGTTTTTGAATGTAAAAACCACGCAAACGTCATAAGTTGACCTCAGACAACAGTATAATAAAATAAAAAAGCCAGTTCATGACACCTTTAACAGATTAGTAGCAGAGATTGGTATTACCTCGAACACATTTCTGCATTGTAGGAGTTTTTAACATCATATGTACCGAATCTAGTGTCATTTTCAATGTTAAAATACTCTTTTGTATCCCAGTGCAATGTTGTGTAAAGAATACGACTTTTTCGGGTCATGGGGTTGCCTTTCAACCATCATTGAGAGGGTCCACTTTGGCCCTTAGACTACTGAAGCATTTTATACACAATTCAAAGCACTTCTTTTTTATTTCAGGCCAAAGGAGATTCACTATCACCCTTTTTTTACAAAAGAGCAGTGCATGCCCATTTTAAGAGGCTGAAAATACAGAAATATATTTTGAAATTTGCATCAACCTTTTAGATCCCCCCAATCTTCACCAATACGATGAAGTATTTTTCCAATCTTTTAACCCATTTCAGAATCAAAAAGAATACATTGTTCCGTTGCAACAGCAAACTGTGTGGAGTTTTTCTCTGGGAATCTCTGGGGGGGAAAAAACAAGTTCTTCGTAATAAATTGGTCTTTGACAGCAAGCTGCAGACCAAGGTTTTGCAGAATATTAATTTGCGTTTTCATCTGGGTGTTGATGTAGCTCAGCGTGTGCTTGTCCCCACAGTGGTTCCGCTTCTTCTTTGATGAAGACGCTTGTAAAAAAGCGTTTGTGAGTGTTGAACATGTGGGTGTGCAATGACGAACTGCCACTGGGGTCCCATGCCAACTTCACATGCCTCCAAAATATGAAAAGATAGAAAAATCATTGCTATTCCTTCTGCCTGAGCCCTGAAAGCGACAGAATTTCATTACAGATTTTATTTGAAGATAAAAGCACAATCCTTAAAGGGTTAGTTCACCCAAAAATTAAAATAATGTAATTAATTCCTCACCCTCATGTAGTCCCAAACCCGTAAGTCTTTCGTTCATCTTCAGAACACAAATGAAGATCTTTTTGATGAAAACTGAGTGATTTCTGTCGCTCCATTGACAGCTATGCAACTACCACTTTGAGGCTTTGTAAAACTAACTGAGTGGTTTAGTCCAAATTCTCTGAAGAGACACGGCTACTTTATTTGATGAACAGATTGAATTTAGGCTTTTATTCACATACAAACATTAATCAACTCACACATCAGTTGTGGTAAACTAAAGCTCAAGCATGTTCGCTTGACGTGCGAGAACCAATGAGGTTCTTTCTCGTGTTACGCAGCATGTTAGAGCTTCTTCAAGAACCAATGAGGTTCATTCTTGTGTTACGTAGCATGTTTGAGCTTCCTCAAGAACCAATGAGGTTCGTTCTAGTGTTATGTAGCATGTTTGAGCTTCTTCAAGAACCAATGAGGTTCATTCTAGTGTTACGTAGCATGTTTGAGCTTCCTCAAGAACCAATGAGGTTCATTCTAGTGTTACGTAGCATGTTTGAGCTTCTTCAAGAACCAATGAGGTTCATTCTTGTGTTACGTAGCATGTTTGAGCTTCCTCAAGAACCAATGAGGTTCGTTCTAGTGTTATGTAGCATGTTTGAGCTTCCTCAAGAACCAATGAGGTTCGTTCTAGTGTTATGTAGCATGTTTGAGCTTCCTCAAGAACCAATGAGGTTCATTCTAGTGTTACGTAGCATGTTTGAGCTTCCTCAAGAACCAATGAGGTTCATTCTAGTGTTACGCAGCATGTTTGAGCTTCCTCAAGAACCAATGAGGTTCATTCTAGTGTTACGTAGCATGTTAGAGCTTCCTCAAGAACCAATGAGGTTCGTTCTAGTGTTACGCAGCATGTTAGAGCTTCTTCAAGAACCAATGAGGTTCATTCTTGTGTTACGTAGCATGTTTGAGCTTCCTCAAGAACCAATGAGGTTCGTTCTAGTGTTATGTAGCATGTTTGAGCTTCCTCAAGAACCAATGAGGTTCATTCTAGTGTTACGTAGCATGTTTGAGCTTCCTCAAGAACCAATGAGGTTCATTCTAGTGTTACGTAGCATGTTTGAGCTTCCTCAAGAACCAATGAGGTTCATTCTTGTGTTATGTAGCACGTTTGAGCTTCAGCAAGAACCAATGAGGTTCGTTCTAGTGTTATGTAGCATGTTTGAGCTTCCTCAAGAACCAATGAGGTTCATTCTAGTGTTACGTAGCATGTTTGAGCTTCCTCAAGAACCAGTGAGGTTCGTTCTAGTGTTACGCAGCATGTTAGAGCTTCTTCAAGAACCAATGAGGTTAATTCTTGTGTTATGTAGCACGTTTGAGCTTCAGCAAGAACCAATGAGGTTCATTCTAGTGTTATGTAGCATGTTTGAGCTTCCTCAAGAACCAATGAGGTTCATTCTTGTGTTATGTAGCACGTTTGAGCTTCAGCAAGAACCAATGAGGTTCGTTCTAGTGTTATGTAGCATGTTTGAGCTTCCTCAAGAACCAATGAGGTTAATTCTTGTGTTATGTAGCATGTTTGAGCTTCAGCAAGAACCAATGAGGTTCATTCTCATCCTTGCATCATCCTTAAATCATCCTTGCACCGCTCTCTGTATAGATTTAGCATTGTTTAGTACAATATTTAATAAAACTGAATTTGCCTGTAAAAAATAAAAAAATAAAAATATTTTTGGTGATTTATCTTTAGTTATTGCAATAATGTGCTTGTTAGGGTCTCAAGAAATGTAATTTGTGTGCCACTATGATTACAATTGCTTTTAAAGATAAACTTAGGGTACATCACAACCCGTTCTCTTTCAAAATAACTTTAATTGTTTTTGTGAGCATCAAATTCTCTTTGTCATTAAAAAACTCTTCTTGGCATATATTTAATGTGACTTTGAAATTAAATGTCAAATGTGAATCGTAACACCCCCACTGTAATTTATTTGTGACATTCATAGCGCCTCGCGTATATTTTTTCCCTCAGTAAAAGAAAGGACAATGGAAGAGGACACACAGTGCCTGAATGTCCACAGATCCACCCACCAACATTCACTTCACGTAAGACAGAACACATCCAGGTGTTTACAGGTTTATTTTGGCACGGTGTTTTGGTCAATACTGTCATCTGTTACATACACATTTGGACAAGAACCCTTTGTGAGGTATCTCAGAGCCTGCCAGTTTAAAAAGGGGTTTTTGACTTTGAACACATTGTTAAGATAAGTGGGCCATGACCCGCGGGCATCATGCCCACTTTTGCCTGCATGTAAAAAAAAAAAAAAAAAAAAACGCACCATAGTGTGAATGTGCTGACGTCAACGTGAGTATGCTTGTGATAGTGCTATTTTTGATATGCTGCTTCTGGCATGAATAACAAACTGACACTTCATTGTATTCACATAATTCATTTAGAGATGAATGGTGAGATGGTGGTCCAGTGGGTTAAACCACTGAACTGATACACAGAAGGTTGCTGGTTCGATCCCAGCGGTCACCACCAGTGTGTCCTTGAGCAAGGCACTTTACTCCATGTTGCTCCAGGGGGATTGTCCCTGTAATAAGTGCACTGTTAGTCGCTTTGGATAAAAGCGACTAACAGTGTGCATAAATGCATAAATGTAATGTATAAATGTAGAGACAAATTCCCTGCTGCCATTTCAAATTCTGAATGCATGTTTGCTTTCAGAATGACCTAGAGCAAAATAGTTCATGAAATATGGTTCTCACTGCACATAGTTTATTTAAGCATGGGCGTCGGAACCATTGTATGTGAATGTATGTGGGACAAGACCCACCCACTTTTTACGATCAATGATGTTGGACCCACTCACTTTTGTCTCTAACATTCAGCACATGTCTGTTTACCTACCCCTAATCGATAAACACTTATTATTAAACACATGTTAGATGCTTTTTTTTCACTTTTCTAATATTTTCTTCATTTTTATTGAAAATAGATGCCTTTCCGATCTGATATGTGATGGGAAAAGGGAGAAGATTGAGCTCGACGAAAGGCGGACTCGAACCGTGAGTCGATTTGTGTCAAAACTAGTTGCCGTGCGTTTTACCCCTACACTACTGCTGCTCTCAATGATATGGCGATTTCCCTAATTTTGTCTTTCCGAACTATACGTTTAGCAAGCAAAGCAGTATATTTGTACTTTATGTAATTGGCATCTACTCCAGTAAAACAATTCTGAGGACCCACCCACATTTGTTTTTGCTTCCGACGCCCATGTATTTAAGCATTGTTATTTATCATCAGTATGATGCATAAGCTACATTTTGATACAAATGTGGCAATATTTTTGATTTGACATCTTAGGGGTTTGTTGCACTCAAAATAAATCACTCACGGTTAATCATCAAAAAAGACAGAACATTTTAACCACTGCAATAAGAAAGTTCAGTGAAGGAAAAGGCAGCAGAGGATGAGCGCGCTCACAGAGGAACAGAGCAGAGCGCGCGCGGAAGGGATGAAGCTGTTGCTGAAACGAGCGGTACAAACACTCTCACCAGTGAATTACTTCGACTGAATTTATGAAAATTGAACTTCTTAAAGTGCAGAACAGATTTGCAGTATGACAGAACCGCAAGAGCACACGGCGCGAAGAAAATGTGGCTACGTGTCTGGCAACAGTTGAGACTTTTCCACGCGCTATATTTCTCTTCCCTGAGAGGGAAAATATGGTGAAATAGTATTTTACCGTCCTCATTCACTACAGCGCTGTATTTCGAACAGTTCTGATGAATTTGCAGATTTCTTTCCCGAGCGAATCGTCTCAGGAACAGAACCGCGCGATGACTGCCCGTTTTGGAACGTTTAACTGGTCGTTTCTGAGGTAAAACTGCGCGTGAAACGTTCTCCAAAATGTGCCAAGGCGACGCCGCACCGAAACAACGCACGGAAGGATCTCTGAAAGAAGCCGGCAAGCTCTTCTTGAAGCACACGACCTTTCACGGATTAAGACACGTCTTTCTGAGCGGCTCGTACCCGCGCAGAGTCGCGTGGCTGCTGGCGTTTTTGACTGCGTTGGCGCTTCTTCTCACTTGGTCCTCCAACCGGGTCCGATACCTGCTCTCGTCGCCGGTGTACACCAAGGCGCATATGGTTTACGCGAAACGCCTCGTATTTCCCGCCGTGACGATTTGCAACCAGAACATCATACTGCCGCGACGTATGAAAAAACCGGACATCTTTAGCGCGGGACGGTGGCTCGGGCTCTTCGGGAAAAACTGGCAGGTGTCCGCCGCGGTTCGAGACGCGCTTGCATCGCACGATGACGGAACTAATAGTGAGCCTCCCTGGTCACCGTTATCTCGCATTCTGGACTTCAACCACTTTCTGCCCCCTCCTCGAGACTCTCAGCCCTCCATGAGGCAGTTATTAGACCGTCTGGGGCATCAGCTCGAGGAGATGTTGCTTTACTGTCGATTTCAAGGGCAGCTGTGCGGTCCGCGCAACTTTAGCACCGTAAGTGTGTTCATTTAACTTTAAAACGACGAAAGATGTTATGGAAGCGTTCTAAAAGTAAGGCTTGGTCCTCAATAGTATACAGATAACACACTGGTAAAGAGCATCTGCTGTGTACAATCTGAGAAACCAGAGATGCCAGGTTTACATACATTATAAATAATAAACATCTTAAATACATTTTCTAAATGTATTTTTAACATCTGTCAGGAAACCTCCTAGAGACGTATTGCAGATGACAACACGCTAAAAAAAAGCTTCCAGATGTAGGCTAAACTAGACATCTCTGAGATGTGTGTGCTCTATTTCTCCTACTATTTTTGCAGTGTGCATGTGCCTCTGTCGCCTATGGCTTTTGGCTTGCTCAGTTGGGGACACTAAATATTCAACAATCATAATTAAGAGATAAAATGTGATTTTAAATGTCCTCATTATTAGATAAAAAGTCAAAAATATGATTTTAAAAGTCAAGTCGAAAATACGAAATGCCAAGTCATAATTATAAGATCAAATGTTGAAAATATGATTTTAAAAGTCCTCATTATTTGATAAAAAGTCAAAAATATGACATGCTAAGTCATTGTGAGATGAACGGTTGAAAATAGTACTATAACATTTTTTTATTTAAAGTCAAAATTATGACTTAAAAATCTTAATTATGACATAATCCTACTTATGAGATAAAAGCTGAAATTGGATTGAAAAAAGTCTAAATTATGACCAAAACACTCACTAAGACATTTAAGAGATGAAATCATGCTTATTTTTTTAAATGCGCTTTTAATTTTTTGAATCACACTTATTATTATAAAAATAATATTTACATTATTGCTTTCATTTTGTGCAATATTTTTTTTGTTTTGTTTTTACAACAGAAATGAATCAATCAAAAACCTACTTTAGCTTTTCATGTAAAACAAAATGAATTTCCTATCATCACTGTAAAGCTGCTTTGATGCAATCTGTGGTGAAAAGCGCTATAGAAATAAAGGTGACTTGACTTGATTCTGAGCACCATACAAATTTGAAAGTGCTAATTTAACACGAACTTTGTATGCAGCTACTGTGGAATACTGTATCCCATAATGCACTGCCTCTTGACCTTCCATTTCCATTGAAACTAATTAACTGCAAGTAATTTCAGCTGGAACTTGAATATCTTTTTTGACTCTGTATTGACTTGGAAGATACACAGCATACCACATGTTGCCTACTACTATTTAAAAATAGTAAACGACACAAATACTCTAGTTACACTTTATTTTAAGGTGACTTATGCTGCGTTCCAGGCAGGTTTTTCAGCCCGTAAGTTACAACTTCAAACCCACGACTTTATAGCGTTCCAGGCAAAGTCACGCCAAACTGCCTGAGCACAAGGAACTGTTGGAACGAGATGTAAACAAAGCATGGCGGAACGTACAGGGCTTATACTCATTTACAATCATTTCTCTCGCCAAAGGTGCTTACTCCTTGCTTATTTGAGGGAAATGGAGGGGAAAAAACGATGCATACAGAAAGAGAAGCAGTTATACCTTTTATTTTACGTTATTTGTATATTAGTTTCATAAACACCGTATCCGTAGGGGCTGCCATTGTTGTTTTTTCGCAGGCTATATGACATCAGAGCTTGTAACTGGGAGTACATCGATCTAGTACGAGTTCATAGGTGGGAAGTCACGGGTTTGACTGCCGTTCCCGTGCACTTTCACGGGTAGAAGGTTGGAAAAACACGGGTTACGGGTTGCCTGGAATGCAGCATTAGTTACATTGTACTTTCTCAAATACACACAGAGAAAAAGGGTGTCAAAATTGTCCCTTTAGGGGTACAACAGCTTTCACTGGGGCAGTACCTTTAAAAGGACATCTTTGTACCTTTTTTTACCACAAAAAGGTTCATAGTAGTACCTTAAGGCAGTGGTTCTCAGCCTTTTTTCAGTGATGTACCCCCCTGTGAAATATTTTTTCAGCCAAGTACCCCCTAACCAGTGCATAGCATTTTTGGTTGAAAAAAAAAGACTTAAAACAGAGCACTGTGCCATCAGTGTCTGATTTATTAAACTTTGGAACAGATAAACACATACAAAATTCAAACATTTGAAGAGGAAAAAATACAATATCGAACATTTTAAATGATAATAATCCATGACTAAATTATTGCAAATATTTCTCATCACTAAAATGTAGTGATTCAAACTAATGTAATGAAAAGCGTGACCATATTTCTGAAATGGAAACCGGGGACATTTCCTATTTGACTGGTCAAAATATCATTAAAATCTCATTTGTTATTATATTTTAATTCAAAAACAGGGTCAATAGAGTTTTGAATGTTTTTGTTGTTGTTGTTGTGGAGTCCCTATATTATTCTTAAAGCAGCACTAGGTAGGTTTTGCTCTCGGGGTCCCCCTACAGTTGGGAAACAGATTGTCCTCTACTACTGTCGTAAACTCTCTACATCAGGGGATGCATCGCACGTGCATTTGTTGACATGACAACTATGATAGCCCTGAACACTGCAGGAGGAGTTCACATGCAGGTGTTCTGCTTGCGTCCGTGTGAAATGTCTTCATCCCAGGTACAGTGGCATATGTTTCAGCATGTCATATGAATATCATTTCATGGGTTTTATTATTTTTTTCAAACGCCAAATGATCGCGATGCTCACGTTTACAAGCCAGCGTCATTATAGTAGTCTAGTCTATTGGTTACCGTTTTACAGAATCTATATGATACTTCAATTCAATGTTTGAGTGGTAGGTAATAACCATATATCGTCAATATAATATCAAGCTACCATAGATTAATCATCAAATTTGTTGCATTATAGCTTGAGGCAAGACAAATAAACAAATATCACAGACATGTTAGGTATCCTAAAATATGATTTTGTACGTCTTATGTATTTACTTGCGAGAATGTAGCCCCTACCAAACTTGTACACGCCGTTTAGACATAGGCTAACCCTAACCCTCGCACGTCCGAATTTAAGGAAGTGGGGGTGATGGTGGAAGTGACGTATATGCCGTAAAGCAGTCGAATTTTGTAGTTCTTTTTTTTTTTCTCGGGTTACTACCCGAAACCCGAAGTTTAAAAGTACGATTAAAAACGATACAGACCCCGTCAGGCTATGGCAGACGTGCCATTCAACCTATTGTAAGTCGATGTATCATCACAAGAGTCTTGAAAATATGAAGGTTGAAAATTACCTAGTGCTGCTTTAACATTAATAATTATTATGGTTTAGTTTGATTATTAGGATTTTCGGTCTGGATTTAATAAAAAAAAAAAAAAAAAGAACAGTTAATGGTATAAGCTAACCATTGTAAATAAGGAGTTCAAAACAATATTGTAACATGACTTAACAAAAACATATTACAAAAATAAAAAATAAATATGATAAATACAACTATTCAACAAATATTGTAACATTTTATCATTGTATTTAAGTTTATAGGCTACTATATCAATTACTTTTTTTACTTCAAAAGTTTTGTTACGTTTGCTTGAAAATAATTCTTACTATCCTTAATTGATCTTGTTATTTTGCATTGTAGGCTTATTTTAAGCAGAAAGTATGTGTATTCTGCAAATGTATTGGTTGCAAGTGTAATTGTTTGGGGTTTTTTATATTTAAGTTATAGTTCAGATGTGCGGTAATCACTGCGTTGTGACTGCGGAACTTTTGGGGCTCTGTTATAAAACACATACAAACAATATTACTTCAATTAAAAACAAATAGTTAGTATGTTGCTACCTCGGAAGCGATAACGAGGTTTCTTTTGATATTTGATGATATAATGGCGCTCTGTCTTCTCTCGACTCGGTACGTTCTTCATGAAGTAGCAGTTGGCTTTTTTCCAATATATCTTCGGGTTGTAAAACGGGGACAACTCCAGTCGGGGACAGGACATTAAAAACCGGGACTGTACCCGGGAAACGGGGACGTCTGGTCACCCTATCGTTGATCCAAGAGATTGACAGGTGATGCTAGGCGGCATATGACAGGTTGGGTCAAACCATCCTGGTATGGGGGAGACTCTGGGTTTTTAGGATAATGAAATTGAATAGCCTACTGAATATAAAATTCATTCTTATATATTTTCCTGAAATATATATTAAATAATTATTTTTAAAGGATTTTTGCATGGATGCTACTTTTTAAATATATGTAGGCTATATTTTAAAATCTCACGTACCTCCTGGAGTGCCTTCACGTACCACCATTTGAGAACCACTGCCTTAAGGTATACGTATTTGTAGTCTAAGGTACTAATATGCACCTTTTAGGAGTAAAAAAGGTACAAAGATGTACTTTTAAGGGTACTGTCCCAGTTACAAGGTGTTGTACCGTTAAAGGTACAATTTTGACACCCGTTTTCTCTGTGTTTAAGTACTTAGTAATATTAAATAACTACATGGCCTTATAGAGTTACGGTTAGGGTTTGGTTTAGGGTTAGCTACTTGTAATTATAATGTGTCACCTTAAAATAAAGTGTTACCAATACTGCTTTATATATCGTGTACTTTGGACAGTTTGTGAAATTTCCATTTGTCCAAAATGTGAAGTATACAAGAGCACTCTGCATGAAAAATGGATGTAGTAATACACTTGACCTTTTAATTTCCGGAGTGACAAATGAACAGGAAGCTCCATCGACTGCATTTTAAACATCTCCACAATTTGCTGCCAGATGCTTCAGACGTTTTTACACAAAATTGAAATGAACTATTGTTGGAGATGATGAATATCGCTCGCTGGATTAAACATGTGAAATGAAAAGATCTCATGACAATGCTTGAAGTATTTCATCATTGCGCTCTCTCCTCGTGCTGCTTTTAAAAATAGCAAGTATGCATTATCTACTCCACTGTATTCAGTCAAACGTATGGTTGCGTTCTACTCCATACACGGCCTCAGTCTTGACCTCATTTATCTAGATGACTGCTTGGTTTTAAGATCGCTTCATATGCGCAGTTATATTTATGTCAGAAAACAAATACAATGCTGCTTTAGTGTCATGTTGAACACATTAGCAGAGAGACTCCCGGGATACCGTGCTTGATATATTGCATCAAGAGGCCCTTAGCATCCCAAGAGTCTTATCTGCAATCTCCTCGCGTCCAGGTCCTATGTAATTTAGCTAAATGTATGCAGCACATCGCATTTGCTGTAGAAATTATGATCTGTCATTTTGACGAGGGCAATGCCCTGTGAATATCTTTATTCTTCATTCTGCATAATGACTGCATTGCTGGTATGTGACTATAGAAGAACAAAATTAGGAGACGCAGTCAAGGTGTGTATTTGGGAATTTATGGCTGGATTTATGTGGCTTGTTTCTTTTTAACACTTCGTTTTTGCATTATTTTTTTTAGGGAAATTGCTGGTGTTCAGCGTGAATCATTTGACTGTTGGGCTTGAAGCACTTCGACTTGATTTGTAGTTGCTGCTGTGGTAGAAGTTCACATTCCCCGTGGGCTTCTTTCTATTTAGTCAATACTCACACACACACACACACTGCTTTAAACGTCTACATTTAGACAAAACTTTTGCTTTTGTATTTCTACTTTTCTACCCCCCGTTCACACATGAGCGGAGTCACTTTGTCTAATTTATTTGGAGCACCGCTGCATGAGTGGAAAGAAGCTAAGTCAGTCTCAAGGGTCTATACACATATGCTTTCATTTAAATTGCATCTATCTTGTTCTATCAGCACACTGGAGTCTGAGATTGAAGCGTCAGTCGAGCTTGAAGTAAACTGTAATTATCCTAACACAGTTCTCAACCACTCTGCATTTCTTCTCACTGTAAAGGATAATGTCATTTTCAAACAGATCAGCTCTCTGTTTTAAGTGAACACTATTGGTAGGAAGGCGTTGTAGTTGAGTTTGATGAATCAGCTGATGTGATGGATTTGAAGTATTTTAGGCCCCGTTTACACCTGGTATTATCCTCTTAAGCTCTGGGACCATTTTTGGGATTTCCGCCTGGATTTGGCCTACCCGAATCGAGAAGCTTCCCATACCCACATACAGTGGTCTAAATACACAATTTTGGTTGTACACAACCCTTTGAAGTTTCATAAACCACTACTAAATGTGATAAACATATAAGTGTAGGTATACATGTAAGTATATGTTGTCTGAGCTGTAATATCCTCCACCCATATGACCACGTCAGGCTAATTTTCTGAAGGTTCCAAAACAAAATCATCTCGCAACCATACCTTAAAATCCCTGGTAATAACACCAAATTTGGCACACACCAAGTAAAAACATTGGGAGCATTGGGATCGGTAGAAGAGGGCTTAATGAACTAATTTTTGTGAACCTCAAATTCGACCAAAATTAAAAATGTTCACTTGTTTTGCCTGTAGCTCGAAATTATCCAGTGCGCATTCGACTCCTTTTGACAGCACGGGTCACATATGTAAATTGCGTGAGCTTTTGTCCATTAGATTGAAAGATCTGAAAAAGCCCATACATCTACACGCTCATAGATTCTCCCCTCAAAGAATTCAGGACAGAAGTGGTTGAAAGGGGACAAAAGATACAGGTTAAAACACCAGGTGTAAACAGGAACGTGTCTCTCTCATCTACTTGAGACCCGATCGACTAAAATGCACCTTAACACCAGGTGTAAACAAGGCCTTTGGTATGTTGCATTCAGATGTTTCCTTACTGGCGAGAGGTTTGGCTAGTGCCATTATGATTTTAGATTTTTTTTGAAGTTATGGAAGATCATTGATTAAAAGGGGTTAAAAAAATGTATATTTTGTGATGTTATATTTACGCAAAATCTCTATAAATTATTACATACAGTCAATTTAATTAATCATTCAAAATGTTCTTTCACCCTCATATTTTCTGACATATCTCTAGTTGTATTTTTAATATGAAAACATTTAGCTTTGCAATGATTTGAATGAGGATGTACATCTCAAGGAAAAAGCTGCTTGACTGTTGACTTCTATACTGTGCTGCAGGTGGATTGGAATGGATCAAATTGAGAATCAATGAGCCTTTGACTCTAAAGGTTGGAGTCCAGTGTGGAGACCTATTTGAGAGATTGAACTGAGATGACATTGAGAGTTCGGAGCCTGTGTTCCTGTCCACAGGCAGACCACTGACAGATAAATCATAACCCCTTTAGCAGGGCCTGGTGGTCCTAAATTGACCATATTACCTCTCCATTACATCACTGAGTCTGCTGTCGATGTGTGCGACTCACAGGCTCTCGCTGTCAATAGAGGAACCGGTATTGATTTGTGGCCAAGCTGAGTTGAGGCTCACCCTTGGCCATCTTTGTGCCAGTATTGATCGCTGTCAGACTGGGAACACTAACCACTCAAACCTGACAAACACTTTAGCCTTTGTGTTCAAACCCACACACAGCTACCGGGAGACCAAGTGCTCTTCAAACTGAAGCTTTTCTTTTTAAGTCTGAATAATTAATTTATAAATTACAATTCTGTCTCACTCTCACATGGTTCCAAACTCCTAAAATGACAAAAAAAGCACCATAAAAGTAGTCCATATGGCTTTTATACTTTATGGTCTTTTAAAGCCATAAGAAGAATTTGTTTGCCTGAGGCAAAACTATAATTCATGCCACATGAGCTGAACAGATCTGTGTGCTTTTTTTGTAAAACCATTCTAAGTTAAACTGACATGTTCAATTCAGTTGTTTACATGTTCTGCCCACGAAGATTTCCTGATTTGGAAAGCAGGTGACATGTCCAACTGCTTGGTTTGGGCATCAATGTTCTTATATCATTTAGTCATTCTCCGATTCAGCAGCATTGATCTGATCCGTTGCGAGTTGTGCAGTTCATTAGACACGCAAGCCTTGTAATCAAAGTCCTTTGACAACTCTGACAAACAGCTTTAGCTTGCTAGGAGTTCGCCATGGTACGCGGGCAGCCCTCGAGCGGGTGGCCATTTGGTTCTCAGTGAATTATTCATTTCAGAAGGAGCAACAGTCATTGCGCTGATCTTGATCAGTACTGATGGGTATATCAGTCACGCTCGCGAGACACCAGAGCCACGTCTTCTTCAGCAGTCTTCCTTCTATCACGGTGAAGTGGAAGCTAATAGTGACGTATCGTCTTCTATTTCTGGCCCTGCTGCGTAAGGTGGATTGTGAAATTGCTTTGTGGAGTTGCAGGCATGTGGAAGAAAGCATTAAATAAATAAATAATAGGGTTTTTTATGTCTCAGGGTGCAAGAAAAAGAAAGAAAAAAAAAAACGCTGCGATTTTAAAATCATATATCTGGGTTTTCACACACTTCATATTTCATGATAGACTTTTTCATAAATTTCTGCCTCTTTTTGTGTTGATACGTTGGCTTTTGAGTGGATGTTAAAATACTGCCACCAATAATGGGACAGATTGTCTTTCACCTTGTACAATATTTGCTTATTCGTGCATTTTGTCGTACGTATGTGCACACACTCCGTGTGTGTGTGTTCAGTGTTCCAATGAGAATTTTCTAGTTTTTTTGTAAGATTTTAGTTTTTTTTTACATTTGCTATTTGCTATATATATTTATATAGCATATAAACAGGGCTTGACACTAACAACCGCCAAATGTGAGTGTATTTCAGCTAGAGATGTTCCGATACCGATTCCGATACCTGGGCTCAGGGTATCGGCTGATACCGAGTACTGATCCGATACCTGGGTGTGTATCTGTATATACAGCTGTATACACTACTAGCTCTGTATGAATTGCTAGAATTATTTTATGGTGTGCTTCAGACTTATCCCTTAATAAAACATGAACAAATACATGGTGAACTACTGTATTTGTATTATCTGACATCCATTTGACAGTAATATTATTTATTTTTCTTAAGCGAAAAAGAAGTTCAAATGCAGCCACAAATCTAACACTGCAAACTGAAAAGGGTATTTTAGTTGTACAATATAACTATAAAAAACAGTGCAAATAAATGTAGGAATATTATTTATTTATACAGGTCCTTCTCAAAAAATTTGCATATTGTGATAAAGTTCATTATTTTCCATAATGTAATGATAAAAATTAAACTTTCATATATTTTAGATTCATTGCACACCAACTGAAATATTTCAGGTCTTTTATTGTTTTAATACTGATGATTTTGGCATACAGCTCATGAAAACCCCAAATTCCTGTCTCAATAAATTAGCATATCATGAAAAGGTTCTCTAAACGAGCTATTAACCTAATCATCTGAATCAAAATTACACCTTCAAAAGATTCCTGAGGCTTTTAAAAACTCCCAGCCTGGTTCATTACTCAAAACCGCAATCATGGGTAAAACTGTCGACCTGACTGCTGTCCAGAAGGCCATCATTGACACCCTCAAGCAAGAGGGTAAGACACAGAAATAAATTTCTGAACGAATAGGCTGTTCCCCGAGAGCTGTATCAAGGCACCTCAGTGGGAAGTCTATGGGAAGGAAAAAGTGTGGCAAAAAACGCTGCACAACGAGAAGAGGTGACCGGACCCTGAGGAAGATTTTGGAGAAGGACCGATTCCAGACCTTGGGGGACCTGCGGAAGCAGTGGACTGAGTCTGGAGTAGAAACATCCAGAGCCACCGTGCAAGGAAATGGGCTACAGGTGCCGCATTCCCCAGGTCAAGCCACTTTTGACCCAGAAACAGCGGCAGAAGCGCCTGACCTGGACTACAGAGAAGCAGCACTGGACTGTTGCTCAGTGGTCCAAAGTACTTTTTTCGGATGAAAGCAAATTTTGCATGTCATTCGGAAATCAAGGTGTCAGAGTCTGGAGGAAGACTGGGGAGAAGGAAATGCCAAAATGCCTGAAGTCCAGTGTCAAGTACCCACAGTCAGTGATGGTCTGGGGTGCCATGTCAGCTGCTGGTGTTGGTCCACTGTGTTTTATCAAGGGCAGGGTCAATGCAGCTAGCTATCAGGAGATTTTGGAGCACTTCATGCTTCCATCTGCTGAAAAGCTTTATGGAGATGATTTCATTTTTTAGCACGACCTGGCACCTGCTCACAGTGCCAAAACCACTGGTAAATGGTTTACTGACCATGGTATTACTGTGCTCAATTGGCCTGCCAACTCTCCTGACCTGAACCCCATAGAGAATCTGTGGGATATTGTGAAGAGAAAGTTGAGAGACGCAAGAGCCAACACTCTGGATGAGCTTAAGGCCGCTATCGAAGCATCCTGGGCCTCCATAACACCTCAGCAGTGCCACAGGCTGATTGCCTCCATGCCACGCCGCATTGAAGCAGTCATTTCTGCAAAAGGATTCCCGACCAAGTATTGAGTGCATAACTGAACATAATTATTGAAGGTTGACTTTTTTTGTATTAAAAACACGTTTCTTTTATTGGTCGGATAAAATATGCTAATTTATTGAGATAGGAATTTTGGGTTTTCATGAGCTGTATGCCAAAATCATCAGTATTAAAACAATAAAAGACCTGAAATATTTCAGTTGGTGTGCAATGAATCTAAAATATATGAAAGTTAAATTTTTATCATTACATTATGGAAAATAATGAACTTTATCACAATATGCTAATTTATTGAGAAGGACCTGTATATATATATATATATATATATATATATATATATATATATATATATAAAGCAACCATCTAGGCATTATTATTATTAGTAGAGATGTATTATTATTACATAAAGACGTAGCTAAATCTACTGTTCAGCAGTAGCCTAATATATTCTGTCAATTTAAAATGTTTTAAACCAAACTTTTCATTTTGATGGGTTGCCAAGAAGACATTTCAGTGTCTGTGTTCCTTATATGACAGTTTTCCCAAATGAAACGGTAAATTCTCATGAAGTGACAGTTTATGCGTTCGTGTCCTCATATAGAGACCATAGACTGTGAATATGGACGTAGAGAAACTGGGGGAGGTTGCCGCTTGATAGTGACACACGGCAGAGATTACAAAGACAGCGAGCGAGTGTCACGCGCGGGCACCCGCCATCCACACAGAGACTAAATACTGCTAAACAGCCAGTAAACAGCGGACATAGCCTACTGCTAACGTTTTCATTTCTTCTTCGCTGCTCTAAACAGTGGGTTCTTGTGGCAAAACAGCACAACTTTGTGTTTGCAATGCATTCGAAGCACCGAAGAAGAACCGCGCAGTGGTTAGGCAAAGCTTGCGGTCATAACTAGGTCTTGTTTAAGAAAATGGTATCGGATCGGTACATAGGTTCAAGTACTCGCCGATACCGATGCCAGAATTTTTTGTGGTATCTGATATTTCCGATACAAGTATCGGAATCGGAACAACTCTAATTTCAGCAGTGGTGTGTTTTCCAGTCTTCTCCTACTAGCCACTTTGGCGGGTTGAATTTTATATAAATCTTTCAATTGTAGGGATCAGAAATAAAAATCAGTCAGTTTTAAGTAAATGTAAGAAAAAATGTGTAACAGTATAATGGATCCGTGCATTAGGTCTTAAAGTGACAGCAGCCCAACATACCTGCTGCCAAATTATGAGATAATGTTAAAAATATCTATATAGTAGTTTTTCCCCATGGTATCAATGTAAAAAAATTTGGCCAGTGAAAATGCTGAGTGGCTTGTAACTTTGAAACCACTAGCCACAGTGGCTGGTGAGCAAAAAAGTTAATTTCAAGCCCTGAACATAAAACACAATAGTTGATAACTAATTAACTAATACATAATCCAGATTTAATTAAATAATATAGTTTCATTGCAGATAAATCAAGTGTAGTGTCAGTTCTAGCAGGTCACGTCATTTGAGCTTGCATCAGATGACATCCCTATATAAGGTCTATTCACGTTGCTCAGGAGCGAATAACCCTCCTCCATCACCAGCTTGGGACCTGGCCTTCTGATATTCCTCTTCAAATCATAATGTCATTTATGTTGGTTTACCCCGAACGGGGTTATCACTGCACTCCCTGCTCTTATCCATGCTAGGCTTCATGGATTAGCAGAGAGTTCTTGCCCAGAACAGAACCAAACCGGCAATCCAAACTATATGCTAATTGTCAATCGACAGCAAATCTAATTTGTAGCCAGGGTAGCAACTCTCCGTTGGCTTGCGAGCTGGAAAAACCAAACTCTAGTCAGGCCAATCACATCGTGTATAGAGTCGGTGGGCGGGCTTAACATAATGATGGCAGAGTTGCGCCGGTTCCTTGTGCTACTTGAAAACAAAGAAGCTGGCGAACAGCTGTCTTTCATATCGAAAAGAACAAAAGTCATTCTTAAGAAAGGAAGATGTGTTCTGAGTTTTGCCGACCGGATACGCCGAAAGTTTAATCCATCAACTAGCTCCGCTTCACCTTCTTCGTTGCACTGGTTGGTTGTAGCACTATCCTATTGCGTGCAGAGGGAATTTGAAAGACAACCGTTTATCCGATTGAGCCCTGCCAATGGTGAGTAGGGGTGGGAGAAAAGGTCGATGCATCGATGCATCGCGATTCGTTATCCAACGATTCAGAATCGATTCTCAAAAATTCAGAATCGATTCTGTGTTCAATTCAAACGGCCACTTCACCACTGTGCGCACGCGTGCGGTCACTGGCCAAACAGAAAAACCTGTTGATAGGCGAACGTTCGTATGCTGGTGAATTGGCTCTGTTTAAGATCAAATGGACAAACTACGACCTGCTCAGGGGAGTCGCACCCGTGGGGACACTTTTCCCGGTGAAAGGGTTCAACACCCACACGTTTTATGCAGTTTTTCCACAGTTTTGCACAAACGCCTTACAGTAATCGCTCCTCCGTTTCTCTGGCCGCTCTGTGTCTGCGCTCGCTGCGGCTGCCTCTCCATTTCAAAAATGTATTTTGCCTATTAAATGCAAAGTTTTTAATTTCAAATGCATTTCTAAATTAAGTTCATATTTCCAACAAACGAAATTCTGAGCCAAAATAACGAAGTGGTGCTCAAGTAGCCTATAAGGCGCTTTCCTTGCCATTAATGCTTAATAACACTCCTACATCTCCGATGCGGTGGCCGGGACATAAACCTACCAACATCAGTGGCATAATTTTTGGAATGACTTATCGAATATTGCTGAACTACTGCACAATGTTTCAAACGAATGGAAAATTCTGAACAAATACTTCATTTTGGCAAGTGATTCGGTATGTCTCTAACATGACTTTTGCAGCTGGGCAAGTTTTCTCATGTGAGTGTTATGCGCACACACTGAATTTGGCTTCTCAGCGAGCGCTAAAGTTGTTTCTCTTCTGTTTTAGCCGAAGTTTAAAGATTATTTTGTGGCTCTAACCAAAGTAAACTTTTTTTGCTTTAAAGACATTTTTTGTTCAAATGTTCTAAAGAAACTGAAAAATTGTCACACTTAGTTGTAAACTGAGAACTGTTTATTCTTAATGATTGTTCTTTGCAATTGTATGGCTTACTATGTTTCATTAGAGCTTGTTAATCTTGAATATGTAACGGAGGCCGGCTAGTAGTTGCTGTGCGAGTAAACCTCACTCCTCTGATCTCAAGAGACGCTCTAGCGACTGACGCTAGAGGTTGCAGCCTTTAGCCTCCTTGTTAGAGCGTCCGACTCTCATGCCGGCGGACCCGGGTTCGAGTCCCGCTTGGAGTGGGGCGGTTCGAACAGGAGGGGTTACAAATATAACTTAGTTAATAAAATAAAAGTATTGAAATAAATCTTCATCATAATTTTTAATTTGACAATACTGTTAAACAGATATTCTAACTAAAAACAAAACACATACTAGCTCCAATTTTGGTTAAAATGTAAAGGTCATGTATTTGCACAGCAGTTACCAAAAATGTATGTTAAGAATCATTTTGGGAATCGGATCGTTACTCCCAGAATCGGAATCGGATCGAATCGTTAAGTGCCTTAAGATTCCCACTCCTAATGGTGAGTTCCCAGACCCAACATCTTGATGTGGGTCTGGCTTTCTCAGGCTAGTGTTTGTCCATATTTGACCCAAATTTGGGTTGAAACAAACCCAGCATTTTTTATACTCTACAACATCTCAATTGACCCAACATTGGCACATATGGAGAGAAGTGATTTATTTTGCATTTAATGCAGCTTGCATAACATTTATTCACTTCTTGAAGATGTGACCATTTTCATTACATTATCAAGTTCTCATGGCTTTTCACACAGACTAGTTTTATTTTCAAAGAAATCGCTGATTAAGGCTGTGAGTTCTCCGCTCCTCCCCTGTGATCCTCTCCCACTCAACTGAGTCTCTGAACAGAGTCTGCCAACTGACAGTGTCCTACTGGGAGATCAGACCCTCAAACTCCCCTCGGCAGCCAGAAAGTTTTAAAGCCGTTTCATTTTTCATAAAGTCCCTTTACAAAGGCAAGAAATGATAATGTATTATTGATGTCTTCTTTCCCAGTGGAGGCCGTTCTCTTGTATTAAAGCAACAGAGACACACAAGATGCTTGATGACACTCAGTGGCTGAGTTTCGCACTAAAAATTTAACGCACCTTATAGCTCCGTTTGAGTGCATTATTAGGTAGTGTTGTTTTGGTCAAGCATCACCAGTACTGTTGCTCTTATTCAGGGGTTAGCGATGTGTTCAAACCCCTACCATAATGTATTTTAAGTACACCTTTTATAGATACTGACAAATAAACAAATGAATTTCTGTCCTCAAAATAACTCAAATACTTTGGTCAGGCACGAACAGTGAGTTCCTAATTTTCCTTGTAGAGCGGCTTGTGAAGCCTTTTGGCTATTATAAAGATTTTCAAAAGCTTTGTTAGCATATGAAGGTCGTCGTTCTTTCAAAATAATAAGCAGTGGAACTCAATGGACTGACGGCATCGTTGAGGGAACTTCATTGTGAAGTTTCTCAGAAAGACTCCACAACACTTCCGCTATTATCGACTCTCCTGGGTCTCAAGGTCAACGCCACCCTTACCAACTACTCTGTGTTGCCACGGTTACCACAGCAACTCTCTCTCGTCTTGGCAACAGCCTTGCTTATGTTTGCTAGACGCTTCATAGGCTATCTCATCAAGAGTAGTTTAGATGCTGAAGAAGCTCTGGGGCACTTATTGTCAGTAATGGTAAAAGGGAGCAATTATTCTGATGCATTTAAACATGTTTGTTTGGACGAGGCAAGAGCTTTTAAAAGCATTATTTTGGATATTCTTTTTAGGCATCATATGTGCTTTTTGAATGTTCAAAATCAATTCTTAAACTGCGTTTGATCGTGGGCGATATAGCCTCAAAATTATATCACGATATTTCAAGAATATTTGCGATAACGATATTTATGACGATATAGAAAAAAAAATGTATGGAACAAAGTTTTATTATTAGTGCAAACAAAACCATAACATAACATTTTAGTTACAATAATGTAATTTATGCCATGGTCTGTCTGAATATTTGATTCTGATTGGCTGGAAGGTGTGCAATAAAATCGTTTAATGCACAGGTAGTTCCAAGTCAGATCATCGTTCTATATTAATGCGCTATTTTATTTCAGGTGTGTTAAGACGGAGCACTGTAATCGGTTTAAAAGTCTGAAAGTCCGAATGAAAATGCTGCATATAAACACTGCTTTCATAAGGATACACTAATATTTCTGAAGTGTAAAACTTTTTATTTTGTAACAAGTTATGAAGATAAATGTTGGAATAATGACACAGACATAGCCTGGCTACGCCATCTCATCTGAAAGTGTTTGTCCCAGGCGCTTCTACGTCAACTGCGCCTGACAGAAGAATTTATTTTTCTGAGGTTTTTCTTACAGCAACACCAGATCAGTTTAGATAACATCTCGTGTAAACTGTCCACAGAATCGTTCAATCGGAATGATTTTAATCAGAATGACATAAAAGTGTGCATGTAAACGGGGCTATTGAAGCACACACACACGCGCGTGTGCGCGTCACTCGCATTCAGAGAGCAGAAATCGCCCCACACATTCATGAGCACAGAAACTAGTAACGCCGCCCCGTGACTTTTAGCAATAAAATAGCTAAGTTACTGGATCACTACATTATAATTCTCAGCAACGAAGGGGTTACATCGCTATTTTTCAGTAATAAACCCACATCTTCGTTAAGAGAGACGCTGAACAGACGCAGTCACACAGGTACTCTCTCTCTCTCATTAATCCAAATAAATGCTATAATCCATCCATCCATCCATCCATCTTCTTCTGCTTATCCGGGGCCGGGTCGCGGGGGCAGCAGTCTAAGCAGAGATGCCCAAACTTCCCTCTCCCTAGACACTTCCTCTAGCTCTTCCGGGGGGACACCGAGGCGTTCCAAGGCCAGCCGGGAGACATAGTCCCTCCAGCGTGACCTTGGTCTTCCCCGGGGCCTCCTCCCGGTTGGACATGCCCGAAACACCTTCCCGGGAAGGCGTTCAGGAGGCAGCCGGAACAGATGCCCGAGCCACCTCAGCTGTCCCCTCTCGATGTGGAGGAGCAGCGGCTCTACTCCGAGTTCCTCCCGAGTGACTGAGCTTCTCACCCTATCTCTAAGGGAGCGCCCAGCCACCCTACGGAGAAAGCTCATTTCGGCCGCCTGTATCCGGGATCTTGTCCTTTCGGTCATGACCCAAAGCTCATGACCATAGGTGAGAGTAGGAACGTAGATTGACCGGTAAATCGAGAGCTTCGCCTTACGGCTTAGCTCTTTCTTCACCACGACAGACCGGTACATCGACCGCATTACTGCAGAAGCTGCACCGATCCATCTGTCAATCTCCCGTTCCATCCTCCCCTCACTCGTGAACAAGACCCCAAGATACTTGAACTCCTCCACTTGGGGCAGGAACTCTCCACCAACCTGAAGTGGGCAAGCCACCTATAATCCATTCATTCAAATAAATGTAATCTTACGCACTACTTTATCTCTGTGTCTGATTCAAAGAAGGCAGAATGCTAGATCTAACGAGCCGTACCTGACGAAAATAACTGTCAATGTTACCCTTCCGGTCAAATATTGCGCTGCAAACATCAATATAGCAGCTTTAAGTTGTCAATGTTTAGTCAGTTGTCAAGAGGGCTGACCTCTTGTAACCAAGTAGCTCCCTTTTTAGGTACTAAGTCGTTATCGGAGGCTGACTGCTCTTCGTGTATACTCTGACAGGTGTTGTTGTTGTGCGCGCTAGGGAATGTAAATACGCCATCGCGTCACTATATCATTGATATCGCGATATGACACTTTTTTTATCATGTAAAAATGTATACCGGTATTATTGTGGACGGTATGATATGGCACACCCCTAGTTTGATGCCTAAAATGCTGTCTAGGTTAGCAGCTCACATGGCCTATATTCATTGCTCATCAATAAGGATGGTCCGCTGGCCCGGGGTAGTATGAGAGAATTATAGGGCCAGTTACAGGGAAAGTTCACCCAGAAATAAAAATCATTCATCATTTGCTCGCCCTCACGTAGGGTTGGCTCGATACCACAATTTTGGCTTTAGTACGGTATTACAATCTAATACTGTAGTATTGAATTAAATCGATAGGGTCTGAATTTTGCTTTGGAATTGCGAGTATTGCGCATAATTTTACTTGCGCAAGCACTGTGATTGGTCTGCTAGAACCCCTCCCTTAGTAATTACACATGCTGCATGTTTAATTGCACAATGACGCAAAACGTGGTTCTTTTACTGTATGATTCATGGCAATGCGTCAGTGTTGGCATATTTTAAAAGCATGTATAAAAAATGTCAGTCATTGACTCATGGATGTCTAGAATCTCATAGAGACTCTCAGTTCTGTCTCAGAACAGAATCTGTATCTTTTTATGCTGTCCTCGCCAGGATGTGTGTATGGGCTCCATCTGTGAATATGTGCATGTGCACTGGCTGAATCGACCATTCATCTGTCTGTGTGCAGCATTTCATCACACACACACACACACACACACACACCGATACATCTTTCAATTGCTTTGAGAGGTTTCTATCTCAAAGAGAAAGCTGTCTGTAACACATGTTGCATTTCTTTCTGCGATGTGATTCCCTGGGGAGCTGCTGCCGTTTTCTTTTGTTACTAAGTTCTCTAAAGATGTGGCCGTTTCATTTCCTCCACACTGAAATTCTCTTTTTTGTCCGCGATGGTAATCAGGTGTTCCTGCAGCGAGGAGCGGTTGTGTTTCTGAGACGCCACGCTCTCCATATCCTGCTGTCTGTGATCTGATTAGATGTCCATTAGTTCAGTTTCAATTAAGACTGGCGGCATGAGCCCCTCTGCCCGAGTGTAGATCACATCAAGAGTTAGACATGCTCTATAATTATTCAAATGATTTCCTGAAACCTGCCTTGAAAGACTTTGATTATAGCGGGAAGTGCAACTGTCTCCGTCCTGTTGTAAAGCACCTTTTAACTTGAATTAATATGCTTGGGTTGACATTTAAGATGAAAAAAATGCTTTCATAAATTGAACACCTCAACTGTATTAATTATAACAAGATTATTTACACCGATCAGGCATAACATTATAATTAACATTGTGTTGGTCCCCCTTCTGCTGGCTAAACAACCCTGACCAACACCTCAAACTCGTTGTTTTGCTCCTCAAAACATTCCTGAACCATTTGTGCTTTGTGGCGGCGCATTATCTGATGAAAGAGCCACAACCACCAGGGAATACCATTTCCATGAAAGGGTGTACATGGTCTGCAACAATTCTTAGGTTGGTGGTACGTGTCAAAGTAACGTCCACGTGGATGGCAGGACCCAAGGTTTCCCAGCAGAACATTGCCCAAAGCATCACACTGCCTCCGCCACCTTGTCTTCTTCCCATAGTGCATCCTGGTGCCATGTGTTCCCCAGGTAAGCGACGCTCACACACCCGGCCATCCACGTGATGTAAAAGAAAACGTGATTCATCAGACCAGGCCACCTTCTTCCATTGCTCCGTGGTCCAGCTCTGATGCCCACGTTCCACTGTTGGTGCTTTCGGTGGTGGACAGGGGTCAGCATGGGCACCCTGACTGGTTTGCGGCTATGCAGCCCCAAATATGCTCGCTCAAATCCATACCCTTGCCCATTTTTCCTGCTTCTAACTCATCAACTTTTAGGACAAAATGTTCACTTGCAGCCTAATATATCCCACCCACTAACATGTATTTGATGAATTAATGTGGCTGTGACCACTAGAAAATCTTTAAACATTATTCTGTTTATTGCTTGCTTTTGACGAGTGAGAAAAGTGCAGCGTTAATTTCAGACAAAGAATTCATACATTGTTGATAAACAATTTTCTCTGTTTATTTCAGATCTTCACACGCTATGGAAAATGCTACACCTTCAACTCCGGACAGGACGGACGGCCACTGCTGGTCACTATGAAGGGAGGGATGGGAAATGGCCTGGAGCTGATGCTGGATATCCAGCAGGACGAGTACCTGCCCGTGTGGGGAGAGACTGGTGAGACTCATTAGCCCCAGTAATCTCATGTGTCTTCTCTGTTTTAGATCTCCTAAAGAACTGTAGAAGAGATGAAGTTGATACTCTAGGTGCATCTAGGTGGAACCATTCAGTCCCCAGAGGAATGAAAGATCTTTTTCAGATCTTTATCCATCAGATCAACAGTTCTCTAGTTTTACACTCCTGATTCCCAAGAGAATTTCAAACTAAAATGATTTCTGCTGAACCTCTTGGGATTCCACTCATTCTTTCAGGCAGATTTGCATAAAATCAGCACAGCCTGAGCCGTCTAAACGTCAATAATCTGCTTATGAGGGTTTAGTTTAGGATTAATCTGTGTTTGCTAGACTGGCGCTCTGACTTTAATAATAAGCAACAGGTTAAACTGAAAGGACTGTGCATGAACTGTTAAATGATGTCGTAAAGCTCACCGCAAGGGACAGAATCAATGCAAATCCATGAAAATACTGCTAGCGGGTATAGGCACAAAAACATTTGCACATTAGCTCTGTTCTAAAACCTAGGGCCAGATTTACTCACAGCAAACCGTCTTTTGGTGTTAAAAAAAAACTACTGTTGTGATTTACCTAAGACACGCAGTGATACATTAGCGTTGAAAAGCTGTGGACCAGGTTATTTTTGCAGCTGATCTTATTGCATATGCATTTTTTGGAGTTTCCCTATCAGACGCAAATTTTATGGGAGGAGAGTATTTAAATGAATCATGCAAGGTGATTTACAAAGGTTTGCACTCGTCAATTTACTGGTATTTGTGCCATTATTTACCGCCCAAAGCATGTCTTAAAGGTGACATCAGATGCCTATTTTCCATAAGTAATTTTTTTTAAGGTATTACTGAAATATCTGTAAGATACTATGGTTAAAATTCTTCAGCGGTTGTGTAAAACATCCTTTTTACCTTGTCAAAGGTAAGGGCAAATTCGCTCTATGCCAGTGCGCGGCACTCAATCGCTCAAGGCCTAAGCAAACGTTCCACTCATGAATCGCTCACCCTCACCAGTAAAACAAATCCCGCTCAGATCCCGCTCTGACATGAAATTTATCTGTAGTAGGCTTATTGCCCGGACTGGCCATCGGCAGCACCTCTTTCTTCCTTTTATTTAATAAATTATTTTAATTATAATATTATTGCCTTTTTAATTATTTATATAATTGCCCCAATGCACTAAAGTGATAATTCCAGAGTTAGGCATTCGGAAATAAATGATGAAAGGGTTAGTCTTGACTGGCAACGCTATGATTCAGCTTGCGTGTTTGCCAAATCCTTTCGAACAGAGTAATAATCAGTGCGACGGACTCAAGGAAGCGGCCAGGTGAAGCATTGAGGGAACGCTCTCAAAGAAGGAGGAGCAAAATTACTGACCTCTTCAGGGCTTCAAATGCAGTCAGTTTCACCTGTAAATAGGCTACTGTGGTTTTGTCTTTTTTAACATAGCTAAGTTTTAAACTGCTAGCAAATGTTAGCAGTAGCAGTCCATTACTATCGTCATTCAAAAAACTGTGTGCTAAATGACATCATTATTATCTATTGTAAAGTTACAGTAGTAATTTAGCAGATATTCACATTGATGTACACGTTTGGAGGGAGCTAGGGCAGACAACAACACAAACAAATATTAGTAATAATGCAATAACTTGTTTAGTATAGATTTTTCTATAAAGATATTGTCATGATGTATTTATTATAGGGCTGCAACAACGAATCAATAAAATTCGATAATTAAAAGAGTTGGCAACGAATTTCATTATCGATTCATTGTGTCGCGCGACTATTATGCCCCTCAATAAGACGCGGATATGTTTGAGTATAAAAAAAGCACGGTTGAGCGCAAAGCAGAGTGGAAGCAGGCGAGCCGTGCTGTACCCGTCGTACCACACAGCAGAAAAGCAAGCCGAGCCGTAGGCTACAAGTCGAAAAGCGCCATTAATAAATCGATGCGAAAGCGATGCGACATGGCATGGCACAGGAGCACCACAGTGGTGATTCAGCACCTAAAACTTAGTCCTTAATGAGGAGGAAGGGAGTTCAACAGCAGGGTAAAGTTAAGTCACTACAAAATCCCACTTTTGTTCTGTTTGGAAGTGAGGAGCGTGACGTCCCTCCAGTAGCTCTTCTGGTGCTTGTTTACTCGTTATCCAGCTTGACAAGCATGACAAGTTAGCGTTAGCTTGTTAATAACAGTAGTAAAGCAGGGGAGGAATAGTTTGCAAGACTATTCGGGAGAGGTGGTGGTCCAGTGGGTTAAACCACTGAACTGATATGCAGAAGGTTGCTGGTTCGATCCCAGCGGTCACCACCAGTGTGTCCTTGAGCAAGGCACTTTACTCCATGTTGCTCCATGTAAGTCGCTTTGGATAAAAGCGTCTGCCAAATGCATAAATGTAAGACTAAAGACACGATTTTATTCACATGCCTTTTTTGGCCCATTCATTTTTCAATCTGTTGCTATGTTAATTTCGTTGACAAATAATTTGTCAATATTTTAATCAACAACATTTTTCACAGACAAAAACGAGATGAAAATCACAACCAGCTACCAACTATGACTAATATCTATTGTCATTTTCGGTCAGCATTCGGTCTTAAAGTGACAGCAGTCCATTAACCTGCTTCCATTTGTGCTCTTAATATTAATCAAACAACAAAAGACAGAGAAAATCACCTCTTTAATTTTAATAAGGATTCATTATATTTATTATACATTAATTATTTAATCCACATTTAATCTATAAGGAATGTTGTATGCAAGTTGTTATAAAGAATGCATATCATTCATTGAAAATAAGACATTGTGTTCTTCTTTAGGAGGAGGAGTTTTATTTAATTGTTACATAATATGTGTTTATATGTCACAGCAGTTAAATCTGTGTCTGTATTTCATGTTTAAACTTTAATATCATTCATATTAATAGGTTAATACAGTAGATGTTTTCTCCAGGAGTATATAATATAATATAAACATTTTAGAGAAATTCTTAATGCATTACAATTTAACTAAACCCATTCAATTTTGTTTGTGAGTGTGTGTGTGTCTGAGTGTAGTGTAGAGAACAAGTTCTAACATCCTGTTAAGTTTTCTGATTGGTATTTTTCTTTATAAAAAAAAGGGGAAAAAAAGAAGATTTATAGATTTATTGTTGCAACCTGCGCACTTTCTGAAGATTTTTTGCACTGTGAATTTTCACTGTCAGTTCTGTTTTTGAATAAAGGATTGGAAATTAATGTTAATCCGATTAATCGAAAAAATAATTGACAGATTAATCGATTATTAAAATAATCGTTAGTTGCAGCCCTAATTTATTATTGTACTAATTTTGACATTTAAGCAATTTAGACATTTTTTTAGATACATTTGCATGAAATAGTTTTGTTAAATATTGGATATTTAAAACATTTTAAGATAAAACAACAACACATCGTCCTAACGTGATACTTTGAATTTACCTAAAATAAATTTAGATTCTGTGCAAACAAATTACAGTGTTTTTTTGTTTTTTGTCTTCCTAACAGTAGAGCTGCTGAAGACAATGTGACAGATACAGGAAAAGTAGCAAAAAAGTAAACACACACTAGACAGAGAGATATCTGAGATATCTAAAATGAAGATAATGAAAAGAAAAAGGAAAGTGAAGGTGCAGTTCAAGAGAGAACGTTTAATTATTTCGAACTAGGGATGGCGAAAACTAAACATTTTCTTGACCGACCACCGAGCCTCATTAGCCGGTTGAAACCGGTTAACCGATTAGTTTAAAAAAATATGCTGCGCTATTTGAAATAACAGCAACTCGCGAGCCGCGCCTGCAATTTCGCAACTCTGTCGCATCTCTCTGCCGCTCTGCCTCCCGCTCTCACACACACACACGCACACTGTCCAGGCGCCGCCGCCTGCCTTCCACTCATGTCAATTTTTTTAAATCCCCTACAGCGCGAAACATGAGTCCCGCAAACGCGGCGCTGAGGAGCTTGTTTGTAATCGGAGGACAAATGGCTCCTTAGTTTCGAAATGGTTTGGCCACAAGGTATTGTCTAGCGTTAGAAGCTCATTTGAAACATTGCCGCGACTCATTTAAGATAATGACAGCTCCGAAGAGACGCCGCTTTAGTTCGAGGTAGTGCTAACAATAATAAAGAAAGATGATGATCAACACCTTGTGTGTTACCACTGAAATGTAGATGTAATATATTTAGATGATGTGCTACTACTGTATTTAAGCACTGTATCACACAAGTTGCAACTTACATCTGTGTCGTTCTTTTTGGTGAAATGGTCCCACACACTACTTTTCTTTGCACGCTTCATACTGCCGTCTAACCTCGAGTGTTTTATTTAGCCTGTTTACTTTTTGCAAACCTTGTGAGCGCGCAAACCCAAACGCTGTGACTTTGCGCCAAATGTTTTTATTGGTTTATTAAGTACAAACAGGCGAGTTATGATAAATTGAGTGTGAGGGATTTGTTCACTTCACACAAAAAGATTTTGGAATGAGATGGCTAACTGTAGTAGCGTTTAGTCCACTGTCTATAATAGCCTAATTTAGAGATCACTTTTTTTTTTTTTTAACCGACAACTTTGATCGGTTAATGTTGATACGGTCAACCATCGGTCAAACGGTCATCGGTTAACATCCCTATTTCGAACGGCCTCAGCCTAAGGATTTAAACCTTTTTATGTGATGACCATACAAAAACTATGGTTCTCCATGTTTCCAAAATTTGTTGTTGGTGTATGAGATGGCCTTGATGGGTGTGACAGTTCCCAGCCTGAAATGTTGTCCCAGTCCGGCCCTGGGTCACTGGATGACACATTTTCAAACTCAGACAGTTTTTAACAAACTGGCTGCATGTTTTCTTTCAGCTTTTCTGAGCTGGCAGACACAAGCAGAAACCTAACTAAATGCAAAACAAGTCAATTTCATCCGATGTCACCTTTAAACCAGACGCTAGTTTGCGGTGCTCTTGGTAGGAAAGTGATCCGGCTGCGCCTGTGTTCTTTAATTTGCATGTTCTCAGTAAATCATGCGCAAAATGCTAATTTGCCCTGTTTAGTAAACCTGGCCCCTAGTGTGTACCCCCTACATAGACAGCTGCCTTCTTAGGCAGCATCCTAACTGAAATAAAAACGGATTTGAAATGCTCGATTCGATTTCAATGGAGTTAATGTTAGCATGTTGAAACAAATATAGGCTAAATAGCCTTTCTTTATTAAATTAAACAATTTTATGCCTTAAAGACCTAGAATTTGGCCAAAATTATATATCTTAAAAGGTTTCATAATTAGGATAGATGGTCATTTTTTATACTTTTCAGTAAGTGTAGTGGACGTTGACTTGTCCGCCATTTTGAATTGTTTTTCACTGAGCTTGTTACAGTTTACTCTGGGATAATAGTACAGGCAATGTTGCCTTAAAGAAAGAAAATTGTGTATCATAGAAGGATTCATAACTATGACTTCCTACAATGATGTCTAGGGTAGGGAGCTCACTTTTGGAACAGAGCTCTTGACATAAAACGACAATAAAATAATGCCAAATAAACGACAATAAAAACCAGATCAACACTCAGTGGAAGTTTATCAGACTGAGCCTTAAAAAAACGAACAAGCACAACACTGCAGTAAACAATAACAGCAGATGTTGGACATGTTTGCCGGGTGAAGGTCAGAATGCCGTGAGGAGAAAACTTGTGACCTTTCCAGTAAAGTTCAATCGGTTTTGAGCACTCAAGATGCAGAAAGTGACGTCAGGCTGGATCCAGTTGATCAGAAAATGGCAAATATACAAACACACATTACAGCTGCAAGTCTGCAAGCCAATTACATGTGATGCAATACGTCCAGATTTGGAAGTGAAACTCGCTCATGTCTGTCTCAGTGGGACCTGTTTAACTTCTCCACACCTCTGTAATTGAAAAGAGAGAGGGGGTAGATGGGAAACCCTGCACACCTGCCTGTGTCACCACCCGACATTTACCGAGATTGTTTTTATAATGCTGTGATTTCCAGAGGAGTTCTGCTCACGCTCCTTCAAATTTCTCCACACGGCAGGTGCCCTCTGAGGTTTCTGATATCTAATCACATCCTCCAAGCAGCTCTCTGGTTACTCGGGTGAGAGCTGTCCTGAAATATTTTCTACAGCTGACTGGATTTCACTGTAATTACAGAGCAGCTGTCTCAAAGTCCTGACAATGCCAGGCTCCTTCAGATACTGCATTGTCAGACACTGCACTGTTTCCTCTCTAAGGCTTTTCACTCTACACTTAACCTGGGGTTAACATCCTGTTAACCCTGAGTTAATACACGGGTCAAGCTTTTAACCCAGGGTTATGAAGCCCTGCGAACCCTGAATTAGATACCAAAGGGGTACAACATTAAACAATGCAGTGTCAGAATGTCTGGCAAGACATTTAGCATCAGGCAACATCTTAAACTGGCTTTTGCTTTCTTAATTAAATATTGATGAGCTTTATATAGTCACAGCTACTTTCACTCATTTTTTTAAAGTTTCAGCATCTGAGGAAAATAGTTTAAATTGTTACATGGTGAGGGGAAAAATCTAAAGAGATTCACAGTGGAGTCAAGTCTTCATTTTGCATCAACTTCGCTTTGTTTTAACCTCTTAGCCCGCACCGGTGCGTTGGCGGGGGGGTTGACAGGAGTGGGCGTGTTTGTACTTTTATTTACTTTTGTTTTATAAAACAAATTCAATCAACTATGAAGCGGCAGTGGATAAACTATCACAAACTATGCATAATTTAAAAGCTAAAACACTCAAGATGCATGTTCTGAAACTTGTTTTTGCAATAAATACACCAGAGAGGAAAGGGTTAAATGAAATGCTGAAGGACCGGCGATGTAAACATGAACAAAATAAACGCAGTACTCATCTTTCATCTCCTATCGTGCAGATCAGATCAGACGAATTCAAGAAACACCAGCATACATTTCAGGGTCCACTCTTCAAAATGCACCCCCCTTTATAATCAAAAACAACGAGGAAAAAAATAGGGGAAAAACACAAAATCCTCCCTTGTTTGCATGAGCATTTTGAGTTAGAGTAATCAATCATGTTAGTCATACTCAATTCTAGTCAGAATTTGAGTCTGATACTGCTCCGTTGGGCTGTGATTATGGGGCGTGTTTAAACCGAACCAGGAAAGACCTCAATTGGATATACCTGCAACCAATCAGTGCAACGGAGCGGCGCATAACGTTAGTTGTCAAATGTCAACAGAACTCAACTGCACTGTGTTGCCAAGTCCGCGGGTTGAAGCAACCCCAATTATGTGATATACAGACCCAGGAATGCGAAATTTAGCAGTCCAGCCAAAATAACACATATTTTACCTCCCAAATGCCATTTTTCCCAGAGAACCCCCCCACCCGGAAAGCTATTGGGCTTGTTTTTAGCTAGTTTTGAGTAGCAATTGGGCGAGTTTTGCTGTAAAAACTTGGCAACCCTGTCCGCACGCTGGAATAAGTCACGTTAGAAGAAGAAGATGAGTGTAAACGATCTTTGCCGGTGTTGTAAAAAAAGAATTTAAGGATACACAGAGTACTTACCAACACGATCATCATTTCTGAGAGAAATAGTGAAGGTGAATGCATATACGAACAAGTTCTCAGTTTAGGATTAGAACAAATTCAACCCAAGCGCCTTTGATGACGTGGATGATTACGTTACTGTTTATCATCTGTCCATCATCGTCTAAAGCCCGCCTTGACAATTTCATTGGTCCGAACAGTTTCTGTTCGGGCATAATTACTTCGCTATGGATCAAGTCCAGACCGAACTGCCCGTGCAAAAAAATCTGTGGGCGGGGCTAAGTTCGTCTGGCATCCAGGCTACAATCATGTCCATTTTCAATGAAATATCGATTCTAATCCGTATTTTCTCCCTGTACTTGTGTACTTTGGACTCTTGGGCTCAAGTTGAGCCCTCCCTCATCTTTTTCCTTCAATCACAGGCATTTGTGGTGACTCAATATATCCAGGAAGCGCATTACAGGCTCCAATCATTGCACCCATGGTTTTCGTTGGATAAAGCCAGTCAATGCCTAGCCAATGCCTTGTCAGCAAAGTTTTGATGGATGGACGTAGTAACCATTCAAGAGGCGTCATCTTGCGCAATTTTATATAAATAGTATTGGTAAATACTACAAGTGCTGACGTTTCCATTCACACCGGCGTGCATACGGTGTTCATTTTAGGACATCCTCAGACCTCAGTCATATGATGAAAAGGCGTCATGCCTCAGACTAAAAGGATGTCCTAAAATGAGCACTCAGTTAACGCACAACTAAATCAACTAAATGAGTTTTTTACACTTTGTAAATTCTGTAAATAGTTGCTTTAGTTTTTCAGTAACTGTATACCCATTATAATTAGCAGTTTATTGCAGATTTATTTGAATGAAAAACTACTCGCAAAATAAAGAAAACACACATGTTGCGCGATCTGCAGCCTCTCTCTCAAAGACATTAATTCAGATAGTCTTCAGAAAATGAACTCAAGCTTAGTGAATACTTGTCTCACAAACATGAGACATATGTCTAAAGAAACGTTGAAATGTCAGGTTTTAAACAATGTAAACCAAATCGAAAACAAATATTCTGTGTTTATGTAATCTGTTCGAAAAGAAAGTGATGTCAGTCACCCGCGAGCCACTTCATTATCCGTTAATGTGACCACGCCCACGGATCGCGCGCTCTTTCAGATTCAAATACTGACTCTTCAGAGTCGACGCCCACACATCAACTCATACAAACACATCTAATGAAGCGCTGTAACGTTACTTCAGCTACATCGTTTTGAGACACGTTGAGCAATAATCCTGGATTTATTCTCCTCATGAAAAGCTGTTCATTTCTAAGAGCAAAGTATTCCGTCACTGATTGAAGTTTAATCTGTGAACATCTGTGAATATTAAACGTAAAAAGTTTAAATATTAATCCTGCTGCATGTCATACACGCAAGACTGTTTAGACAAGATTTATTTGGACAGATTATACGTGTTTATTGTAAAAGAGCCTAGTGCCACATCAATAAAGCTTTTATTCGCAAATGTCTGCTCAGATGCAATAAATATACCAGTCAAACGTATTTTGCTTCATATTGATGTTTAAATATTATAGCCTAATGTTATTTTTTTTATTTAATATCAAAGTTTGTCAGAAATGATTCTGGAGTTTTGTTTTGTAGAAAGTGTTTTTTGTTTTGTTTTTTAGAAAGTGAATTATTTTTTGTTTTGTAGAAAGTGAATTGCTTTCTTTACAGTGAATTTTGTTTTGTATAAATTGTATCTTAATTTTAGTTATTTATTATTACATTTTTTAGCATGAGACTACTTTCAAAAAGAAAATGTAGAAAAAATGCTTAGTAATTTGTGTCTTGTTTCTAGTCTAAATATTTAAACATTCTTAAATCAAGATGCGTTTACTAGATAAATATATAATATATGTCCTTTGTCCTGTTGCTCTCTGTCACATACCTGAAGCTCATTCACTATGCTCATTATGCAGCTCATTGTGCAGGCTATTATGTTCTTGTGTCCTCTCAGGTGATACCGTCATTATTCATTAGATATCACGCCTCCTTGCACACTGGCTTTGTGAATAAAAACTGTCTTACAAATTTTTAATCAGTGTATTGTTTTATGTGAATGAGTAGGGTCAATGATTCTCACATCAGTTTAAAGCAAAAATAGGCAAATACACCCATTAGTCAAAAGTCTTGTGGATATATATCTATTGTGTTTTGAGGCCTTAATTTTAAAACAATTTTTTTTGTTTTCTCAAAAACCATGCATAAACATTTTTCTCTCAAAAATACAAGCATGTACATACATGTTGCTCACATATTATGGTATCCCAGTTTGTGCTGAATACAGTGTAATTACACTTTTGCCATTAATGTGTTTTATAAGCAACTGAAAAAAGCCAGAGTCAGAGCATGTCAAAACTTCAAAAGGGCCCAAAAAGAGCTCAGACTTCTAGGGGTTAAGCCTTGTCTGTGAAACCGGGCATCAGACTTTGACTTCACCAAATGTTGTGATCTTTCCTCAGACAAGTAGTTATTAAAGCCGGTTGGATGCTTATTTTGTCCAGCACTTGTCCCGTCTTTACGCACATAAGAACAGTGTAAAATCTTGAAGCCTGACTAGTCAGGATTAATTACAAACCCAGGGTCGATTTTAGCAAGGCCTGCTATTGACTGTAAACTAAGTTTATTCTGTCTGCTGGGTGATTCTCCACATGATCTGCTAATATACAATTCATTAAGCAGGGCATCTGTGAGTTTACTGTGGTCGGCTGTATAATTTCCCCCATGTTATTCTGCTGGTGTTGTAATGATCATTAAGCAGATGTTTAAAAGGGGAAAATGGCAATAAAGCAGGTGGGAGACGTCTGTAACTCTGTGTGCTCATAGAGGATGTGCTTGGAAACTGCATTTTTAACAATAGTCATTAGTAGTGTCACATGTGGGCCGATTTGTTGACTGAATGAAAATCCAGCAGGCTGTGGAAGAACGCCAGCGTTTAGATTGTAATATGCAGATTTAAAGCATTTAAATGAGGCTGGGTAGTGTCAAAAGCAGCCTATAATCTGTGCTAACACCCTCAAAAGTGTTTGCTCAGCTGTCAATAGAGAAACCTGAAGATTATTCCTGTTTTCAGTCTGTGGGTGACGCATGGCTAAATGTCAAAATATTATAGGCGTCAAGCTGTTTGAAATATCTCGAGACTAGTCTGTTTTCCTGCCAGTGTAACTGTTTGTTTTTGGTTTGTTCTATGTTCATATTGTATAATGTATTTTCACATTTTGAAAATTGTTGTTGATTTCCTCATTTGTGTTGTGCATATAAACTGTGCCTGCAATTAACTCTTGCTTAGAGCCAAATGTTTAAACTCAGCCGTATTTGTTACTTTATGCAGTGTTTTATTGCAATCGCTACATATTGTTATGCTCTTACGGCTGTTTTTATTCATATTGGATGTGGGACATCACTACTTTATCTCATATGGTTGCCATCCATCCCGTGAAATACGGAATCGTCCCGTATTTACAGGAAAAATTACGCGTCCCGTATCAAACCAATATGGGCGCGATTTGTCCCGTATTTTTCACACATAGTTCAATAAACACATATTTTACAGTGTGGAGAATACTGATAGCAAGCATAACGAAATCAATTTCACAATAAGTAGTAGAGAAGCTCATTTGCATGTGATTGCGTTTTAGCGGCTTTGTTGCCATAGCAACGGAGTCTTGAGAACATGCGCTGTAAACTTGTGTGTTTTTTTTAAAACATGTCGAGCTCGCGTCCACCGTTTAAACGCAAGAGGATCTCCAGATTTAGGGCTGAATAGAAAAAAGGTATCAATGGGTCTGTCCAGATAAACCTTAGATGAACTACACACTTTGCAGAGAAGCATTTCAAATGTCCGTTCGCAAAGACCCGCCCCCTTTAGTTACTGTTGCCATGTCCGACAAGCCACGCTATCCCACCACAGGTCATGTTCGTCGTACGCACTGACAGACAGGACAGAGCAGGTTACTTTTAATATGAAACAAAGTTTCAACTCTAAAATGTTGTCATTTTTTAAAGAAATGTAAACAATAAATACCATTTTGAATGGAAAAAATGGCGGATTCGGCGGATGGAGGATTATGAATGGTCAGATCGCCTGTCAATCAAACTCCCACTGAAGGGTGACAGATGCTCAGATGGGCTGACAGACACATCGTGCTACTAAAGTTATAGGCCTATTTCGTTTTTTTTTTAATGGATAAATACACTCACCTAAAGGATTATTAGGAACACCATACTAATACTGTGTTTGACCCCCTTTCGCCTTCAGAACTGCCTTAATTCTACGTGGCATTGATTCAACAAGGTGCTGAAAGCATTCTTTAGAAATGTTGGCCCATATTGATAGGATAGCATCTTGCAGTTGATGGAGATTTGTGGTATGCACATCCAGGGTACAAAGCCCATTCCACCACATCCCAAAGATGCTCTATTGGGTTTGAGATCTGGTGACTGTGGGGGCCATTTTAGTACAGTGAACTCATTGTCATGTTCAAGAAACCAATTTGAAATGATTCAAGCTTTGTGACATTATGTACATTATCCTGCTGGAAGTAGCCATCAGAGGATGGGTACATGGTGGTCATAAAGGCATTTAAACGGCATTTAAACGATGCCCAATTGGCACCAAGGGGCCTAAAGTGTGCCAAGAAAACATCCCCACACCATTACACCACCACCACCAGCCTGCACAGTGGTAACAAGGCATGATGGATCCATGTTCTCATTCTGTTTACGCCAAATTCTGACTCTACCATCTGAATGTCTCAACAGAAATCGAGACTCATCAAACCAGGCAACATTTTTCCAGTCTTCAACTGTCCAATTTTGGTGAGCTTGTGCAAATTGTAGCCTCTTTTTCCTATTTGTAGTGGAGATGAGTGGTACTCGGTGGGGTCTTCTGCTGTTGTAGCCCATCCGCCTCAAGGTTGTGCGCGTTGGGGCTTCACAAATGCTTTGCTTCATACCTCGGTTGTAACGAGTGGTTATTTCAGTCAAAGTTGCTCTTCTATCAGCTTGAATCAGTCGGCCCATTCTCCTCTGACCTCTGACCTCTAGCATCAACAAGGCATTTTCGCCCACAGGACTGCCGCATACTGGATGTTTTTCCCTTTTCACACCATTCTTTGTAAACCCTAGAAATGGTTGTGCGTGAAAATCCCAGTAACTGAGCAGATTGTGAAATACTCAGACCGGCCCGTCTGGCACCAACAACCATGCCACGCTCAAAATTGCTTAAATCACCTTTCCTTCCCATTCTGACATTCAGTTTGGAGTTCAGGAGATTGTCTTGACCAGGACCACACCCCTAAATGCATTGAAGCAACTGCCATGTGATTGGTTGATTAGATAATTGCATTAATGAGAAAATGAACAGGTGTTCCTAATAATCCTTTAGGTGAGTGTGTGTGTGTATATATATATATATATATATATATATATATACTATTCCATACATTATCAGAGCTTGACAGACTTATTATATTTTTTTAGACATTAGACAGGTTAATTAATAGATTATAGCCTAATTAATGTTATTATTAATTTATAATTTAGCTAATCAATTAATCATGCATAATAAATAATGTCACATAAATGACATTTTAAAAAAAATATTGAGATAAAAATGGGACAAATAATTACATAATAATATATTCATAATTTAAGTAAATTAATAAAAAAATTCTGAATTTCAGAATTGTCAAAAAAGTGATTACTGGTTCAGAATGACTGATGAAAGGGACAGTTCAGCTAAAAAATGTCCTGAATGGGTGTCCCTTATTTTGCCACACTGAAGGTGGCAACCCTATGTGTATATCATGTAAAAAGAAAAAAAAATGTTGTGCATACATGTGATTATAACAAAACAATTTATTTAGTGTTTTATTTTTATTTTTTTTATTTTTTTTAACACTAGTTTCTGCAAATGTTTACTAAAACCAAAGTTTAATTGTCATATGGTAGAAGAACTTTTACTTATCCTTCTAAATGCAACAATTCTAAGAGATTCTGTGTACAGGTTTTTGGTCCAATAAGTAATACCTCGGTCTTATCTGAATTTAACAGAAGAAAATTACAGGTCATCCAATATTTTATATATTTAACACACTCTGTCTATAACTTGGATAATTTAGAGATTTCATCTGGTTGTGATGAAATATATAACGGAGTATCATCGGCAAAACAGAGGATACAAATTCCATGTTTTCATAAATATTACCAAGTGGCAGCATATAAATGGAGAACAACACAGGGCCTAACACAGATCCTTGTGGCACTCCACAATTTACTGACGTTATCTTAGATTTTTTCCTGTTTAAAAATAACTTTTTTATTTACCAATGGTTTCCTAATATTTTAAATCATCCCTTGTTGAATATTGAATGTTTAAACTTGCATTATTGCATTGTTTTACTATTGTAGTCGCATTGTTATGCAATGTTTTTGTAGAAGTCATGCTTTCTTTGGGGTTCTAGTTTGGATTTAGTTTGTCTGATTAGTAGTCACACCCCAGTGACTTTCTTCATACAATCTTCCTCTACTTTTTCAATAAAAAAGACTTTTGGGTTCAACTTGAGTCTGTTTGATGCTGTAATATAAGCTGAAAGAGCAGCCCATCTGATCTGATATCATCTCTTCTTCAGAGACACCTGCGTTGAGTACATGTCTAAGTCTTCATGTCTCATTTTCTCTCTCTCAGATGAGACGTCGTTCGAGGCGGGAATCAAAGTTCAGATCCACACGCAGGATGAACCGCCTTTCATCGATCAGCTGGGATTCGGAGTGGCTCCAGGCTTCCAGACGTTCGTCTCCTGCCAAGAACAGAGGGTACCAAATGATTGTTCTTTTTTGTAAATTTCTCAGTGCTGGACTCGTCTCAAAACTGTGATTTGTGTCTGTCTGTTGTTTTAGTTTTTGGTTTTAGTTTCTACAGCTGCTTGTTTTTATTCATTCATTTGTTTGTTTTGAATGCATTAGTTATTTTAGTTATATTTGAGGATAACGAGACAGATTGTGGTAATGAATTAGGATTTTTCACATTTTGGTAATGAGATGTGCCTAATTGTAATGAAAAATATAGCTGCAAGCAGCCATTAAAGGGCCAAGCACAAAGGCGGCATGACAAGTCATGACTGCATGGCTGGGACCAACTACAACAATGAATGTCTCACATTCATTTTGGCGTGCTCTTCGTTAAATTCATTTGCGCGTTATTCAAAAACGGTTTGATGAATCAACTTGAATTTCATAACTTTGTCAGCATGGTCTGAGGATGATCTGGTTCAATTTCTTTGAAAATCGGAGCAATGGTCTAGGAGGAGTTCGAAATAACTAAAAAAGCAGAAAAAAAATTTAATGACAGAAAATGGGAATTCTAGCCCTTATGGTGCGTTCACACCGGACGCAATTCACGCGAGTGATTTACATGTTAAGTCAATGCAAAGACGCGAATAGACATTCTGCGGTGCGATTCGCGCGAATGAGGAGGTGCGAATGGTGCGATTTGCGCAAATGAGGCGGCGCGAATGATGCAAATTGAACGCGTGATTCGCGCAAATCGCTCAAGTTGAAAAAACGGAACTTTGGCGGATATTCGTGCCGCGGTAACCAATCAGGAGCTTGCTCTAGTAGTGACAACAATGAGGAGAAAATCTGTATATTAATATTTGGTTCAGACAATATGATTATCACTGTGATAACATTAAATTACATGAAACAACCCAGTCTCTTTTTGTTAAATGCAAGTTTATGTATGATCAATAATACAAAAGTATTAGTAAAAGGTATAAGAAGCTACACATGAAATAAAGCAAACAATTCAGTTAAACATTCGAAGTCAGTGCTAGTCGGCTACAACTGTAACATACAGATATAGCCTAAAAATAACAAAGTAATGAAACTTCACTTTGCCCTCAGCCTAAACGATTTGCCAGGGAACAGATTATAGATCCATGAGACCAAAGATCGGCGTTACATATACACAAGACAAATTATAGCTCGAGACACCACAGACACATCAGAGCCAGCGGCAGACGGCAGAAGGACTAGCCGAGGAAAGGCTGCTCTCGCTCGTTCCCCGTAGCCCTTTCCAGCCTTGTGGTGGTGTACAATTTTGTCTCTAGTGTCTTTGGACAGCTCTTTGGTCTTGGCCATGTTAGTAGTTGGATTCTTACTGATTGTATGGGGTGGACAGGCGCGGAGCGCCGCTGATCCACTGGAGCTCACAACTCCGAAAACGCCAGATAAAATGTTCAAATAGGCACTCTTTTTATAAATAAACCACAGATTTGAGCTTTAAACGACTACATTATTGCCTGAAAAAGTCTTAAAACTACGTTTTGTCACACATTAACAGTAGATTTTAACAAAAAAAGACGTGTAAACACAGCCCATGTCAGCCATTTCTCAACGAGACGAGCCGGCTGGCAGAAGCCCCTCCCATGATGCAAATTCGCGTCTGTTGTGCAGTGTATGTCACACGCGAATGAAGCAAATTTCACGCGCGAATGAAGCGAGTAAACTCAAAATGTTCAAGTGTCCAACTTCGTACGAATAGCGCAATTTATTCACGTCATTCGCGTCCGGTGTGAACGCCACATTAGGTTTCAAAAGTTATTAGCATAAACATGAGTGAAATTTTGGACATTTTGGTGTCACTAGAGGGGATTGAGTTAGAGACTCCAAAATTGCTGTGTTCAGACTGTCCTCTATCTGTGTGCTAACTTTCCCGCAAGTGGCTCTATGGGCAGCCATAGGCTTCCAGAGCGGAAGAAGAAGAATAGGAACCTTCAGTGCTTGGCCCCTAATAAAGTCAAAATGCAAAATCTCATGGTCATAAAATAGCCTTAATTTTCACTATTTTAAAAAAAATGTCACGGTCACAAAATAGGCTTCATTTTCACTATTCAAAATATAGTTTCCTGGGAGGTTTTTTTTGTTTTGTTTTGTTTTTTGTTTTGAGGTGATATATGATGTGGGGAGCTTTGTGAGATCCACCCAAAAGGAAATTTCATCTCCCACAACAAAAAGCATGATTTGATTTTCAAATGAGAGCAAACGGCCGACATAGAGGTCGACCCTGCTGTCTGGAATAAATATTATTTATTTATAGGATTCTCAGAATCCGTGTATAATTTTCATGAAGGCTGCATCATAGAATAAAAACAGCAGCTTTGTTTCTGTGAGAGAAATAAAGAGATGAAATCAAGGCGTATTTGATCGATAAATAAGCGTCAAAGAGACGGGCTGAAGATCTGACTCGCTACAGACAGACAGAAAGGTGGTTGATATGCACAGACGGCTCCCTGCTCCTTGTAATTGGAGGTCAGTGCGTCTCCCATGTGTGGTGGATTGATTTCAGTAACATTTCGCCTCATTTATTTTCCTCTTACACAAAGATCAGGCCTGCGTCTCCAGATGCATCACCAAGATTCAATGTCACTGGCTTTTACGGGATTAGCATCCATCTCTGTCTGTCGCCCTCGTCATGGTTCACACAGTCAGCGTTTGGAATTGACAGCCGCATTTACTAATGTATGTGACGATCAGATTGTCCTGGGCAGACAGGAGCAGATCAATTAATGTTTGCATGGACATCTGAGTTACCTTAAGTCAATCCACTTCACTTACTCGATGCCTGCAACTCTACAGACAGATGACCACAGATCAGGTCAATTATTTCAGGGGCACATTGAAACCCCTAGAATCTTAACCACTGTTCGCCCTGCCAGCGACGGCCCTGTTTAACAAGATAAGTCGCTGTCATTTTTAATTGCAAATATGTTTCTGTTTACTAATGCTTTCTATTGAATATGCGAGATTAATTTAAGTCGCTGATATTCATCTCACGCAATTAAAAGGTGAAGTAATGCTGTACAGTTCAGCGTTTGACATGTTGCCAAGCTAACAAGGCAATACTCTAATAAGCATAAAAATACATGTCACACAAATTTTGGCCAGATTTAATTAGGCTGAACTATTTTAAGTCTTTCTTTCACTGAGCCCAGTGCATTAGGGGATTGGATACAAGCCAAAAGCAAGGTATCTTAGAAGGCAGCACAATGATGCCGCCTGTCCTGCCTCATGCAGTCATGTTGAAGACCACCCCTATAATACCTTGAAATGCTGCCTATATTGGCAGCTCACTTTCGGAGCGAAGTCAACATGTTCAGATGCTGTCGGTAGAATCTGAAACATTGCTTAAAGGTTTTATGTAGGAAGTTAATGGGTAGTGTTGAGGAGTGAATTCATATGCAGCGGCATTATGTAAAGCATTCGCTTAACTTACCTTTGTGTCTGGAGTTTGTGTGTGTTTTTTTGGCGCACATGCAGCTTTTGTTTATGCTGTGTGTGTGCATTTCTTAAGCTGATAGTGAGGTGTCGTCAGGGATTATAGCGTTGTCCAAAACTGAGTGAGCTGCCTACCTAGACATAATTTTAAGCTGTTTCAAAATGTAGGCCGCATTATGCAGCCTTTTAAGATAAAGGCAGCATCAAGTAATGCATTTTTATGAGCTCAGTTTGAACAATTGAGAGAATTCTTGAGAGGCAATACTGTCTATATCCACCTTATTTTGCAATGTGGAAGTAAGCTATATTCTGTGCATGTGAAAGATTTGCAATTCATTTTCTGCTATAGGTAAAGGACTAGAATATTAGAGTGCAATAAACAGTAAAACTGTTTGCACTACAAAGCAGCGGGTTTATGTATGGAAGCATATAGGTAGCAATATTCAATTTGAAATGTAATATGCAAAATGTGAATGCAATATAAAAATGGCCATGTATTTCTGTATTTAAATGTTCCATACCAAATGCCAAACATTTCAATAATATAATAAAAATGTGCACTTTTCTACACTAGTTTTAACATATATTTTAATCATACATATATATATACAGTGAGAAAAATGAGTATTTGAACACCCTGCTATTTTGCAAGTTCTCCCACTTGGAAATCATGGAGGGGTCTGAAATTGTCTTCGTAGGTGCATATCCACTGTGAGAGACATAATCTTTAAAAAAAAATCCAGAAATCACAATATATGATTTTTTAACTATTTATTTGTATGATACAGCTGCAAATAAGTATTTGAACACCTGTCTATCAGCTAGAATTCTGACCTTCAAAGACCTGTTAATCTATGTTTTATTTGAGGATGGTGTTGTTTAAATGGCACCAAATTAAATAACTAATCAGCTTTTACAACAGAAATTAATCAACTTTTCTTCGTTTCATTCGTTTTAACAGATTACTAATTCCCAGTGTTGTTTTGTGCTGTATTTGTACTTAAGAAAATGGCGCTAGTTTTTAGTTCAAAAACGTATGAGCCAGAGTTTCCTAAGACGATACAGAATTATACAGAGCATACGAGACTGGTGAAGCCGCGTTTCCATCAGGCCAAACTGTTCTCTTTGTTTATTAATCGTTCCATTCCGTGCCGGCCGATATGGATATGGTTTCGTTTTCTACTGTGGTGCTGCGATAACGGAGCTCTTTGCAATGTAATACAATTGAGTCAGTTGTTGCCTTTAACGCGCAAGTTTACAGACGATACGTTATGTAAATATCGACTGCCTTATGAAGGGTAACCAAATACTTTTTTTAAATTGTATTATTAATTTGTGTTCACATCACTCAAATTGTGCGTTAAGCAAGCTATGGAGAAACTGGCAACCAGGCAACACTCAAGTGATAAACCCAAGTGTCAACTACCCGCTACCCGAATCACTACCCGCATTCTAGCAGAACAGTTGTCGGTGTATGCAGGGAAACTCGTCATACCCCTTCATTCGAAGTGTGGTCCCGAAAAATCTTAGTTTGAAGGGCTATCTGGCCCTTCCCCTTACCCCTACCACTCCAGCCAAAAGAGAATTGAGACACCCCTACCCCTTCACGTGAATCTGCAAAATGAAAGGGTAGGGGAAAGGGAAGGGCTAAGGGGTAGAAATTGAATTGGGCCTAATTAACTATTGCCATTTCTTTCTTTCTGTCATGTAGCTGACGTATCTTCCCCCTCCATGGGGCGACTGCAAGTCGACGCCCATGGATTCTGAATTCTTCAGCACATACAGTCTCACTGCCTGCCGCATCGACTGCGAGACACGTTACCTGGTGGAGAACTGCAACTGCCGCATGGTGCACATGCCCGGTAAACACACAACACACACACACATGAAGAAATGCATCAATAGATCTATTGGTTATCTGTGTTACACTCTTGTGAGCACCAAAAACACAAATATTTCTCCCGAAATTCATCATTTTGGTATCCCGAATCTAAAAAACCTTTAACTAGAACAAAAGACCTGGTTTAAGTTTTAAGACGAAACCTCACCTCTCAAAGTCTCGTCTTTTTTTAGTAAGTTTGTGTGTGTTCTTGCCACCAGTTAAATAAATTAATGTCTCATATTTTGTGGCTTGTTATTCCTTTTCAGAATGAAATGTTTTCAAGCTGTTGCTTTGTAAGCCTGTGATGATTCCAAACCCTTGCGGTGTTCCTAAAGCTGTTTAGCACGTCTTGCTTTAATTCTAGTTGCTAGTTTTTGGCTTAGTGAAAGAGGATTTAACTTCAGCAAGTAGAAAACCATAATTTCATGCAGCCCTGTTAGAAACCAGCACCCCACTGAGCTCTGCACATCCGTTTGAAATACGGTCCTCTGATCATCTCTAAAGACTTTGTCATTAACTAGATCTAAACTGCGTCAAACAGTGATTTGCTGTATCTTAAACGCCATCTACACAGCGTGACAAAACTAGAACACTCTGGTTATCAACAAAGCTGTCTGCACTGCAAGCGGACAACACGATTTGTTTATTACAACTAGAGATTTGTAGCTTTATTGATTTTGACAGGAGTTTTTTAGTTTGTTGGCGAACTAGTTTATTAGCAGTGTTGGGCACGTTACTTTAAAAAAGTAATTAGTTATAGTTACTAGTTACTTCTTACAAATAGTAACTGAGTTAGTGACTGAGTTACATCATTATAAAAGTAACTAATTACCAGGGAAAGTAATTACTGCGTTACTTTTTTTTGTCAAAAGTTCAAATATGTCAAATAACTTGGATGCCCCCAATTTAAATATGTTAAATGAATGAATTAGACACTAAACATTGTACATTAATGTACACTATTGTAATGTTGCTGTGGGACAATGTGAGAGACACCTATCAAATTCAATATATTGTAAATATTATCAGTAGACCTACTATAGTGTAAATATTATCAGTACTTTACTACTCCTTTGGTAGTGGAGCTCACGTTATCGCCTGGGTTTTTAGCCGCTCATTTTGTGGCTGTGATGATGTGAGGCTTCATTAGATTAGAATTACTGGCCACCGACGTGGAGAGACTCTTTCTTCCTGGGCATAAGTTGCACGTCACATAAACATTCTTACCTTTCACATCAACGAGGGAAGAGTAGCGCTTATATTTACAGTTTGCGAAAGCTACTTTGAAGTCGTTGGACTTGCCATCGCTGACTGTGCATATGCGTGTGCGACTGTGCGTCATAGGTGTGTGTGTGTGTGTGTGTGTGTGTGTGTGTGTGTGTGTGTGGACTCAACCTATCAACCTCAACCTTGTCTCCCACCCACCAATCATCATCAGTTATGTGTACCACGCGCGCGCGCGCGCGCACACACACACACACACACACACACACACACACACGCACGTTGCAGGTCCGACTGACAGAGAGCCTGTTCGGATGAAAACCGCTTCAGTGAGCTCAATTATAGTAACGCCGCATTTTTTTTCTCAGTAACGCTAACGGCGTTGCAACATTGGGAAAAGTAATTAATTAGATTACTCCGTTACTGAAAAATTAACGCCGTTAGTAACGCCGTTATACTTAAACGCCGTTACTCCCAACACTGTTTATTAGTGCTCTAATTTTGTGGCCTCAGTGGCTTGCGTAGTCTAGACATGTTCAGCATCTCGTCGACTGTATGAGCTCTTTCTCTCGCTTCTCCTCACTGCAAGAGTCCTTGAGCTATTCGAGGAAACTTCAAGACCTGAATAAATAAAATTCATTAAAACAGGAAATCAGATTTTTGAGGAGCGATTCGGCGCTGATAACAAGAGCGTGATGGACGGCGACACGTTTTAATTAACAGACAGACAAAGGCCACTTCATTTCACCTTTAGCCAGAACATTGAGTTCCTCTCTCCCTCTACGGCACACCTTTTGTTCTTTATCTTCATACATTTCTTTAAGGGTAAATCACACAAAAACATTTTCAGGTCTACTTTATGCATGAAGAAAATGAAGCCTGTTTTAGCACTATTAGCACTATTTTTGTATAATAACTCATTTGCATAACAATTAAGCACATTTCTCATCACTGTAATGAGTCTGGACATTTTACTTTAGGCTTTGTTTGTAATTCTCATTATTCTTAATGATGTTTATCATTAGATTCTCATTACTGTTATAAAGTCATGAAAATTCTCTTTTGGCTCAATATTGACATCAGCTTAAATTAAAGGCAGGACACAAATACTTCTATGGTATGTATACTATCATTTTTTCAATAATAAAATATATATTTTTATAGGCAAGAAAATGTAAGAAATTTATATTTTGCCTGAAGAAAATAAATCTTGTAGAAATCACTCATTATAATTTGTAGTTTTAATTATTTTGTAATGTCTAATTTAGATAAACAATTATATAGAATTATAATAAATTAATCACTGTGTCCAGACAAGATGAGTTATTTTGAAACTTTATTACAGTGAAGGAAATCTAATGAAAATCATCATTAAAGGAACACTCCACTTTTCCAACTCCCCTAGAGTTAAACAGTTGAGTATTACCGTTTCCGAATCCATTCAGCCGATCTCCGGGTCTGGCGAAAGCACTTTTAGCATAGCTTAGCATAGATCATTGAATCTGATTAGACCGTTAACACCTAAACTGACCAGAGTTTCGATATTTTTCCTATTTAAAACTTGTACTAAGACCGACGAAAAATGAAAAGTTGCGATTTTCTAGGCCGATATGGCTAGGAACTTTACTCTCATTCCTGCGTAATAGTCAAGGAACTTTGTTGCCGTACCATGGGTGCAGCGCCGCAATGATATTACACAGGGCCTGAATATAGTCTCCAGCTAGGTAACTTCCAACATGACCAGCACTAAGGCTGAATCCGAAAAATCTGTCATTATTTGAGGGAACAGCCATTTGTAATGGTGTCCGAAACCATAGTGGACGTTATTGAGTGCACTCATTCAATCTCACATTGCACCGCAATAACGAGTGTACAGCCGATGTACACACAGCGGCTGTCCTAATTCACTCACTTGTTTTAATAAAAAAAGTAAATAACTTCTGAATCATCTCTCACAAACGTCTCCATGGTTACAAGACAGAACACGTCTCCATGGTTACAAGACAGAACTCTCTGTGCACCCAGGTTATCACGTTGGTTATTTTGACAGAAGTTAGCCTATTTTCAGGCGCTGTGTAATATCATTGCGCCACTGCACCCATAGTGGACCATAAAGTTCCTTAATAATTATGCAGGAATGAGAGTATTGTTCCTAGCCATATCGGCCTAGAAAATCGCAACTTTTCATTTTCCGTCGGTCTTAGTACATGATGTAATTACAGAAGAGTCAAGTTTTAAATAGGAAAAATATCGAATCTTTGGTCTTTTTTTTTTAGCGAGATGCTAACGGTCTAATCAGATTCAATGATCTATGCTAAGCTATGCTAAAAGTTCTACCGCCAGACCCCGGAGATCGGCTGAATGGATTCGAAAACGGTAAAACTCAACTGTTTAACTCTAGGGGAGTTGGAAAATTAGCCTTTTTTCAAAAATAGTGGAGTGTTCCTTTAAAAGTAATAGCAATGACAAGCAAACTTGAAGTAAATGTCCACACTCGATACAGTAATGAGATTTTGAGAGGGTTTCATGGGATAAAAATTATAAAAAATTTAACTTATATGCTCTGTTTCTCTGCCTTTAGGAGACGCTCCATATTGCACTCCAGAACAGTATAAGGAGTGTGCAGACCCAGCTCTAGGTAAGAAATCTGCCTCCTCCATGCAGAAACCTTTCAGTCTAGAGGCCAATTTTCCTCGCTGAACCCATCCGGTCCTCATTACAGATGGCTGAACCTGAATGCCATGATGGGACAGCTCAATTTATGACCCCTCCTAACCCCACCACCCACTCCCCCAGGCGTTTTTACACTTCTTCACCTGTCCCATTGTTTTTCCATCCAGGATTTTTGAAGTTAAGAGAAATGTTCTGTCTTTTTCTCTGGCTATAGATTTTCTGGTGGAGAGAGACAATGACTACTGCGTGTGCGAGACTCCTTGCAACATGACGCGCTATGGCAAAGAGCTGTCCTTTGTCAAGATCCCCAGCAAAGCCTCCGCCAAATACCTGGCCAAGAAGTACAACAAGTCGGAGCAGTACATTGCGTGAGTCTTGCTTGTCTCTGTAGTGCTACTTACAAAGTTGTATAAAAACAATCGCCCAAATCCCAGTGTTTTGGCCACGACTAGGTAGCTCCAAAATCTCAATAAACCAAATACTGAACAGTTCATTTTGCTAATCTGACACTGCACAACTTTATCTGATCAAGGTGAATTTTGTGCAGAATTTTGAGACTTAAAATGAGAAATATTTATTAAGGGTGCACACGGTGTGAATGATCAAAGACACAATCAGAGAGAATCACAGATGAGTCATAGACGCCCGTCAGATATTTGGCATGCTAAATATCTGGACCTGTCGGCAATTCAAAATCCTGCTGTGTGAAATGTGTTCTGACTGAAAATTCAACATGACATCATGACTTTCTATGACATACACGCCACTTTCTAAAGCCAAATGGCGTGTTATCTGTACGCATTTTGAGCTATCCGCGTGTATGTCTACGCCGTGTGATTCCTCATGTAAGTCTACGCCGTGTGATTCCGGGGTAAGTCTACGCCGTGTGATTCCGGTGTAAGTCTACGCCGTGTGATTCCGCGTGAATGTACATGTGATTTATAAACATACTAAATGATGGTGTTTTTTTTTAAATGTAAAAATGCAGAATGTTTCTTGTGATGGGTAGGTTTAGGGGCAGTGTGTGTGTGATGGGTAGGTTTAGGGGCAGGGGCAGTGTGTGTGTGTGTGTGTGTGTGTGTGTGTGTGTGTGTGTGTGTGTGTGTGTGTGTGTGAGATGGGTAGATTTAGGAGTAGGGGCAGTGTAGGGGGATAGAATGAAACAGCGTTGATAAACACGCTAAAAAGCGATTATGCGTCTTGATAGCACACCAAAATGGCATACGAATTGGCGTGTCATATATACGCCATTTCATGAGATCAGTCTGTAAAATTACATCGGCAATGACCTACAGCCAATGAGAGAGCAAGATACAGGGCATACAGATATGTTTACAATTATATCAAACAGAAACAGCACAAACATTTGCTTGACCACCCACAGCAGCAGCACATTGCAAAATTATTTATTTACCTCCAACTCTCTTTGCAGAACACAAACCTTGCTCCCTGTGTCTCCCCAACCATTTCCTCGGTCATAATCTTTTTTCTTTTTCTCCTTTTTGCTGCAAATCAGCACACAGACAATTTGGATTGCAAGTTTCTGCACTGCAGTCTATATTTTTAATAACAATTCCAGTCTCACGTTTCCTTCTCATTCTCCCGTGTTTGGTTGTGAAACGTAGTTTGCGAACGGAACAGAGCTGTCCACGATTCTTCCTCTTGTACAGTCATGCAGTGTGAAACCTCCTGTCGCCGATCCATCGTGCAGTGTGAACAGAACACAGCAGTGACTGAATGCTACCCCAGATAGTCATGCAGTGTGAAAAGAGCAATGATCCGGCGAGTTTGAAAATCGTGCAGTGTGAACTCGGCATAAGCAAATACTCACCAAGTTGGGCATTTTGACATTTTTCTGTGTGTATTTAACCGTTTAGGTGCAAACCTGAAGCTCAAAGTTCACTTTGCTTGTCCGTGTTCCACGCCGCCTCAAAGTGCGTGCACAGAAAGGCGCATGGGGAACAGTACCACTTCCGCAGCTTATTGTAGTTTTAATATCTCTTTTTATTATCGAGCACGTCCTGCAGTGTAGCAACAGTAGACTGTATTTTACGACAGTCTCTTATCTAGGTGATTTGGACATCAAGGCTTGGCTTTGAGGGTGAAATGAAAGCACACCGCTGTGCACTAAAATATCACAGCCCTAGTTTCTTGCTATCATTGATATGATGTAGGGTCGCTATCGTTACAATGTCTCCGCTCTCCGCAAAGATGTTGTAAATTTATTGTCCGTTTCCAGACACCTAGTGGAACTGCAGACTGCTTAATGTAGTGAAGCCATTTTAGGTGTGCATAGAAACATTTTGCGTCACCTGATCTGTATAAAGACACAGCTCAAACTATATGAAGCTATTATTGGCCAATAATGATTGGCACTCGATCAATCAGAGCACCCTTAATATTTACTTGAGAAGCTTATTTTCAGAATATATCTCATTGGCAGACCTCATTGGCACATGTATTTCTTTTAAGCATAAACTAAATTTAGTGAGGTTTAAATGTGTAATTTATGGTTATTTGCGATGCCCTAAATGTTTCACCTCGCATATCCTGACTGGCAGCTGTTTAGCACCTCATCAGTAATTAACCGGGATCTTTGTCTGCCCTTGCACAAGATTCAGACAGCCAATCATCTAAGGAGCTCAAAGCCCAGGCAACAACATGGCAGACATGTAACACATCACTGCCTTGACAAACACACTAAGAAATGTCAGGAAATGTCTCCACATCCGCTACCATCTGGAACAACTCGAATCCTAATTAAGTTTACAGAGCGAGGTCAAGAAAGTTGCTGCACTTAGTTTGCTACTGTTTTCAACGGGCAATTATATTCGTTTGGGGTGTTGATTTACATAATAAGATGTTAAGATTTAATGTCAACATGAAATTTGCCTTTCATTTCTTCAATATGTTTCATACACAGATAAAAGATTCATCTGTGTATGTTATTCTAAAAGGAAAAATTGTGTTCCAAAATGTTCATCAACCTTAAATGACTTTGCTTTTCAGCTGATGTGTTAACTATTACTTTAAGGCTATGCTAATTCATGTTGATATTAATAGTAATTTGTGAAATTATTGTTAGCCTAAATGTAAAAAACGGTTGCAATCAAAACATTCCTGAAACCCTTTTCTTATATTTGTGTGAACTAAATGGAGAATAACTATTATTTGCAGTATTTTGCATTTAGAAAATGAAAAGAAGTCATGTGGAACAGTTTTAAATTATTTGCAGTATTTTACATTCAAAACAGGAAAAGAGAAGTCGAAGAACTGAAGAACTTGGGGGAATGTAATCTTCTGAACACAACGGATGAATGCCTCTATTTAGTTTTCGGCTTGTTCCCAAAGATATTGATGACTATCCAGTGAAAAGGCTCAAAATCAGATCTCTGCTATGGTTTCTTAAATTTAGGAAATGAATCGTGCGTAATCTTAGATCTGCCATCTCATCTACGTATCTTTGACAGTAAAAGGGTTATGTATTAATCTAAAGCAGGGAGACTGATGTTTTGAACCCAGATGATGTAATATCTGAGTTTTTAATACTTGGTTTTAAAGTAGCACTTCATCACTATTCATCGATAAGCTTGCTACAAAAGTACCATTAAGGCTAACCTTTTTAGTGTTTTTGGCTTCCAGGTATCTTTGAAAAGCTTGGGCAAGCACTCATAAAATAACAGCAGCTGTCGTCTGCAGCTTAATTAAACTTTTAATATGTATTCAGTGAGGACAAAAAAATGTAACTTTCACACCATCTGCAGTGAATATGTGTAGAAAACGTTGAGTTCATTCTATCAATTTGATATAAACTCTGAAGTGCTATGGCTACGTAACAGAGGCGTTCAGACTCAACTCCAGCTGTGTCTAAAATAGCCTCAGGTCTCCGCTGGCTCGACTCCAACCGTCTGCTTACAGCAGTGGCAGATTAGATAAAGAAAAGCTGTGAAATTGGCAGAGATTGTGGATCGATGCTTGGAGGGATGGTCTAAAGTATTGGGAGGTTTGTGGAAGTCAATGCAGTTGAAATGTCCTCACCTTTCCCTTCTGTTCTGCCCTTTAGAGAAAACATCCTGGTGTTGGACATCTTCTTTGAGGCCCTGAACTACGAGACCATCGAACAGAAGAAAGCCTATGAGCTGGCCGGCCTTCTTGGTGAGCGGCATTTTCCCAGACATCAAGAGATGAATTCACAAGCCCTCAGAATTTTTGATTCCTTGACATTTCCAGTGGTTATTTCACTGTGAAAATATAATTGACAAAAATAGCTCTTCCTAAAGACGTCACATTGGCTGTTTACATGCACAACTTTTGTTTCAATCGGACTGAATTCATTCCGATTGATGAATCTGAACGTAGTGTTCACATGAACGTTAAACAAAGCGATCGGGTTGATGTGTGCATTTATATGTCACAAGCATTTTTTGACATGCGCACAGTGCTCAAAGTGGGGCGATACTCACTGGTACACAGTACTGGAACTTCTACATTTTACTCTTAAGCGTACCTGCACTTTTTCTTGCGTACCGCTACTTCTCGGATCAATTGATCCACGCTCTTAACGGATCAATTGTCTGCGCAATATGACTGCGACTAGCCCAATGTTTAATTAAGCCCCTGTAGGTGCGTTCACCAGCGCGCTCCAAAAGTGTTAAGATTTGCCCGAGCCGTTCCTATGCGACGCTGATGATAAAATGTGCGACCCATTTGAATTCTATTGAGAATGTAGTTAAACACTACGGAGAAAGTCGAACATGATCTAAAACAGCTGATGAAAAGAGGGGAAGCATCATCCTGCAAGCTTTTTAAACTCCTTATGACTACATTTACTAGAATTTATCACGTTCTATTGCATTTATTGCGCTGAATTATTAAGTTCTAGGTTTTAAATAATTTTAAACAGGTCTTAATTTTCCTATGTCCATGTAACGCTACCTCTATTGCTCATTGAAATGCTCCCGCAGCGCTTTAGGGTGTGTGTGTGTGTGTGTGTGTGTGTGTGTGTGTGTGTGTGTGTGTGTGTGTGTGTGTGTGTGTGTGTGTGTGTGTGTGTGTTTATTCCGGTGTTGTAGTTCTTTCTTTCTCTAGTCCAAGTGTAATTCGCTGTATTACGACTACAAGTGAGACCAACATGCATATTAAATTGAAGCCAATCAGCTTTCGTGTTATTGGCGCGAGTCCCTTTCGGATTGTACCGCAGACACATAAAACGGATTTTATACTTCAGCTAACAGCGAAGGCGAATCTTTCTCACCTGCTGTCTCGCATAAGTGACAAGGACCAGGCGAAGCGATTGCGCAAGGTGGATGAATGACCAAATAAAAAGTATGATATGCCTGATAGCACTAAAAAAAGAGTAAATAAAAGCGATGTAAACCACAAACTCAATTTGGTACTGACACACGGACCAACGTCAGACTGGCTGCAGATGCTGTGCATGCGTTTGCATTTAACAATACTTAAAGTATTTAAAGTTTTTATTTTATTACTGACTGTTTACTTGATTACTTAATTACTTCAGAACTTCTTAAGCAGTTGCTTATTGCTGTGGTTTAGGCCTACTTGTAAGATTTTTGGTCATATTTCTCACCCTATAAGCGATCGTGTTATTAAAGCTAGATAGCACACCACTGGCCTAGCCTTTTTTTTTTTTTTTTTTTTTTAATACCAAACAATATTTATGCATATTGTTTGTATTATTGTCGTGTGTAACTATTGTGCATCTAACATAATATGGTAAGTGTGGCATCCTAATTATGAAAAAAAAAAAAAAACATTTCTGGAAATTACCACCGCAAAATTTTACCACCAAAGTCATTTTTCTCAAACAAATCGCCCCAAAAAAAAAAAAATTATATATATTGTAAAATTCTGGTGGGATCGAGGTGGGGAAGTACAAGTTTACTGATAGTTTGTTCAATTTGAATAAAGGAATTTGCTCTTTGAGAAATTTTGTGATTCTGCATTTCCTTTGTAAAAAAAAATGTATTGCGTGATATAGGTCTTAAATTCCATTCATAATGGTCTTAAAACGTCTTAAATTTGACTTGGTGAAACCTGCAGAAACCCTGTAGATAATCAGCTAAGAGAATAGATTTTTCACTAAAGATGTATATTACACCCGTGGCATGTTGTAGCTATAGTTTATAACTGTGTTGCTATTTTTCATAACAAATGCTATAGATAAAAAAAAAGAAAGAAAAAAGTTACCGTTGGCCTGCAATGGTCTTGCTTTGTAAATAAAGCAAGACACACACACACACACACACCCCCCACCCCCCACACACACCCCACACACACCCCACACACACACAACAAAGCCCCGTCCCCTTTTGTGAGTACCGGCACTTTATTTTTTCCACTTCAAGCACTGTATGCGTCCACTGCACAAATATACAGTTTCCCACGGTTTGCCCATAATAACTATTCTCCTACATTGGTTCTTTATTTGTTTTAAACAGCAGACTTAATATTGATCTATTTCGGGTCATCATTTGGAGACAATGAGCATATGAACCGTTTTGCCGTGCTTCTTATATTTATCACGCAGTAAAAATGCCCCAAAGCCAGTTGCAGTCCTTTCAGTTTTCAATCCGATCAAGTGTTTACATGTCCTCTCGAAAAGGAATAAACCACCCCTTTCAATCCGATCGAAATTTCATTCGGATCGAGCTCAATCGGATCAATTAAGGTGTTTACATGAGGGCTTTTCAGTCCGATTAAACCATCAGTTCGATTACTAATGGATTATTTGGTTGCATGTAAACATAGCCAGTGTTTCACTTTTTAGAAAGTCAAAGTTACTTATAGTGGCTTTAAACATAAAACTGAGACACTTTAAGTTATTTGAACATCAAAAAATTACACAGCAGCTTGTAATTTTATAATTAATTCACACACTATAGTTTGCAAAGCTTGTAAAGTGTGTTCAGGTGGCTAATTACTGAGCTAAACTGTTTCAGGTGACATTGGAGGACAGATGGGACTGTTTATTGGGGCCAGTATCTTAACCGTCCTGGAGCTCTTTGACTATCTGTATGAGGTAAGACCTCCGTGACTCAAATCCAAACCTGCGCCTGTTATTTCTTCTTTTTTCTGTATTAAAGACCCTTCAGAAATAATTACCCTGAAACTTGACAGTTGTGGAAATTTCTCAAGTCACTCAAAATGGCATATATTCTCCTCTCCCCTGTAATTGTGTTTGATATGACCTTCACAAAAGTAGTGCTCTCTTAACACTGGAGCTTTCTTCCACTCGAGGTCCTTTGCCACAATCAGAATCTGATTGAACAGCATGTATAATATATAATATTATTTACCAAGCCTTTGCTCATGATGTGATTGCTTCTGAGATATCAATGCCGTGAAGGCAAACGTTAGAATTATCTCTTGATTGGGAAAATTGTCATCAGATATGATAACAGGTGATGCAGGAGGTAAGCAAGAAGAGCAGAAGCAAACTACTAGAATTATATTCAAAGCGAGCCGCGGATTCAATGTTGTTGGCAGATGCAGTGCCTCGGGCATTACGAAGAAATAATTTTAGTGTGCATGCACACGCTCTCTCATTAGCATCTTAATAAACCTACCGACTGCAAAGATGTTGCCAAATATTATCCTCTGACTTCTGTTTTAGATGATTGATAACCATTGGTCTCATCTGCAGAAGTATTACACACTTGGGCGATGGGGTGGGCGATGTTGCGTAACAAATATTGAGACATAATTTTTTCCTGTGATGATTTTTAGTGTATATCTTTATATTTATATATTTGCCCATTGGCCAAATGTTGAAAATATAGGAAAAATACTGAGAAGGTCCTCACTGCGGAATACAAGATCCAACTCCTCCCAATTTATATGCCGTGCTTCGTCAGGTGAACCAGCATGTTTGTGAAGTTGCAGCTGTGGTCGATGGTTGACCATTGTATGAAGGCCAAGCAACTTTTTAAAACTGTTCGTGAAGATGCCCACCCAGATTTCGGCAGCTAGTTCTGCCAAATATGTGCTGACCTTATTTTAGTGTTGTGTGCATGATGTAATGCCCTGGTAGATTGAAAGTGTGAAAGGATGAATGAGTGATTTATGGTGTTTTTGTTTTTTTCCCCCTTATGTTTCGCGTTAAGTTTCCCTTCTATATTCAGTGTCTGTTTTACTTTGTGTGTTAATAAAGTTTGTTTTCTATTTCATTGTGCTGTTAATGCATTTGAGTGAGATGCTCTTATTATATTATATAAATTAAGTCAGATGCCCATGTTAAGTAATTTATGTATTAATTAAAGAGGACAACCTGACTGCTGCAATACTTTAGTCACAAACATTTTTATAAAAATGTGCATAATCAGTGGGAAGAGAATTGACAACTTTAAATCAAAGAGAACTTGATTTAAAATTACTCCAATATATGAAGTGCCTATTTATTAATCTACTTAAATCAAGGTGCATGTGAACTACTGAGAGTGGTAAAGGATCAGCCAATCAAAGAATACACAGCTTTTTAAGAAATCTTTATTCTTGCATGTAACAAGGGACTACAGGCTTTTCAGGGAAGGAGAATGGCAAGCTTTTTTATGCGCTGGGAAGATGAATGTGTATTTAAACAAGGTCATTTATATAGTAGTAATGGAAATTGTTTTTGAATTTGGTGCCGTCTAGACTGAGAAAAGACAGAAAATTTATTTTTGTCTCATGTGGATGAAAGACAACAACTCCCAGAATGCACTTGCTTCGCTGCCCTACAAGGCCACTCTCAAAGCCATGGCTACTGGTTTATCTCTTGCCCACCACGGCACCGCCCCCACCGTCGTTTTGATTTTCATAGTAATAAAATAATTTCATTCAGTTAGAGAATATACACTACAATTAAAAACTGAACGTGTCTTTTTAATAAAGTGTGAGTTAGCCGAACGAAAGTCACGGCACAGACGCAGCAGGAGTCAGATTTCATTCATCACAAGAGCGAAGAGCTGAGCAGAGCTGAGGTAAGCGCAGCAGTCATTCACGACGTGTGTCCAGTCTGCCGCGTTTTCAGATCGCATATGGAAGCTTAACTTTCATAGGAATTCATTGAAAAGCTGAAACACTCACTTTGCTCCGCACTGCTACGTTATGAATGCGCAAGCCGAGCGGCCGTGCACATTTACATTCTGTGAGTGAGATCCACCCCCTGTGGACGGGTTGAAAACATGTGGAACAGCTCCTTCTACTGGCTGTAGTCTCTAGCCTCTGCCCAAAAAAGCCTCCGATGACGCAAAATGACGGTATTTGTGCCATCGGAGGATTTTTTCCAGAAATAAAATGCATAATTCTTTCGTCTCAGGGGGATATGAAGGGGGAAAGTACGATAATTTGAATATACTACCGGGTTTCTACTGATACAAAGCTTAATGCTAATCGCTGAAGTGTTTGTAACTAACCATTTTAAACATTAAAATTATTAAGTTTGTTTTTCCATCAAAAAAATAACTTATTTTAGTACCGACTCAATGCGAAAGCGTTAGAGCAACAACACGAGTAATTATGACGTGGAATCTGTTGACCAATCAAAATGCAGTGGGAGGGGTTCTGGTTCTAGCTCCGCCCCCTGGATCTCGTATTCTGCAGTGAGGGGCTACAGAAAATACCTGTGCATCGTGAGTCATGAATCATCACAGTATTCATGATTTTGCTTAATGTTAAAGGGTAACTTTAGTGATTTAGCATTAGGCTTTGTATCAGTAGAAACCCGGTAGTATATTCAAATGATGGTACTTTCCCCCCATCATATCCTCCTGAGACGAGAGAATTATGCATTTTATTTCTGGAAAAATTCCTCATTTTGCGTCATCGGAGGATTTTTTGGCCAGAGGCTAAAGACTACAGCCACTAGATGGAGCTGTTCCGCATGTTATCAACCCGCCCATAGGGGAGGGATCTCACGCACAGAATGTAAGACACAGACGGCCGCACGGACAATCATAATAACGGAGTGCGGTGCAGAGTAAAGTGAGTGTTTCAACTTTTCAATGAATTCCTGTGATAGTTTAGCTTCCATATGCGATCTGAAAATGTGCCAGACTGGCGCTTAACGTTACCTCAGCTCTGCTCAGCTCTTCGTGATGAATGAAATCTGACTCCTGCTGTGTCTGTACCGTGACTTTCGTTCGGCTCACTCACACTTTATTGAAAAGACACGTTCAGTTTTTAATTGTAGTGTTTATTCTCTAACTGAACGAAATTATTGTATTACTATAAAGATCAAAACGACGGTGTACGGAGTGGCCTCGTAGGGCAGCGAAGCAAGTGCATTCTGGGAGTTGTTGTCTTTCATCCACATGAGACAAAAATACATTTTCTGTCTTTTCTCAGTCTAGAAGGCACCAAATTAAAAAATAATTTCACATTTCTACTGCATAAAATCAGCAGCAAAATCTTTGTGAAACGCCCAGTCCCGCTAAACATCAAAACAAATGACTGGAAAAACAGGAAGGCGATGCCAGGAGTTATTTTTCTTGTCTGTTGTCTCGGGCGCTCCTTGGGTTTCTCTGTATGGCAGTGATTGATAACAGATCATGTGACCTTTTACAGGAAGTGCTGACTTGCACCTCTGCGCTAGACTCACATGAGCCTGTGGAAAAGAAAAGCGAAGGCACAAGCATTCAAGATGTTTCTGCTGAAAGATAAAAGAGACATATTGAGCTGCAAATAGCATAGTTTACGCAAAAATGAAAAATCTGCTATAATTTACTTACCCTAATGTTGTTCCAAACCAGTATTTTTCTTCAGTAGAATGCAGCAGTTTTTAGCCGAAAGTTCACACAGAACAATCTCATGATTTCCACTGGGGAAGCTGTTTTGTTGATGACTGATTTTCCTTTATATGAATAAGAGAGATGAAAAAACTGAAACCGTCCAATATACTTATATTATTCTGACCAAAATCACACATTATGTTGTAATTATGTTTATAATGTACAAACCTTTTGGGAGAACTTGAAGGTGGTGAACAAGGCCAAGGATCAAGTCTCCTGAAGCAGCTTTGTAGTTTTGCGTGAGGAACATACCAAAAGTCAAGAAATTTAAGTCATTTTTAGTAATTTTATCATGCTAGAATAAATGCTTTGCGTTGGTGATCCTTTGCCCAAAACCATTCTTGTGGAAAAATATAAATGAACCTAGCGATGCGCCACAGTTTTGATAAATTGACACTCAACGTAAAAATTCCCTCGAGTCTGGTTCAGACTCAGTGGCAGGCTCTGAGTAATACCGGTGACATTAGGACACAGATGGAAGACAGCCTGTCAGATATGGCAGGTGGAAACTGGCGTTGTTTGCAGGAAATGAAGCACAAATACTGTCAGTTCCAGGACTTGTGTATGTATAATCGGGCTGGTTTAAACTGACTTCTGGTACATGACAGCCGAAAGCCAATAACAAACATCATCCATCCATCATGTTATTCTGTGTGTCAGGAGGCCTTCGTGGGCAATGGGGGGAAATGCCCCAGTTACGAGTTCAGATCTGCGTCTTCACATTGTTTCTGTCTGTCTCCAGAAAAGCTGTGTTTGGGGACAGAACAAAATGTTGACTTCCTGGAAAATGTTTATTTTGAATGTGTGCTTTACTTGGGAACCCAGACGCAAATAGCACTATCTACAACCCCACAACTTTTTAGTTGGATGCATCCCTGTCATCCGTGTAATGCTTAATCTCACAATGGATGTTTTTCTGTGGTTATCTTTGGATGTTATCACATCCATATGAAATCATTTACCACCAAATGCATTTATATGCAAGTATTTGTTAACATTCTGGTTTGCTTCAGATGTTCAGTTACTCTTTTTTTCTGCCAAGAAGATTAAAACCTTCAAAATAGCTTTATCAAACTGCTCTCCCCAAGACCATCTACAGCAGATATCATAGTGGGTACTGAACAGCATTTCTAATGTGCAGGTTTGTTTTCTCTATTCGCAGGTGATCAAGTTCAAACTGTGTCGCTGCGCCAAGAAGAAACACCAGCGGAGAGACAACAATGAGCGAGGAGCTGTTCTCAGCCTGGACGACGTGAAGCGTCACGTCAGTAACTATCACACCAGTATCTGTGCTGACCGATAAACTCATACTAACAGACAATAACGACAATTTATTCTAGTTTCTGTATAGCATACTGCCATACTACTCATACTATTTATACAGTATTCAGAATGTATACTGTGCACAGTATGCAGTTTTTTAACAGGACACAATGCAACACACTCAACTTGGCCTTGTATTGCCAGTGTGATGATTGAACTAGTAGCATCAACTGTGTTTTAGCATCGCCTTGAGTCATTAGCTTCTTTTCTACTGTCGGGCCAGTGCGAGCCAGGGCTTTCAACAGGCCAGGCTGGGCTAATAGCCTCGGACCTGTAGCACCGAGCCCATTTCCACCGTCAGGCTAGAAGCTCCGCAGCGCTTCATGTCACACAAACCCATCATTTCACCAATAAATCAGAAAGAAATCTTTGTAAACGAGTGAGATCACAAAAGATGCATGTTAAAAGCGTTCTCCTGTTGGCATTTTTGTTGTTTACTTAAATATTTAAAACCTAAGCATCAATGTTTTACCACAGTTTTACAATAATAAGTGATACATTGATCATAATTAAATAATATGTGGAAAGATTGCACATTAGTCACCGAAATAAAGTGGTATTTATCATTATTTCACAAAAGAAAGTTACTTGTTCATTCTAGGGATGCGATGGTAAGGAAATTTTCCCACCAGTCAATCGACGTGTGACGGGGGCTTTTAAATCGCTAATTCTAAACCGAAAGTAAAATGCGCACGGCCCGCTCAGGCATTCATAATGGAGTGGAGCAAAGCGAGTATTTTCAACGAATTCCTATGGAAGCTGAGCTTCGGTTGAGCAGGGTTGCACCAGTGGACACGCACAGTGAATGACAGTGCGGCCGTAAATGCGTGTGCACTGTGCGGCCATGAATGAATGAAAGTGCGGCAGTGCGCATTTTACTTTCGGTTTAGAATTAGCGCAAATTCGGGGGCAGGTTGCTTGAATGGTGGGTTCATTAGCCTATTATTCTTAATGAAAAACACAACAACAAAACAGTACAATGACAAAGCTCACACTGTTTTATGCAGAGACGTTCAGTTTTTAATTGGAGTGTCTGTTCTCTAACTGAACTAACTTATTTTATTACTATTAAAAAAATCAAAACAACGGCAGCAAGCTAGGGCTGGGCAATATGGCTGAAAACTGTATCACGATATAAGGGTTTCATGTCGGTCGATATCGATAATTATTGATATGTTTTATGACCTATTTAAAATAGGGACCAGGAGAAAAATATTTTACATTTAAACATTTTTAACCTTCCTCTGATTATAATCCCCTCAGTTATAAAGGCAGAAATGTCAACACAACCATGGAAAACACCCAAATAATTAAAATATAAACAAGTCTAAAATTTCAAATATCTCTTAACATTAAGGTGCAGTGCCTGCATTATTTCTTTGTAACTGTTAGCGTTACCGTTTAGATGCTTTGTCATAAGGCACTGATGCATGTGGTTTCAAAGGCTGAATCCGAAATCGCCCCCTATTCCCTACATAGGGCACTATTTGAAGGGAAAGCCATTTGTAGTGGTGTCCAAAACGATAGTGGACGTTATTGAGTGCACACATTCTATCCCACTTTGCACCGCAATAACGAGTGTACAACTGATGTAAGTTACACACAGCGACTGTCTGAATTCGCACACTCGTTTTCATTCACTCCTTCAAGTGAACTGTATGAGTGGACAAAAGAAGCAAATAGTGATTGAGGGTTTAGGGGGCGATTTCGGATTCAACCAAAGTCAAGAATAGCACAACGGCAAGCGTGTTGAGTATAAACAAACGAACGAGGCGCGCACGCGCTGTCAGCGCAGTATAACAAGACTGGTAAAACAAGTTTGTGGTATTACCAGTCTTGGTGGGGACGACAGTCTTGCAGACGAAATTGGTCTGACTACAGTCAGACTTATACAATCCAAAAAACTGCCATACTGGCGAGCTGACTTGTTTTCCTGTTTTATTAACAATTTCCTCGCTCGCTGCACTCATTTTCCACTTATCACTCCACGGCAGTTCTGTTTACTGAAGAATTAATACAACACAAGACAACGATATGGCACAACCAAACCTGATACAGTTACATGATTGGCTGTTAGCCTGTCACTTCCTACGTTGCTTGGTTACCAGAGAGTGAGTGCCTTTGTTCATGCAACCAAACTTGCTTCGTAACCTCTGGTTTCTTCCGACGAAGAAAATAAATTATTGAATGTTTTATCAAACGCATTTTTTATTGATATCGATTACGTGTCTATCACGATACATATCGTAATCGTTTTATCGCCCAGCCCTACAGCAAGCTTAATTCAGTCACGCCTGTTTCTGTTTATTTGTAGTCACAAGACATTATGCTTGCATCACATTTAGAAAGAATGATAATTTCTACAAAATTTCCACCAAAAATACAACCTTAGGAGCTTTAGCACTCTCTCCAGTGACAGTCCCAATACAGATAGGCTATATTTACAGAGGAAGCTCCCGAGCTGTTTTATTTTATATGTGTAGCTAAATATGGATATCAGACAGTCGGTATAAAGAGATGAGACGTACTGACAGATAAAATATATACACGATTGTGATAATAGCCTATATGATTTGTTGATTTCTTCAAGCTGTCGTATTTATCATGTTTACTATGGTAATGTTTAGCGCGCATAGTCTTTTGCATCGCATTTTTGCATATAAATATTTCTGCCTTATACGGGGATCAGAATCCACATCGGATCACAAAGTTATTTCAAACCCTCGCTGCTGTGTGAAATTGAGTTTTGGGCTAAAATTATTTTAAGTGTCTTTAATGCTGATTTTAGCTGGTATATCATCTGCGGTGCTACTGTGTCAGAAAAACTTGGCCTTTGTTTGTAACCACTCCTTACAAACGAAGCCTGATCATGCCCCGGAAGTGACAGTTGAAACGCGACTTGGCCCTGGCACGCACTAGGTTTGATTGGACTGACAAAAGTTTGTCATATTTTTTTTTTTTTAAGATTTTATTTGAAATGCATTTTTATTTCCAGAGATAGCAACTTGCATTTGCACAAAATGAGGTAATGTTTGAAACTGCATACTGTGTAATGTTTCACGTCCTACTTTCAAAAAATAATAGGCAGTATTCAGTTTGTACTGTGCGGTTTCTGATGATCTGTTTCCTCTCAGGCTCCCTGTGACAACCTTCGTACCCCATCGACCTACCCAGCCAACATGCTACCTCACCATCCTGGCCAGGGCAACTTCGAAGACTTCACCTGCTGAGCTTAAAGCGAGAGCAGCCTGTCTGACAGAGAACAACCAAAGCCGATCACATCAGTACAGACTCCATTCACAACCGGACATTACAGAGAAACCTTCTGGATCTGCTACACACGGGAAAACCACCATGTCCTGAGATATAACCTGACATCGGAGGAATGGTACCAATCAACAAAGTATATTTTCACTTACACGTTCCATGGAAATGTGCAAAACTTTTGATGTTTTTTGAACTTTTAAAGGAAATACTGCCTCAAAAACAAAACTCCTTGAAGCCTCGTAACGTGGAGCGATTTCCCCACGCCAAATTACACATAATGTGACTCGGACATCGAATAGCTTCTCGCAGCTGGACCCTGATGCCTTTTGTGTACATAGTGACGGCTCTAAACTGTCTTCAGACCAGTGGCTTATGTAGATCAGTAGATAAATATAGCGCTTATTCACTGTATGTAGCCTCATTAGTCCCATCTGCTGGATCGATTCTGCCTCAGTGAATCTCATGAGTAGATAACTTCACGAACAAGGTGACCATTACATGCGTCATGGGGGGTTTCGGGACACTGGAGGATTCGGGTCCCATATGACATTGTGTTACAGGTCTCATCTTGTAAATGCATGCTGGTCGTCCTGTGCATGTTTTTATTTTTATTTCCATTTTATTATTACTATCGCCAAGTTTGCCTCAATTATATACAGGTGTTGGAAGATGGTGTAAAGTTTGTTTTGGCGTGTATATGTGTGCGTGTGCAGGTTTTGCTGTTCTTGTGGGGATGACATTTCTCTATTGACCCCCGAGGAATAGCAAGCTGACAAAAGCTACTTGTGAGAACATCTCTACAAGGACACAACGGTTCAAAAAGAAACTAAACAGTGTATAAGTTCATATCTAAAAATGCCAAAAAGTTTTATTTTACGTTTTAGTTTAGTATAATTAGCATATCTGACAAACAAAAGATGTGAATGGAAATTCTTCAAAAGGATACAGTGGCCTCGAAAGATATTTCGACACTCAAGTTACTCTTATGGTGTGTGCACACCAAATTAAAATGTCATTATTTGCGCGAGTAGATTGCACACAAGTCAATGCAAAGACGCGAATAGACGTGAATTCGCACTGGGCAATGCCAATGATGCTAAGTGGGCGACACGTTTGCCACGACCGCATGATATTCGCCTCAATTGCATCTTGCGCTCAAGTTGAAATTTTTCGAGGTGGGGGGGGGTTCTCTTAACGCGTTGTAGAGCAAGCCAATCAAGAGCTTATTGACAAGTACGGTTTGACAGGTTATCAAACTGGGCACCCGTCATCCTCAAGCAGTGCTGGAAGCGGCTGTCATTCAGGCACAGTTCCTCCTCGAGAAGATGGTGTGCGCCTCTGGATGGTGCTGTGAACCCAGTCACCTTGCCGTTTGGCTTTCTGTCATATTTGGGACTTCCACAACAGATACACAGCAGCAATAGTTATCTCCAACATGTTTGATGACGGAAAAAAATAGCAAAAACAAATGTTGTTGATAATGTGCGTGAAAACACTCCTCTCCGAATGACGCGAAAAACAAGTTATCCCGCAAGTAAAATAGAGCAAGTAACGCAATGTGAATGTTCGCTTCCCTTTTGGAAAGCAATTTTAATTATTTGCGTGAGTAGATTGCATACAAAGTCAATGCAAAGACACGAGTAGACGCGAATTCGCACCGGGCGATGCGTTTGCCACGAACGCGTGACATTTTCCTAAAACGTGTCTTCCGCGCAAGTTGAAAGATTTCAACGCGAGCGGAAAATTCACATGACGCATTGTCGTGCAAGCCAATCAGTGAAGAGCTTATTGACGTGTCTGGTTTAACAGGTCATCCAGGCGCAGTTTATGGAGAAGAAGGTCAAATTCAGTTTAGTTCAGTTGAATGAATGATTGAGTTGTGTGCGCCTTTGGATGGTGCTGTGAACCCAGACATGTCGGCATTGGGCTTTCCGGGCGTATTTGGGACTTCCACAACAGATACAGATATAGTTTGAGTTATCTCCAACAAGGAAAAAATGGCAGAAAGAAATGTTGTTGTTGATGTGCGTGAAAACCATAGACTGTAAAAAAAATATGGACGTAGTGTCTGTGACGTCACCCATATGATTCTGAAGAGCAGCTTTGAAGTGTAAAGTAGGGTCGAGCTGGCCGTTGCCATCACGTCACCGCGAGTCACTCCCGAATAACAGAAAATGGGCAAAGAGGCGGGACGTGGGTGGAGCTGAGGTGACGTGATGACTAACAGACAGCAGATAATTGGCTATCCACCTGTCACTCAAAGTGGCCACGCCCTTAATTATGCAGGAGTTTAAGGCTTTATATAATGTAAACGAATGAGTTATAAAAAATTCACCCCCCTCACAGTTGTCATGAAGGGCAAAATTAGCCGTATAGACCAAAACCACAATTTGTCTCAAGCTGTAAACATGTGTTTTCTGCTGTAAAGTTGGGCATTTTAACATGGGGCTCAATGAGAGTCTGCCCCTTCTGGAGCCTGTCCCTAGTGGCCAGTCAATGAATTGCAGTTTAAGTCACTCCATATTGGCTTCAACAGAAACCTCGGAGGTTGCCGCTTGGTGAAAACACTCCTCATCACGTGATGTTTTTATTTGCGCAAGTGATGCGAAAAACTAAGTTATCCCGCAAGTAAACTAGAGCGAGTAATGTGAAGACTCGCTTCGCTTTTGGTGTGCACACACCATTACAAATGTGTGAAAATGGTTTCATTAGATTGCACATCTGAAATGCACCAGGATTGTTTTCTCTTTACTCATGTACACTTTTCACAACGTTTCCTATTTCCTCGATTTTTTTTAACTGTATCGTTCCTTTTATTGTTTAAGAAACAAACTTTCTTTTTATCAAATGTTTTGACACTTGCTTTGATATTTTTAAGCCAATGAAATGATATTCAGACATTTGCTAGTGTCACTCAAGTGGTCAAATACTTTTTGGGCTACTGTATGAATACATGATTGTTTACGTGTGCATGAAGGCGTGACTGAACATGAATGTGCGTGACAAATCGTTCATCATTTGCGCGGCGTTGCTGGTCTGTTTCTGGACGAAAAACGCTTCAGGATCAAGAATGTAACAAACCAAAGTGTTTGTATTGCTAGGTGGAGCAGACCGATCGCTGGTACGGCATACCAGTCGTGAACTATTCTAGTTGTGTGTGTGCGTATGTGTGCATGTATGTACGTGTGTTTGTACGTGTGAGACTGTTATTCTTCTGTCTTTCATTTGATTGTTAATGAAAATATACATGTGCATTTAACAACTTATTATTGTTTATTTGAATTCTGTACTTGCGAGACGTATTTGTTAATGTCGCGAACTTCATATCAAAGCACAAATAAGACCGCCGATATGTAAAGGCGATGTTAAAGAATGATAAAATATTCTTATCAGTGTTATCATGATAATCAGCAGATTCATTATTACTCTGTTAAACTTTGCTTCGTTTTTTTTTTACTACAAACATACATATTGCCTGATAGTGCAGTCGGCAGATAATAGGCTGTTCTATTTATCTATGAAGGAATAATAAATATCATTCATAATTTTACAAACGTCTCACTGTCATTTCATTCAGCTTTGAGGTGGATGTCAAATGATCGTTCATGTTTAACTTCAGAAGTAGGAGATTAGACTCATAATTCTTCTGGATTCATATATTACTGAATTATACTAGACCATGATGCTGTAGATTCAAAAGCGGACAAGTTGCGCTTTCACTGTTTTTTTGTACAATGTTTCGCTTGCATCAGCAGAAGAACGCAGACCTTCAAGAACTGGACCTCATGGGTATATTCTTTTTTTTTTTTTTTTTTTTTTTAATGGTTTTGAATTACAAGTGGTTCCCAATTCCCAGCCTCAAAACTATTCATGAATTCAAACAGAAGGTAGAATTAATTTTGAATCTACATTATGGAAAGTAGAAACAGAGATGAAAGATGAAGGCAATGTTCAGGATACAGGGCATGAGTGCATGAGATGAAATATTCCTCGAACCCAAGAGGAATAAGAGAAAAATCCAAGCATGAGAGACATCCATCAAGATCATAAAAGGACATTCGACCTGACTCTTCTCAGGAAGATGTGTATTAAAGTAGCCTACTGACATCGGAACCGAGATTAAATATGACTAACAGTTAGCGTTTAACTGGACTGCATTGTTCAAAGTCACCCGCAGGCTTTCGATCGGTCCTCATGGTGGTCTAGCATATGTTCTGTTTGTTTAAAGGAAGTGGAGAACATCACGAATGATTGATGAATGTCATTTCCCGCTGTCGTCTCTGCGCTGATGTGGGAGCATCTCTGGCAGATGCAGGGAAGACTGCCAACGAATTCAGGCAGCACAACCCAACCGTCAGTGCATTCTGATGAGGATCTTGTAGTGCAACACTAGTGTCTTTGAGACGTTCCTCCTTGTCCTCCAAATGCATCAAATACATGCATTTTGAAAGATGCATTTATTCTTGAATCACCACAGCTGCCGCTCTTGTGAATGCACAATTTGTTTAGGGTTTAGAACCCATATACTTCTAAGGCTGCATCAAATTCACAAACTATCCATCCTAAGTAGTACGCAAAAGATTTTGTGCGTCATAAAATAGCATGCAAGAGGTATACTACTTCAAAATGTGCATCATGCAGGCTTATATATCTAAAAATGCCCATGATCCCTTGAACAACTAAGGTGGTCTATGAATACAGTGGGTAAAAAAAAGCCATGCACCATGGTACCAAGTGGTAAAAAAAGGGTTCTCTCCAATGTGGGACAACAGCAACATCCTCTAGGCTAAACGTCACATGTTTTAAAGTTTGTGATATGTCTAAATAATTGAGTAGACTGACCTGATAGGTGCTACGTTCCTATTAAGTATTATCACATTAGCTGTGTCACTTCATTTTTTCAGATCATCTGAAACCGTGAAAATGGACGTACCCTACAAGTTTCTTTGAGTTCATCACACTAAAGCTCGCTCATCGGAAATGAGTTACTATTCATTTCCCATAATGCAACTGTCAGGAGTTTCTTCCCTTGTGCCAATTTATCCTGTCAGATCTCGTGGCACAATTAGAAGCTGCAGCCGTTTGTCACTGATAAGAGTGTCATCACGCTCTTTGATAGGATTAATGGTAACTCCAGAGACTGGCGCTTTTTAACCGGGTCGACTGGAGAGACCTTCATTTGCTTTCATGCCAGTTTTGCATATAACCATCGGATTTAGAAGGTCCAGATTCATCAATAATCATTTTGTGGAGAAGGACACTGTGATGTCATATGATGGGCTGCAAGATGGTAAAACTAAAAATTATTTAGCTTTGTTCACAGGCAGCAACATTTCTGTTTGTCCAACCAGCAGTACCTGCGGCACCAGGGGGGGTCTTGGGGGGTCTCAGGACCCTCCTAAAAAACGCCTTGACCCCCCACCCTCTTCCTGATTAAAAAATATATATATCCGGGATAAAGATTTAAAAATGTTTCCCTTCAAACTTTGCAGAACAATAATAATTAATAATTTATTCAACATATAAAATAAGAATCACTGCGACGCCCCATGAACGTCGCTGCGCCTTGCAGAGCCGTAACTTATGACGGACCCTGGTCCGAAACAAGCCACAAATATCATAACTAGCCTATCTACTTTAATTAAAACATATATTCAAAAAATTTATTAAAAACAGAAAGAGGGGCTTAGACTACTCAAAGGCCGCGGAAACAGGCCAGTGGGTTCGTAATGCACGTCAATACATTCCCGACGATCTTGGTTTGCTTCTTATTTAATAAATATACAGCCATTTAGTGGATGAAACCTTGATCAAAATTAAAATACAATTTATAGAAAACGAAACTCACTTTAAATAAATTATTTCTGCAAAACAACATTCAATAAAAATCATGTCTGACTCCATGTCTCCAGACATATTGGCGTCTTATAGCATATCTTACTCATGCTGCTCACTTTTCATCATCAACATATGAAATTAAAACAATATAATAGACTAATATTTAAACATATAGCCTAACTATGAATCTAAATAGGCTACGTTTTGCATGTAGCCTACTCCACTCCAAACGCTTCAAAAATGTATTTTGTTTATTAAACGCAAAGTTTTTAATTTCTAATTTAATTTCTAAATTCAGTTCATATTTCCAACAAACTAAATTCCGAGCCAAAATTAACGAAGTGGTAAAAAAAAAAAAAAAAGAATTTGCAGGCGCTTTCGTTGGCTGTTGTTTTGCGGAAATCATTTCTTTAAAGTGAGTTTTATGAATTGTATTTTAATTTTGATCAAGGTTTCATAAACGAATTGCCTGTATATTTAATACATTAGAAGCAAAATAAGAACGCCGGGAATGGATTGACATGCGTAACGAACTCACTGGGCTGTTTCCGCGGCCTTTGAGTAAGGCTGGAAGCGTCTTTCTTATTAATACATTTCTAGAATATATGTATTACAGTATAACATACAATATAGAACAGTAGGCCTATTATAGATAGTTATGATATTTGTGCACCGGGGTCCGTGATTTCTAGGTTAAAGTTACGCCAGTGATGCGAACATGAGCAGTCCATGGCCTGTTACCCGTGGCTGTTATGGACTGCAGGCTACATCAATAAATTACAATACTTTCGTGCTTTGGGCATTGCCACTGATACAGGCAGCGGAAGAGCCTATTTTACGCTGAGCTTGCTTCTGCTTTTCAGACATGGAAGTGTGACAAATGCACATGGGCTATATGAATTATCTAATGTGGATACAGGCATATTTTGTAGACATCACTGTACAACACATGTCCTTATTAGGAGAAAATATATGTCGTTATTACGAGAAAATTGTTGTTTTTACGACATATCTCGTTATTACGAGAAAAGATGAAGTTTTTACAACATAACATCTCGTTATTACGAGAAAAGATGTGTTAAAACGACATATCTCGTTATTATGACATAATTGAGTGAAAAAAATATGTATGTGGCAGCAATGCATCACCGTAGCTATAGACCTAAGGGGAAAATCCAAACTTCACAGTCTATTCATCATCAAAGTAAAAATGCAGTCCACCAAATCGAAAAAGTTATTTGGCTCAATTTATATTTTAGTTGTTTAGTAGCAGTAATATGCAGTTATTAGCCGTGTCCACTGTATTTTTTGTTGGTTTTCATGCGACCCCTCCTTGAAATGACCAGGACCCCCCATTGCCCCCCCAATCAAAATTGTCTGGAGCCGCCACTGCCTGAGCCCTGCATCATCCCTGACAGATATGTGTAAAGGATATAGTGAAGGTAGGTAAGTTACTCACAGTTGAGTGAATTGAATGAGACCTCAAAATGGTTTTCTCCTGGAAAAAAGACAATAAAAATCTCTTATGTAATCTATAGCTCTCTTATTCAATAAACAATCAGCCTATTACCAGGCCAGCAATACTGGCCAGCATTAAAAGGCAATAGAGCCTATAGTGATTCTGAGGATAAACATTGATGGCACAAGCCGCACAACAGATATGAATGATATCAGAAATGTTCTGATATCGAATCTGGCGCTTGATCACATTGGCATCTATTGGCAGTTAAAGCATTTTACATTTACATTTAGCAGACGCTTTTATCCAAAGCGACAGAGAGTCACAGAGCTATTACGAACATGGAACAAATCAATGTAACTCACAATAATGATCTCAAATCGTACCTACATAACATGAGGGATATTTATTACTTAAGTAATGATATGTTATAGATGTAATAATTCATTAAATAGCCAATTCAGACGGAGCTAAAAGTTACCTCTCCTCAGCTACGTTAAGCACGCGGGCGAAGCCGCGAACCAATGAAAGGGAGCAAACTGGGGAAAAATTACACATGCAGTCATAGGATATATAATTTTGGGCAGAGGTGGACAAAGTACACAACTCTATTACTTGAGTAAAAGTAAAAGTACAACTCGTCAAATATTACTCCGTTACAAGTGCACGGTTCCCGTGTTGTGATTCGACAGCAGCTTAGCGCACGTAACTTGCATGGAAAGGTCACGCCTCTTAACGGGAGATATATGCGCTTAATGATCTCTACAGCGTCCCTGGGAAAGCCAAACAAAGGTGATTTGACTCCGGGATGAAAATAACAGCGTCTCGACGACATGGCGACAAACACTAAAACGCAACAGTTCCTCTTCTCCACGTGGGACAGTAACAAGACCACGCCCTAAAATAAGTATTTGAACACCCTGCTATTTTGCAAGTTCTCCCACTTAGAAATCATGGAGGGGTCTGAAATTGTCATCGTAGGTGCATGTCCACTGTGAGAGACATAATCTAAACAAAAAAAAATCCAGAAATCACAATTTCACATGTGCAGGAAAACACCCCCAAAGCATGATGCTACCACCCCCATGCTTCACAGTAGGGATGGTGTTCTTGGGATGGTACTCATCATTCTTCTTCCTCCAAACACGTTTAGTGGAATTATGACCAAAAAGTTCTATTTTGGTCTCATCTGACCACATGACTTTCTCCCATGACTCCTCTGGATCATCCAAATGGTCATTGGCAAACTAAAGACGGGCCTTGACATGTGCTGGTTTAAGCAGGGGAACCTTCCGTGCCATGCATGATTTCAAACCATGACGTCTGAGTGTATTACTAACAGTAACCTTGGAAACGGTGGTCCCAGCTCTTTTCAGGTCATTGACCAGCTCCTCCCGTGTAGTTCTGGGCTGATTTCTCACCTTTCTTAGGATCATTGAGACCCCACGAGGTGAGATCTTGCATGGAGCCCCAGTCCGAGGGAGATAGACAGTCATGTTTAGCTTCTTCCATTTTCTAATGATTGCTCACCAAGCTGCTTGGCAATTTCCCCGTAGCCCTTTCCAGCCTTGTGGAGGTGTACAATTTTGTCTCTAGTGTCTTTGGACAGCTCTTTGGTCTTGGCCATGTTAGTAGTTGGATTCTTACTGATTGTATGGGGTGGACAGGTGTCTTTATGCTGCTAACGACCTCAAACAGGTGCATCTAATTTAGGATAATAAATGGAGTGGAGGTGGACATTTTAAAGGCAGACTAACAGGTCTTTGAGGGTCAGAATTCTAGCTGATAGACAGGTGTTCAAATACCTATTTGCAGCTGTATCTTACAAATAAATAGTTAAAAAAAAATTATATATTGTGATTTCTGGTTTTTTTTTTTTAGATTATGTCTCTCACAGTGGACATGCACCTACGATGATAATTTCAGACCCCTCCATGATTTCCAAGTGGGAGAACTTGCAAAATAGCAGGGTGTTCAAATACTTATTTTCCTCACTGTATATTTGTTCAAGTAATATTCCTGTGTCCCTCTCTCTCATGGCCTCTCTTTCATAGTAGATAGGTCCCATCATTTTTAGGGTAAATGTGTTCAAAAGTCTGAAAATCTGTTAGAACTGTTAGCGATTGCACTCGCAATCTAAGGCATAATAAGACCAAGGTGACAGGAATCCGAGTTGAGGTGAATTTATTGGGCACACAGTGCAAATCCCACAGCGAAGTCAAAACAAAGAACTATGTACAAAAAATGTCCACCGAGGTCCCAGCGTCACCCTCCATCGAGCTTGTGATCTGTCTGTCTTACCTGTGTTGTGCCAGAGGACTTACCGGTTTCCACCGTGCTTCTTGTGTATGAATAAAGCGTCTTTGCACTTGCATCCTGAGCCTGTCTCTGTTACAATTTGGCTCTGAAAACCAGTTTGTTAAATGCTCATTCATACTTAACGTTATCCGACAAACATCTAACGTTACAAACTTTTTTTTAAATCTCAACAGCGAACTTGGCATTAGTGTAAATTATTATTTGATTAGAGCTTTTATGTATTGTTTATCTACAGGCATGCTAAACATGGTTCTGTGTTTGATTTGGATACTATAGTAAAGCCAATGTTTAGTGTTCGTTCTTGCGACAGATATTTGGCTATAATCGTTCTAAAAATACAAAAGTAACAGTGCCATTCAGTAGCGATCACTACACTCTAAAATAAAAGGTTCTATATGGCACCAAAAATGGTTCTTGGCTCGTAATCATAGGGGAACCTTTTTAAGTGCTGTATAGCACCAATTTTGGTGCTTCAGTGGTTCTTCAGCGGTTCTTCAGAGGTTCTTCACCGGTTCTTTGACTAAGGTGCTATATAGCACCGCTAACTATGGTGCTATATAGCACCGCTACCATATACAGAACATGTTAAGATATGGTGCTATATAGCACCAAAAGTGGTTCCTCTATGATTACAATGAAGAACCATTTTTGGTGCCATATAGAACCTTTTTTTTTTAGAGTGTATAGATCCGCAGTCTTTACTCTTGAGGACTGAACAGGTTCTGCTCGATCATCTTCACTAAAATTGTCTGGTTCTGATTCGGGCTCAAACTGGTATGGTTTTATTGACGCCATTGTACTACCCAAAGCACAGGCTACCGGTAAAGGTAAGGGGCGTGACGTTTCCGAGAAACGTGCACTAGACGGTTAGCGAATCACAACTAGACGGTTAGCGAATCACAACTAGACGGTTAGCGAATCACACTGGGCCAGCTAACCAATCTGCTAACCAATCTGAGCCCATTGCGTATTTTTGAGGGACTGGCTTCATACAACCCAGAAACCATCAGACCGTTTTTACAAGGAGGGACAGAGCAGTGTAGAATAAAGGTAAAATATATGAAAAACAATGCATTTAAAAAAAAAACGAAGCATGAACACATTACAGTGCCCCCCACAAACACCATCAAGCCTTCGAAAGAGTGTGTTTTACCACCCCTTTTGAAAAGAATCTTCTATTACTTTGCTTCCACTTCACACAACCAACCTGACCCTCCATAGACTCAACTTCACTCTACCCACCATGTACTAACTCCAGCAGCCATTTATAGCCTAGGCCACACCCCGGAGTGTACCATTCTACAGGTAAGTTTTACCTCCTCACATATGCACTACTTATCCCCTTAAACATATAAAAACTATCTATCCATGATCAAGTTACAATATAACACAATATAACAATACAACAAATGATTTAACAAAGATAAACCTTGTTTTACAGGAATACTGGAAAAAAAAAAACATGACATCACCCAACATGGTTTCTCCCATTCAGACAGCATGTTTAAATACTCCACTTTTAAAACACTATAGGTTTGTTCACTGGTGTTTTAAAGCTGGTAAGTTATATTTGTTATACTGTGTAACCCATATTAATAAAGACTTGAAATTAGGCAAATGTGTGTTGTGGTTATTTATAATAACAATAAATGAACAATGTTAGCGGCTAATTTTACCCAAACACATTGGACATGTATCCACTACACATTCCAAACAAATGCACATTGTATCCCCACATATCTTAAACACATTTAACACAAATTCATTCATACATTCAAAAACATTGCACAAGTCAGAGTATGTATGATATCAGTATCAAGGATTATTATGAACACCATACTAATACTGTGTTTGACCCCCTTTCGCCTTCAGAACTGCCTTAATTCTACGTGGCATTGATTCAACAAGGTGCTGAAAGCATTCTTTAGAAATGTTGACCCATATTGATAGGATAGCATCTTGCAGTTGATGGAGATTTGTGGGATGCACATCCAGGGCACGAAGCTCCCGTTCCACTACATCCCAAAGATGCTCTATTGGGTTGAGATCTGGTGACTGTGGGGGCCATTTTAATACAGTGAACTCATTGTCATGTTCAAGAAACCAATTTGAAATGAGTCGTGCTTTGTGACATGGTGCATTATCCTGCTGGAAGTAGCCATCAGAGTATGGGTACATGGTGGTCATAAATGGATGGACATGGTCAGAAGCAATGCTCAGGGAGGCCGTGGCATTTAAACGATGCCCAATTGGCACTAAGGGGCCTAAAGTGTGCCAAGAAAACATCCCCCACACCATTACACCACCACCACCAGCCTGCACAGTGGTAACAGGGCATGATGGATCCATGTTCTCATTCTGTTTACGCCAAATTCTGACTCTACCATCTGAATGTCTCAACAGAAATCGAGACTCATCAGACCAGGCAACATTTTTCCAGTCTTCAACTGTCCAATTTTGGTGAGCTTGTGCAAATTGTAGCCTCTTTTTCCTGTTTGTAGTAGAGATGAGGGGTACCCGGTGGGGTCTTCTGCTGTTGTAGCCCATCCGCCTCAAGGTTGTGCGTGTTGTGGCTTCACAAATGCTTTGCTGCATACCTCGGTTGTAACGAGTGGTTATTTCAGTCAAAGTTGCTCTTCTATCAGCTTGAATCAGTCGGCCCATTCTCCTCTGACCTCTAGCATCAACAAGGCATTTTTGCCCACAGGACTGCCGCATACTGGATGTTTTTCCCTTTTCACACCATTCTTTGTAAACCCTAGAAATGGTTGTGGGTGAAAATCCCAGTAACTGAGCAGATTGTGAAATACTCAGACCGGCCCGTCTGGCACCAACAACCATGCCACGCTCAAAATTGCTTAAATCACCTTTCCTTCCCATTCTGACATTCAGTTTGGAGTTCAGGAGATTGTCTTGACCAGGACCACACCCCTAAATGCATTGAAGCAACTGCCATGTGATTGGTTGATTTGATAATTGCATTAATGAGAAATTGAACAGGTGTTCCTAATAATCCTTTAGGTGAGTGTATAGTGTTGTTTGCGTTTATCTCATAATGTAGGATTTGCTGAATCAAACCTAGAAAATAAAGGGGGATAGTGGATCTGTCACTGTAGCTTTATTAAGGTGCATTATATGATTTATGGTCATTTTCAGTATACAGAAAATAATACCCAGATTATATCAACTGCTGGAATCTCATATTTTGTTATTGTGATATATGGCATGATATGCCTGAGCAATATCATGGACACAGAATCTGTTTATGACTTTCATAAGCTATCAACATATTAAAACGTCTTATCTTTGACCTCCATCTACTTTTAGTCACTGTTAGCATATAACAATTTTTAGCATATCTTAAATCTTCCGACCTGTGGCCTGTTGCGAGTATAGAGGAAAAAATAGTTTATTTTCTTGACTGAAGTGGGTATAACTTTGACCTAGTCCTTTCTTGAAACCGAATCGGAGATTTTACCGAAAATATTTACCTTGATTTTGGTGAATCTTTACCAGAAAAGAGGCTGTTAAACAGCCCTAATGTATGTAAAGGTATATTTGAGGTCTATATTTGTGTTTGTTTATCAGAGGTGTGGGTGGCAAGCAGGCCAAACACTCTCAGCATCTAAAGAAAACCTGCTAATTATGTTCTCAGAATATAAAGTGTCTCAATAACAATAAACCATCAAATATAGAAGGGAGAATAAGCCTAATAAAGAGGCCCTTTGCAACATAAACTGAAGGTGACTGAAATGTAAGCCAACTCTTTATTTTATAATGAGATGAAGCAGACATTCTGTTCCTGTTTCATTGGCTGTACGTGCTGCAACTAATCGCACAAAACTAGCTTAAGTCCTTTCCTGTCAGCACAAGACAATTAATAAAACCTTTCAAAAGGCTGTGAAAGGAAATGTTCATATTTGTAATGATGACAAACATACTTTTACAAGTGTCAGTGATAAACTGATCTGAAAGATACTCAGAAACTAGAAATATTAGGGCATTTTACAAATGTGATTTCAGTCCTGCAAAGGTAATTTCCAATGAAAACATTTTACCAGGACTACATCACACCTCATACATATCTGCACAGCAAATTAAGGGATTGATTTTAGAGTGTGCTAATGGGACAGAGTGTAATGATATCATCAGAGTGTTTGTGACCAATGATGTGTGACTTATGGACTCTGGCTCAGTCGACAGGAAGCTGCTCGGCCCTTTTAATCAACCTCAGTGAGTGCTTACTGCTTATACGAACCACTTTGTGTGTGTGTGTGTGTGTGTGTGTGTGTGTGTGTGTGTGTGTGTGTGTGTGTGTGTGTGTGTGTGTGTGTGTGTGTGTGTGTGTGTGTGTGTGTGTGTGTGTGTGTGTGTGTGTGTAAATCTGTGCATTAGGATGAAAGCCAAAATGTCAAAATGAAGGACATAGAAAGAGAGATGCTTGACTTCCACCTGGATCTAATCTTATTCTGATGTCAACTGCAATGGACAGAAGCCATTTTAACTATTCAGAGTGAGATTCATGTCACCGCCATATATGGTGACCCTTTCCCTTTCTATAGCTGATCTGTTTTTATTTATATCAACCTAAATTTAAAAGGCTGACAAAACTGATGAAGCACCAAACATAAAAAAAAATGTGTTTACTGTTTGGTGTTAATGCTTTATTTTGATATCAGAGTTGTTAGTCCATCTCATGTAAGCCTTATTTATGGGTGTTTGTCTCCCTCTTTCGGATGTAGTGTGAATTTATTCACATTTGGGCCAAATGCTCATTTTTCTACGCTAACCATAGTTTAACCGTAGTATTTAAAGTACAAAACAAAACATGGTTGGGTCATTCCTGGTATACGGTAACATTTTGGCTTCATAAATGTTGGGAAAAAAGTACATGATTTTCATGTTTTTTGCATTCTACCAAAATAGTGACATGTTTAACTAGTAGGAATACATATTGGTCAAGCTCAGGGACTTAAAAAATAATAATTATGAGTAGATTCATTGTTCAGACACTGGCCGTGAAGGGGTTCCACCCTGTTATAGGGACATATACATAGTTATCACAAAATGTTAATAATGCAAATGTTAAGCAATAACAAGTTTTTCTTGGATAGTATATGTCCCTTATGCCATCATGGTATTTTTTATTATTATTCTTGAACAATAACAACACTATTATTGATGAATAGAATGTCTTGATTATTAAGAACAGGTACTTTTTGGTACTTCCCATTTTGCCAACAGGATGGTTAATAATTTAATTGTATAAGCTGTTAATGATCTTCACCTCCCGAAATAAAACATAAGTATGCAAAACATTTAACGTTGCTGTCAAATTATTATTTAAAAATGACTCGCCTAACAGTGTGGAACGGAGCATATAACAGGGTGGAACACCATAACAGTGGATGAGTTTTCCATCATTGTCCTGCATGGGTTTCCATCAGTAATGTGTGGAACTGCACCTTTATAATATTGTTTTATATATATAATATTTATATATACATATATGTGTATATAGAATTTGCAATATACACTAAATATGATTTATTCTAGGTTTATAGATCTAACAGGGTGGAAAATTTTAAGATATGTTAGCCGTAGCTCTTTGAGGGATCAACATTTAGCTAGCTAACCATCTACAGATAAACAGAACTTTTATAACTATGTCAGATATGTTTTTACATTTTTTTGACCGGACAAACTTTCTTCATAACAGAGCCTAACAGGGTGGAACTTTACGAGTGGGACAAGCTGTGAGAGTTGAAGCTTACTTAATTTTGTACGGTTGAATTCCAGCAGAAAAAATAAATGATGTAATTTCCTGAAAATTGTCTCAATGGAATTGTGGTCTTTTTTGGAAGTCGAGAAATACATACTAAAAACTATAGTTTCACATGATTTATATGTATAACTAGAGTTTAGCCTATTCTATAACATAATCTAATAATATTTTGAGATTTTTATCTTTTCATGGTTTATAGTTCTTGTGGAAGTTGATTATTTTGCACTGAGGACATGATAAAATGTAATGCATATATCAATAAAAAGGTGTGTAAAATACAAAATAGTAGCTATTTTTTTATGTCTATTATATCTGTTTAAGTGAAGAAGACCTACATTTATAATGTAAGCCATTTCTTATAAATATGTGACTCATTTTATAGAAAATATGAGTCAGTAAATCATAAAGACAGAAAAGTCACTGTATAACATAAACGACCCGGTTACAATAGTTAGTAAAAACCATTGTTAATTCTTTAACAAACCCTCAAAAGTCACCATTAAAGCCTTTCCTCACTGATTACCGCTATATCCATAACATGCGAAATGTTTATTATTATTATTATTGGATATAATCACAATATGAATACATTTCAATTTTATTTTCTTCATCTTTAATGGAAATATAGATCAGATGACATTCTTCAGACGTCGTCAGTACGAAGGCGGGATCTCTCCACATCTCGCGAGACTCCGTCACTGCTCATCGTTGCTGTTCTTCAACTCTCGCGATACTCGTTCACATCACACCGGTGGTGCTCCGTCTGTTTGCGGCTCGCGGAGAAGATGGCGGCGCGTAGTGGTTTTCAGCCTGCGACACCCGGAGGCGGCGGAGCCCCATTGGGACCCGGGCCGCCAGTAGCCGGTGCAGGACCTGGTATGGGTCCCGGTACGCCCTCAGGACGGATGGGACCCGGCGGCCCGCAGAACCATATGTATCGATCGCCGATGCCCGGATACCCGGTAAGGCGCGAGGAGAACAAAGAAGCAGCCTAACTTAAACGGAGGGGTTTTGTTTTAATGATTGCATGCAGAATTCGTGCGTTTATTCAATGCACAAAACATTCTGAATGTTTTGAAATTAAATAAAAACGTTAAAGTCGGAATATCTTGGTGTTATTGTGCTCGCGTACAGCGGTGTTGCATTGGCTGAGTAGGTCACTGCAAAGCATCAAACATGATATGCTTTAATATAGTGATTTGATTAATAAACCAGATAAGATTGTTGTCGGGAGTTTTACTTTTACTTTACAAAAAGAAAATGAATCGGCAGTTAGTTTTGATGATGTAAGGCGAGTCTTCAATACTGCATAAATACTGAGGGTCTGTATGTTGGTGGGGCCTACAAGAGCATCATCCTGATGTGTTTGGCGGTTTGATGACCAGTGTGTTGATGTTACTATAACGTTACATAATATTTTATGCATGCAGTGTGGTCGAGACCACCAGTGAAAATGCTTCTGTTTTGCGTTTTTCCAGTTGAATACATTTGTTTTCAATACTATAAGCAAACAATTTAAACATATAGTTCGCCCATAAATGAAAATTATGCCATAATTTACTCACCATCAAACCATCCTAGGTGTATATGAATTTATTATTTCAGCCAAACCGAAGCAGATTTATATTAATAAAATATCCTGGCTCTTGGACCCCATCTTTATAATGGGAGTGAATGGTAACTTTGATGTTGAAGCCAAAAAAAGTGCATCCCTCCATCATAAAAGTAATCCCATATGGCATCAATCGCTTCTTTAAATTGATTAACATTCGCTTTATTAACCCCCTGGATCCTTATGGATTACTTTTATGGATGGATGCACTTTTTTGAGCTTCAAAATCTGTGGTAACATTATAAAGCTTGGAATGACCTGGATATTTTTATCCGGTTGTGTCTGGCTGAAAAAAAGAATGTCAGATACACCTAGAATTGGCTGAGGGTCAGTAAATTATGGGATAATTTTCATTTCTGGGTGAACTATCCCTTTAAGTTTCAATGACCATCTGTATAAAGAAGAGAGTATATTTACTAGCGGCACTTGTTTTACTAAACAATGTTTGTGTGCTTTAATGAGACTTAAGCGTTCAAAAAGCTACTCGTAGGTCCACTAAAATGCTATTGTGTTTATAAATGATAAACAATCATTAGTTTTTAATATGTGTAGAATTTGTGTTGGTTGCGTCTTGTATTCCAGGATGGATTAGGTTTTGTTGTGCTGTTTTTCTTGCCTGTGTACATCCTTCAGTCAAACCTTGAACGCTTTTACTCTTTTATTTTGGAGAAATAAAACATTTTCAAATTTTTTCCCACAATGCATGTTTGTGCAATTTGCATTCTCCAATTGTTGGAGTTGAGATTCAAGGTTGTTTATTGATTCGCTTAAAGGAATAGACACCATGCAGAGGAACGATATGAGCATTTTAATCTGCACTTGATAAATTGTCCTAAAATGGAATCGACAGCTTGTGCACTTTTAAGTGCCCTTTTCTCAGCATGAACAGACTCCAGTACTCAGCTCTTGACATTTACAACAAGAGTTGAAATGTCCGAGAGAAGAAGTGAAAAATGCTACTGTTAATACAACAGTTTCACATAGCGGTTTCCCTTTATGTAAAAATCAACTTGTTTAACATTCAAGTGAAATTACATTGAAATCGCATTTCATAGTCTTCATCCATTCGGATAACTGTCCTTCATTCCTACCATTGCAGAGACCAGGAATGCCTCCAACCAATCGTATGACCCCTCAGGGACCTTCCATGGGGCCCCCTGGTTACGGGTCCAGTCCGGTGTCCCGTCCAGGCATGCCAGTGATGGACCCGTCCCGCAAGCGACCGGCGCCAAATCAGATCCAGCAGGTCCAGCAACAGAATCGCAACCAACAGTAAGTCCAGTCAAGACTTCTGTTGATGAATTAAACCTAACCGTAATAATTTGAAGTGCTTAATTGGACTCATTGCTCTTGCTAATGGTGCTGTTTTTCATTCTAGTGCCAAGAAGAAGAAAATGGCAGATAAAATCCTACCTCAAAGAGTAAGTGGCCATGAAATCTGTTATTTTTAACTCAACTAGAAGTAAAACTAGTGGCATCATTTGTGCGGTACAAGTAGTTGGCTTGCTTTTTTCCTCCTGTATACTTTTTCTACACATGCAAATAAGAAAACCTTGCATCAGATTGCACTAAGAAATTGAGCTCAGAAACTGAATAACTAAAGATGTGATGAAAACGGCTCAACAGAAATGGTTTTTAGATCATCCTGATTTTCTCTTTCGCTTCGTTTTAGATCAGAGAACTTGTTCCTGAGTCTCAGGCATACATGGACCTGCTGGCCTTTGAGCGGAAGCTGGACCAGACCATTATGCGCAAGCGTCTCGATATTCAGGAAGCTCTCAAGAGACCCATCAAGGTACATGAAGATTGTTTTGGATATCTTTTGGTCATTTGACTCCTTTAGAAGAACAATAAAGTGGCTGTGCTTCCACCATTCATCTGCATTTGATTAAAAGGTGTCACTCAATATCTGTTTGTTTCGTGCAGCAAAAAAGAAAACTACGGATATTTATCTCCAACACCTTCAATCCTGCCAAACCGGATGCAGAGGACGGCGAGGGTACCGTAGCATCTTGGGAGCTGCGCGTGGAGGGACGACTTCTTGAAGACGTAAGCGAGGCTTTCAAGTCAAACTCTTTATTGACATTGTAGAATTACAAGAAGGCTGTTTGTGAAAACTCGTAATTTGTTTTCTCCTTCTCAGACTGCTGTGTCCAAGTATGAAGCCACCAAGCAGAAGAGGAAGTTTTCTTCTTTCTTCAAGTCTTTAGTGATCGAGTTGGATAAAGACTTATATGGACCTGACAATCATTTGGTGGAGGTGAGAGGCAGAAAAGTGCTTTTCTCAACTGTAGTACTTGAAACTTAGTTCACTGATCTACTGTCCACTTGAATCTTTCGGTTGTCAGTTATTGAAGTGTCTGTCTTGATTTCAGTGGCACCGAACAGCCACGACTCAGGAGACAGACGGATTTCAGGTGAAGAGGCCCGGAGATGTTGGGGTCCGCTGTACTGTATTGCTCATGCTGGACTATCAGGTGATGACACACGTACTTTGCTCAAGCATGTAGTATGCAAGTTTGCTATTCCAAAAATAACCCTTGTTGATCTTGAGAAACCACCAGCAGGTGGTGCCACCCCACATTGAGAAATGTCTTTACTGGATGATGATATCTTATGATATTTTGATTTTTGTGTAAATGTGACTAATGGGACAAATCAATCTCTTTCTAGCCCCCTCAGTTTAAGTTGGACCCCAGGCTGGCCCGATTGTTGGGGATTCACACTCAGACCCGACCCGTGATCATTCAGGCTCTGTGGCAGTACGTGAAGACCCACAAACTCCAGGACCCTCATGAACGAGAGTTCATCAACTGTGACAAATACCTCCAGCAGGTAACAAAGACTTGTGGAGTTTGTCTTTTGATGCTTTTAACTCTGTAATCATAGGTTATTTGATGACATTAACCTCGGGTGAGTTGCTGATTGTAGTCTTATACTGAAAAATGGCCACTTAAGACAGGAAAATTTACCATCTGAGCCAATGGAAAACGTTCCTTTTTAAGGTTAGAAATACATTTTTTAATTACTCACATCTGTAAGCACCTGATATACTCAAGGCAAAGTTCTTGTACATTCTTTGCTAAGGTGTATAAAGAACGCTTCCCACGGGTCCTTGAAATCCTTGAAAGTTTGTGATTATAAAAAAAAAAATGTCAAGGCCCTGGAAAGTTTTTGAAAATAAACATACATAGACACAGGTCCTTGAAAGTGCTTGAATATAGACAGTTTCAACGGCAACAACATAAACAAAAGTTACTGAGCATGCACGATTTTGTGGCCCAAACTTCCGGTAGAGGTCCGCAAATAATCAACAATAACAAAAAACAAAACAATGTCTAAAAGCTGATATGTGACAAAGTGTACAGCAAACAAACTAAACAAAACCCAGAAGTTTTTATAAGCTGTTGACCCAAAAAGAGTGTTTAAGGACAAAAAATGGATACAGGCAATTGAGACACTGAGCACTACACCCACTAGATCAGCTACAGAAATTATATATAAAACCGTTATTTGGATATTTGACTTAACAGTGACAAAATGTTTACTGCACACATAGGCATACTGAGTGTCAGGATCCCGCAATTTGCCCATTCTTCCTGCTGATGCTTCACGTCTTATTGCCTGTATCCACTTTTGTCTCCTTATACGCTCATTTTTTTGGGTCGACAGCTTATACAAACTTATTTCTGTGTTTTTTAGCTTGTTTGCTGTACACATTGTCACATATCAGCTTTTAGACATTGTTCTGTTTTTTGTTATAAGTCCGAAATGACAAGGAGGCAGCCTCACGCAATACAAAGTCAATGGAAAGCGTTGGATTGTCTTTTCAATAAAATCCATGCAAAAGTTAATATCAGATAATTTTAGAAAACAGTATGTACCGAATCTTCAGTTTTATGCAAAAGAGAAATATGAAAAATAGAGTATCAGATCTGTCATATGGCCAAAAATAAATACCTTGTTGTGTTTGAGGCATGAAAACTGTAGCAATGTATCTTGCAAGGTAACACAAAGTAACCTTGCTCTCACTTGAAATGTGTCCCCACAATAAGTCCCGTTCATTGGGCCTCATTCATGCAACACGAGCAGAACTAATTTGTGTGTAAATCGTTCGTAAAGCTGCTCTGGCGTAAATGTTTGGATTCACAAAAATGTTCGTATTTTCAAAATGTTAGTTGGTACGAAAGAAATGTACACCGGCTCCCACCACGTGTAAATGGTCCGTAAAAAACATTTGAGCGGTCTGTTTTCTATTTTAGGCAAACTGATGACATTGCATTTTGATGCACTATGTACCATAATAATATTTCAAGAGGTGATTTGCACTGTCCTTTTTGTTGTTTTTTTTTACTGTGCAACGTTTGGTAATAGACCAATCACCGTGGAGGAGGGGCGGGACAAATACTACACCGACCAATCATCCTAATTGTACAACGACTACACAACAATGGAGAAGTTAATATTGCTGGTTACTTCATTTTTATATTTAGTAATATTCTTCAAAATGAGCAACCAAAGTATTTTCAGAAAAGCAGCAGACATTTTTAGCTGGCTAAAATGCTTTGGTGGACACACGATAATTTTATGCTAGGCATATTGCCAATTGGTCTCTTTAGTATTTATGTAATATACTGGAGCCAAACCAGAAGGAAGTCCAGAAGATTACACAGCTTTCCTGGACACGTCAATTGTGTAGTTAAAACTCATGGGCGGGGATTATGCTAATTATGAATGAGCGTGCCCTATTTACGAATGTTTGGAATTCATATGTTTGATTGGAAAAATGCTTCTTTAACCAGGATGGTATCTACAATTTTAAGGAATAATGGTTGGTTCTTTTAAACCCAGAGGATGGCCTGTCATTTTTGTCAGTTATTAAAGGGTGTTTGTTTTGTTTTCTCGAGCACTGAATGGTCATCATGACCCAAGAGACTTTCTGATGGTTTTAGAACCAGGACAGAGCAAGTTAGTTTTGATATGAAACAAAGACTCGACTTTGAAATTTTAAAGAAATATAAACAATAAATACCGTTTTGATACTGATCATCTCTTCCTTCTAGTTCATTGATAAGCATGAAATAAACATGAATGAACACTAAAAGAAATGTTTCAACCGCGGAAAGACGTCAGTACACACTGTTTTTTCAAGTTCAAGTCTACCGACGTTAATCTACTAACTCTCATGACTGCCTTGTCGGACAAAACTGCAGATTCGGCGATGTGATTGGTCAGATCGGCAGTTAATCAAACTTGTGGCGAAGGGTGATTTGTCAGTTATCTTCGTTGTAGAGCTTTGAAACCCAATAGTTGACAATTCTTCTCATTCTATGTGTTTGAAGTTGTTTGAATAGTTATCAAAATACTTTGAATTTAACAATTGGTTCTCCTGATTCTAGATCTTTGGCCTTGTTTACACTTGGTATTAAGATGCATTTTGGTCAATCTGATCACAAGTGGACGGCGCTAAATACAGATGTAAACGGGGTCTAAAACGTTTTGAGCTTGTCCACTTTCGACCACTTCTAGAAGTAGTCGAAAACACATTCAACCGGATTTCTTTCATAGTGTAAACGCTCATGTGGTCGAATGGGTTTGAACAGCCACAAAAGACTGTCTACTGACCTAACGCGTAAACATTATGGGACGCACGCTAGCCAGACGGGATTTAAACTTTGTCGGCTGAAGACCCAAGTTTGGTGTAAAGACAAGAAACGTACCAAATACACAAACACAATGTTCTCTCCATTCCTCATTTCTAACTCTCACTCACAGAGTTCGGCTGGTCTTGCGGCTGTTCATGAGTTTAATTCGTCCATTAGATCAAAAGATTGGAAAGCCTATGCATTTATATTAAAACTCTAGGTGTGAATGGGAATGTGTCTCCCTCGTCTACCTGTGATCCGATTGACTAAAATGCATAATCATACCAGGTGAAACGGGGCTTTTCTACATCTTTGAGACCCAACTGTTGTCATTTCTCTTCGTTCTAGATCTTTGAAAGCCAGAGGATGAAGTTCTCTGAGATTCCTCAGCGGCTGCATGCGCTACTGATGCCCCCTGAGCCAATCATCATCAACCATGTCATAAGGTAGTTGCCGGCAATGTTATGTTACTCAAAATCATTGTTTCTTCCTCGTATGTGATGTAATGTCTGAACATCCGTTTGTCCCTCAGCGTGGATCCCAACGACCAGAAGAAGACGGCGTGCTACGATATAGATGTGGAGGTGGACGACACCCTGAAGACCCAGATGAATTCTTTCCTGCTGTCCACTGCCAGTCAGCAGGAGATCGCAGGCCTCGACAACAAGGTACGAAAGTTTCGCATGTGGCTGAAAGCCTCTAAAGTTGCGTCTTTGTTCGGGCTGAGTAAACGGTCCTAAAAGTGCTCTGCACATCACCACAGGGGAGAACTTTCTGCTTCTGATCTTGTTCACTCTGTTGCTTTGTGGCACATCCTGTGCTTGTCTACAGCATATCAAAGTGACTCTTGGCAGCACGCAGGTCTGAATGTTTTCGAGTTGTTTTGCTGATAAAAGGCAGGGAGTGGTCCAGGAAAAAGAGTCTTTCTTTCCATCAGCTCTGGTCATGTTTAATTTTTATTCCTCTCTGTTTGCTAAGAGTCTTTAGTAGTCTAGTAACCACTTCAGGGATAGCAACCGGACTCACCGTGGTTACATTGTTGCTACGGTTACTCCATGCTTGATGTAATCCATGATTTTCAGCTCGAGAGATTGTGAATGGTTCAAACGGGAAGATAAAACAGCTGTGAGTGAAAGTTCACTTCCTTCCATTTCCTCTTTAAAAGTTTATACGCAGGGGTGCACATAAGTTTCAGTCTGGTTCTCATGAGAGCACCTGGAGATTTGGTTTGGTGCTCTCACTGCACATGGTGTGACCCGTTAAATATAACTAAAAGAAAATAATGAATAGCATTATTGCAGTTTATTTAGTTAGTTTTAATAAACTAATAAAAATGCTATTTTATAGTACACTTTCACTTATTTTTATGTATGAATTTAACATTTTCAAACCTAAAATCAGCCATTTTGGTGGGTTACCAGGAAGTACAGTTGCAAGAAAAAGTATGTGAACCGCTTGCAGAATCTGTGAAATTGGGAATAATTTTAACAACAGCCGAGATCTGCTTGGTTACAAACATTCTTCCAAATATATTCCTTTGTGTTCAGCAGATCGAAGAAATTCATACAGGTTTGGAATAATTTAAGTAAAGGATGACAGAATTTTCATTTTTGGGTGAACTATCCCTTTAAACATTATTGATTTGACCAAATCGTGCTGTGAACTTTCACTCGAATACATTTGACCATTTTTGTTGTTGTTCCCCTTTGACCCAGTTGGCTCGCTAATCAGTTTTCAACAGTCTAAATCTCTGTCCTCCACTGTCAGTGGTTGAACTTTGTGTTTTGTGACAGTTTGTGATGATGAAAGATCAGACTACAATAAAAACCTCAATGATGTTAGGCAAGATTGAGTGTGATTTCTCTTATACAGTTCAATAACAAAGTTCATATTTTACTTCACATTCAAAGCAGTGAAGCAGAATTAACTGTTGTGTAATTAAGATGTTAAATATGATCCCTCACACACGTTTGCTTGTTCCCTCAGATCCATGAGACCATTGAAACTATTAACCAGCTGAAGACTCAAAGGGAGTTCATGTTGAGCTTCGCACGAGACCCGCAGGGCTTCATCAATGACTGGCTCCAGTCGCAGTGCAGAGATTTGAAGGTGAGACCTAATACTGAAAGGATCGGTGCACTTCATATTACCATGTTTTTGGTCCTGGTAGTATGATAATACCATGCTTTTGTGGACATGTGAAGTTGGAAGTTCCATTTTATTTCATACATCCTGCAGGGTTCATAAATGCTTGTGCTAAATTTGCTAGTCGGAAGAGTTTGTGTAACCTTCACCCGGAGCTGTAGTCTTTCTCCATCTGGATGTTTGCTCAGCTGAGTGTTGGTTAGTGGACTGACTGGATTTGTAATGACTTTGGGGGTTGGCAGGGTGTTACTGAATTTCTAAATAGCTAGGGAAAATAAAGTTTGCATCCACTTGCTCAAGCGCAGTTTATCAGTCTAAAAATGTACCATCTGTTGGAAAGCAGTTGCACATATTCCCTTGGGATTGAATATTGCGACAAGTTTCTGAGCGTTTCCCCAAACAAAAGCCATTAATCGGTAAACGTTGCATCTTATTCTGCTGACGTCTGAATTCGGTGTCCTTGCAGACGATGACGGATGTGGTAGGAAACCCGGAAGAGGAAAGGAGAGCCGAGTTCTACTACCAGCCTTGGGCTCAGGAGGCCGTGTGCCGTTATTTCTATTCAAAGGTGACGCTTTACACTTATCTTATTTAGCCACTGTGAAATATTGTTTGAAATCGCAAAGGTTATCACTCTCCTATTTTATTGACATTTCTCACAATCTCGTTCTCTCAGGTTCAGCAAAGGAGACAGGAGCTGGAACAGGCTCTTGGCATTCGAAACACATAAGCAAGCTTGTGGCCGTTACGAGACAGGACCGGAGGGGTTCTGGGTAGCCAATTTCCTGCTGCTCTGCACTGCAGACGCTGATCACTACAGTTATATTACAGTTTATCTTGTGCTGTCCTGCTGTAGCTGCCCAGGAATGACCCCTCATACAGAAATTACCTTATTTTTTGTTGTGACTCCGCCCCTTGAAATTCTTCTGTCAGCCATGTTTTTACCTGATTCAAGCATACCATGCAACTGGACATTTTCAAAGTGATTTTGAAATGCTGTCATTTTGGAAAAGGAAGTTTTCTGACCTAACTGACAGACTTTGTTGGATATTTTTACTAATAACTAAAGCAGAAGTCATATGAATGCTCTAAGACAAGCCAATGTTTGAGCCCATTTGCCGCTGTCCTCTAGCAAATCAACAGTTACTTTTTGGAGGGGTCGTTGTTTGTTGTTTTCCAAATTATCGGTATTGTCTTTGATTTTGTTTTAATGTTCTCATAATATGAACTTTATGAAGATCTAGTCTAGTTAAGCATAGATGACGGATAATAATGTAGTTTAGTACCTCAGCTTTGTGAATAATTCGGAGGAAGTTCCTTGAAAGAGTCTGTTGGCGTTAAAGTCGAGAGCTCGCTGATTAACTTTTTCTGCGATGCTCAGTAAATAAGACTTTTTCAGAACTCATCTGTTCAATAGTCGTTTTAGATCCACAAGATTAGATGTACTGCTGATTGACCTGTTTGATTATAGACCTTTCGGTCGCAAACTTCGTCCTGGACTGTAAAGTACTTCCACTCCAACCTCTCTGTGATATGTATTAATATATTTGGAGAATTGCCTTTTATGGTTTGTTGGTTCATTTGATTATTTATCATTATAGTCGACTTGTCAGTCTGAAAGAACATGGAAAAATCTGCCAATGCAAGTACTAACTGGCCATGGCTACCCACAAAACATGTCTAGGAAAACTGTCAAGTGTTTTAATATTTCATAGATGCGCTGCATATAGTCCAATGGTTCTTCCACTCAAGTAATTCAAAGCGTTTAGAAGTCAAGTGCTGAAGACTTTAACATTCTTAGTAGTTTAAGTTTTAACGACATCTTGTTGTTTTCCTAAAGTCATGCATTTGCTTTGATTTTATATCTTTACAATCTTGTTTTTCAATATTTTCTTTAATGGACCAAATGTTGTATTTCTCTATTAGCCATGTGTTATAATAAAGTTTATCTTGTATTGATGCTCACAATTCGCTTGACTCTCAATCTTTTTCGTGAGGTGGTAAATAGAATGATAATGTTGGTAATTTTCTTTGAGCTCTGTCTTTTGGTACCCTAACTTATCGTAAAGACCTTATACATACAAAAAAAAATCGAAGCTATTCAGCTAAAGTAAATCAATTACTAAAATGATGTGTAAATTGAATCTGTCGACGTCTTATTGCTATCCACTGAGGCACAATTGGCGCCCCTACATCACAACTTTCTGAAAGATTTTACCACAAACATGTTTAGTGTATTATTTTTTTTAAAAGGAAACTATTTTGTCTATAAAAATACAGCAGTTATTAATGATAATATGCCTACTTACGTTTCGTCGAGCTGTCTTTTTACCTCAGGAGTGTCTGTTTTGTACGAATTACGCAAGGTCGCGTATTTAATCGAGTTTGATATTGCTCAAATGTTTACGAACGCTGTCAACACGTTTCTTGTGTAAAATAGGTAATTAGCGTAAACTTTGCGGCTCCAAGTCTATTAACCAGGTTAAATCTGCGTAATTCGTAACCTACACGAATGATACTTTCTAATAATAATAATAAATAATCGGATCATTTGGTCCGTTTGTGTGAGAAGAGAAGAAATGAACCAATGCGCGTTAAGGGGAGTGAGGCGCGTTCACGTGCTCTTTAAAAGCGCGCCCACAGGATTCGCTCCAGTCCGTCAGCGGCTCTCAAATACACCGAAGTCCTTCAGCCAGTCCAGCCGGGACAGACGAGCAGCATGGCGGCCAAGAAAGTCTGCATTATCGGCTCTGGCAACTGGTGCGTGACATTTACACTGCCTGGATGTTTTACACTGTTTTTTGCGTATTTCGTGTTTTATATTAATAATGGAAACCTACTGGTGGTGTTTTGGATGAAGTATATTTGTAAGCAGCCTGTTTTAAGGCAGAATTTATATATATTTTTAAGTTGATTAAATGCGGTATATCTTGGACGGCTTCCCTCTGCGGATTATCAAGTGTAAAATACTTAACCTCTCTATAATAATAATATTCTGTAAGTTATGTTGGGCTTTAGATGTATATTATTTTAAAATCAAAATGGTCGTTATTTATAATGCAGTACGTTTATTGTTTTTAAAGTCCAAATGTGCATTGGCTTGCTGTAGTTGCTGAGGTAATATTTGCTGAGTAATGATTGACCCAGGTGTTCAGTGATCCTCTTTAAGCCAAAAGGAAAGGCTTCAGTTTTTTTTCTCCCTTTTTCCTGACCCATAAACTTCAGCCTGTTGGCTTTGCAGAGAAGCAAAGCTGTAAGATGATATTCACTGGATTATTATTATCCATAATTAGTATCTTAATTGCATGGTTTCATGCTTCTAGTGTTATTTTTTTTTATATTGCAGACACAATTTAAAATGTTTGAATACCATAGAATTACCATAATTGTAGTTTCCAAAAACCAATGGTAAAAAAAAAACCTGTTCCCAGTTGCAACAAAGTCAAGAGCCATTCTGTATTTTAGAGAATGTGCTTTTCTTCTGTAAGCCGTCATTACTGATCCAGCAGCAGTATTGAGCGCTAGCTTATCCATTACATTTTATCTGTAATGTTAAATCAAAGGTCTGTAATTTTTTCAGGGGTTCTGCCATTGCCAAGATAGTGGGCGCCAATGCAGCAAAATACAACACATTTGACAGCACGGTGAACATGTGGGTGTTTGAGGAGATGATCAACGGACGCAAACTTACCGAAATCATCAACACCGAACATGAGAACGTCAAATACCTGCCCGGACACAAGTTGCCACACAATGTGGTGAGAACATGAAGCATCTCCAGAGTCCTTGAACTCTTTTGCCATTATTTCCATGTACATGGTGCACTGTCAGAAAAAAAGGTACATTGCTGTAACTTGGGCGGTACCCTAAGGTAAAAAAACGAAAAAGTACTAATATGTACCATTAAGGGGTGAGTAAAGTACAAAGATGTACCTTTTCACTTTTGTACCTTAGGGTACCGCCCCAGTGACAGCACTGTACCTTTTTTTCTGAGAGTGTGACAACAACTTTGATTGGTGGATAAATTAATACTTTACTGGAAATTTTACAATTAAATGGTGAAGTTATATGTAAAGAAGCATATCTTTTCTTAGCAAACTTGAAACGAGCATGAAAGTAGTCTTTGATGAAGAAAAGTTTTATAAACCCAGTTTCTTCAGGTGGGGGTCCCAGAGCTGTTGGACGCAGTTAAAGGCGCAGATATCCTCATCTTTGTCATCCCACACCAGTTTGTGTCCCGAGTCTGTGACACCATCAAGGGTCACATCAAGCCAGATGCTGTCGGAATGTCCCTCATTAAGGTGAGTTTTCTTTTTTACATATGCATTTCTTACTCTATGATATTTAGTTTGAGTTTGTATGTAGACTTGCTGCGCTGCTATATCACTGTGTGTGTTTCGTAAGGGTGTGGATGAGGGTCCTGACGGACTGAAACTGATCTCTGATGTCATTAGGGAAAAACTAGGCATCACCATGACCGTGCTGATGGGAGCCAATCTGGCCAATGAGGTCGCTGATGAGAAATTTTGTGAAACTACCATCGGCAAGTACACACAAATGGAAATGTCCCCTGAGAAACTTTGCGTTCTCTCGCCTAATGTTTGCGTTCCCCTGGGAAAGTTTGCGTTCTCTCGCATAATGTTTGGGTTCCCCTGAGAAATTTTGCATTTGCTCGCCTAATGTGAAACTTTGCGTTCTTTTGCCTAATTTTTGCGTTCCCCTGAGAAACTTTGCGTTCTTTTGCCTAATGTTTGCGTTCCCCTGAGAAACTTTGCATTTGCTCACCTAATGTTTGCATTCCCCTGAGAAACTTTGCGTTTGCTCGCCTAATGTTTGCATTCCCCTGAGAAACTTTGCGTTCTTTTGCCTAATTTTTGCGTTCCCTTGAGAAACTTTGCATTCTTTCGCCTAATTTTTGCGTTCCCCTGAGAAATTTTGCGTTCTCTCACCTAATGTTTGTGTTCCCCTGAGAAACTTTGCGTTCTCTCGCCTAATGTTTGCGTTCCCCTGAGAAATTTTGCGTTCTCTCGAGTAATGTTTGTGTTCTCCTGAGAAACTTTGCGTTTGCTCGCCTAATTTTTGCGTTCCCCTGAGAAACTTTGCGTTCTCTTGGGAGCCAATCTGGCCAATGAGGTCGCTGATGAAAAATTTTGTGAAACTACCATCGGCAAGTACACACAAATGGAAATGTCCCCTGAGAAACTTTGCGTTCTCTCGCCTAATGTTTGCGTTCCCCTGAGAAACTTTGCGTTCTCTCGCCTAATGTTTGCGTTCCCCTGGGAAAGTTTGCGTTCTCTCGCCTAATGTTTGCGTTCCCCTGGGAAAGTTTGCGTTCTCTCGCATAATGTTTGGGTTCCCCTGAGAAATTTTGCATTTGCTCGCCTAATGTGAAACTTTGCGTTCTTTTGCCTAATTTTTGCGTTCCCCTGAGAAACTTTGCGTTCTTTTGCGCTTGCTCGCCTAATGTTTGCGTTCCCCTGAGAAACGTTGCGTTTGCGCGCCGAATTTTTGCGTTCCCCTGAGAAATTTTGCGTTCTCTCACCTAATGTTTGTGTTCCCCTTAGAAACTTTGCGTTCTCTCACCTAATGTTTGTGTTCCCCTGAGAAATTTTGCGTTCTCTCACCTAATGTTTGTGTTCCCCTTAGAAACTTTGCGTTCTCTCACCTAATGTTTGCGTTCCCCTGAGAAATTTTGCGTTCTCTCACCTAATGTTTGTGTTCCCCTTAGAAACTTTGCGTTCTCTCACCTAATGTTTGTGTTCCCCTGAGAAATTTTGCGTTCTCTCACCTAATGTTTGTGTTCCCCTTAGAAACTTTGCGTTCTCTCACCTAATGTTTGCGTTCCCCTGAGAAATTTTGCGTTCTCTCGAGTAATGTTTGTGTTCCCCTTAGAAACTTTGCGTTCTCTCACCTAATGTTTGTGTTCCCCTGAGAAATTTTGCTTTCTCTCACCTAATGTTTGCGTTCCCCTGAGAAACTTTGCGTTTGCTCGCCTAATGTTTGCGTTCCCCTGAGAAATTTTGCGTTCTCTCGAGTAATGTTTGAGTTCCCCTGAGAAACTTTATGTTTGCTCGCCTAATTTTTGCGTTCCCCTGAGAAATTTTGCGTTCTCTCACCTAATGTTTGTGTTCTCCTGAGAAACTTTGCATTTGCTCGCCTAATTTTTGTGTTCCCCTGAGAAATTTTGCGTTCTCTCACCTAATGTTTGTGTTCCCCTGAGAAATTTTGCGTTTGCTCGCCTAATGTGAAACTTTGCGTTCTTTTGCCTAATGTTTGCGTTCCCCTGAGAAACTTTGCGTTTGCTCGCCTAATGTTTGCATTCCCCTGAGAAACATTATGCTTGCTCGCCTAATGTTTGCGTTCCTCTGAGAAACTTTGCGTTTGCTCACCTAATGTTTGCGTTCCCCTGAGAAACTTTGCGTTTGCTCACCTAATGTTTGCGTTCCCCTGAGAAACTTTGCGTTTTTTTGCCTAATGTTTGCGTTCGCTCGCAAAGGATACAAGTTTCTCTGGGAAATGCAAAACATTTTGCGAGCCAATGCAAAAGCATTGCATTTTTTCCCTCTTCTATCTCGTATTTTTTCCATCATTATGAAATGTTGGATTTAATTTTGACCAGCTATTTTCATTTAAAAAAAAACATTTAAAATACAAATATATAAATATGGGTAGATAGGTATTTAAAATTGACAATCATTCACATTTTACATATTTTCATCATTACCACAACAACCAAAATCATGTTCCTGTAATGATTTTTAAATATTTTAAAATGAACTACTTCTGAAGACTAGAATTGTGTTTTAAAGTCATTATAAACATTATTAAACAGTTTGTATCCTTTAAACATGAGTTTTAAAGGCACTGCCATTCAAAAGTTTGGGGTCAAAAAGATTTTTTTTTTTTTAAAGAAATTGTATTCAGTAAGGAACTTTTTTAACTGATAGCATATTGTGTTGTGGTAATGATAGACAAGGACAATGTGCCCAAATATTGCTCTAACTGTAGTTATATATGTGATCAGCCACTTATATTTCTTCAAATAAATAATAATGAACTTGTTTTTAGGGTGTAAAAGCAAAGCTCACGGGCCGCTGCTGAAGGAACTGATGCAAACACAAAACTTCCGTGTGACGGTGGTGGAGGAGGCTGATGTTGTGGAGATCTGTGGGGCGTTGAAGGTAAACAATCATCCATTCCTTCTTCTACAGTTCCTGAAGCATTTAGTCGTGTTAATGATTGTGTTTTATTGATGTGTGTTTATTGTAGAATATTGTTGCGGTGGGTGCTGGTTTCTGTGACGGTCTGGCCTTCGGTGACAACACCAAGGCCGCCGTGATCCGTCTGGGTTTGATGGAGATGATCGCCTTCGCTCGGTTATTCTGCACAGCCAGTCCGGTTTCTTCCGCCACGTTTCTGGAGAGCTGCGGGGTCGCCGACCTCATCACCACCTGCTACGGAGGACGCAACCGCAAAATCGGAGAAGCTTTCGCTAGAACGGGGAAAGTGAGTTTCTTGTCAGGTTTCAATGTTGATTTATTTTCTCTCGCTGTTCATGTGCTTCAAAGAAATGTATGTGCATTGTCAGTCTATCGAGGAGCTTGAGAAGGAAATGCTGAACGGCCAGAAACTTCAAGGCCCAGCAACCGCAGCAGAAGTTCATCAGATCCTCAAACACAAAAACCTGGTGGAAAAGTACCTATCATTGTGTTTTTCACAGATTAGAAAGCATTTTTCTCTTTTTGATGACTGATTTTCTCTGTTTCTTCACAGATTTCCTCTGTTTAATGCAGTTTATCAGATCTGTTTCCAGAGTCATCCGGTCAAAGAGTTCATCACCTGCCTACAGAATCATCCAGAACACATGTAAATGTCCATTATGGACATTATGGCTGTTTTAGTTGTTTTTTCATTAACACCATAAGAGTGTCTAAATGTTGTAAATTATCAGTACATAATGTTTTATTTTGGGTAAAAAGCATTGGAAAGGAAGTTTGTCCTGTTTTAAAGTCCTACACTCTCCTCGCAAAGTATTTTTTTAACATTTCCTATTCTGTAATTTTGCAGCCAATAATGAGAAAGTGCCTTAAAGCTGAGACCTCAAAAACGTCTTTTTTGGAAAACAGAATTTCATGTAGGCTAATATGTGTTCATGTAAGAAGTGCAATAAAAACATATTTCATTCACACTTTGTGTCTTGCATCTGTAAGCAAGGTTGCACTTATTTGTGAGTTTGCTATCAGAGGATGAAGCTAACATCGAGTGTGTCTCTGTACATTGATATCACTCTCAAACACACAGACTGGAATGTGACCTTTACTTTCTAAACTCTTTCTGACGTATGATCACCTTTAACATTTTAGGGCTTCAACCTTTGACCTTTTCTTGAGCGCAAGCCACTCCTTACAGAAACGCAGAATGAAGTATTTCAACATCTAAAGTTTGCAAACTGGACTGATCTAAACTGTACTGCAGAACAGATCTTATACTGTACATTTTAAAGAAAATTGTTGCATGATTGTACTGTTTTGATTCGTTATCAGGTCTACAATATGGTCCATTTTTAAAACAGCCTTTTTATATTCCAGATGTGAGAACTCACAGTTTTTGGAATGTGTCTTATTTTGTTTATTTATTATTATTGGTTCCCCTGTGAGAACGGCAGAATCTGTTTATAGCGCATCGGTAAATGTAGAGCTATTTTTGGAAGGGTGATTTTGTGCTTTGGACACTACAGAGCGATAAAGTGCTTGTGCTACATTTGCAGAAATGTAGAGATGTGTGCATGCAATACTCTCGATATCCAGCTAGCCTTCTCTAAGTTGCACTTTACACTGTAACGGTGGCACAGAAGCACTTCTAAAGTGGCATTTAATGCTGCTCAGAGGTGGCATAAATACTCTCTGGACCCATCACTGGCCCTATAGAGTCTTATAATTAAAATTTAAACCGCATATTGTCCCTGGTGGAAAAAACAAAAGTATACTTTGTTGTATTTCAAATATATTCCCTTTTCAATAGTATATTGCAAATGTAAAATTATAATCTTTAAATAGGCCTATATAAAAATATATTAGCATCATATTTTCACCATACAACTTTTAACACACTTTAAAATAATTGTATTTTGCTGTATTCTAAAATATTTTAATCAAAATATACTAAAAATGAAAGTTCTGTGTACTTTTTTAAAGTGTACTTATTTGAACATTTTTTGTAGGCCTATATTATATATATTAGCATATATAAACTGTAAACTCAAAATTGTCACTGTAACTGAAAGTATATTTTAAAAATACATTATTTAATATCCTGAAGGTTTATGTTTAAAGGTAAATTTGAGTATAATTTTATACTTGTTCATGATTGGAATTCACTTCATTACTTTATTGCATATTGGCTACTTCCAGAAAGTGTTCAAATGTGTGATATGCGTTAAAAGCCCATTGTTTAAATATATATAACGGGCGCAACATTTTCACGCTTGAACTAAGAATAGCCTATCTGATGGCTTACATTTCTTCTTCAGGTTTTTTCGATGTTGGTTCAGACGGAGTGTCAGTGATGGAAGGCGATTCAGTCACTCTATACATTGATATTGAAAAAATCCAACAGGAAGAGCTTAAATGGTATTTTAATGACATTCTCATAGCTGAAATCAATGGAATTCCCAATAAAAACTGTTCAGATATTCAGTGTGAAGATGGTGATGAGAGATTCAGAGACAGACTGAAGCTGAATCATCAGACTGGATCTCTGACCATCACAGACATCAACACCACAGACTCAGACACAGAATATAAGACATGTATATGTAAAAAAAAAACAGTGGATTTGACAGTTTTTTACAGTGTAAAACGTCTCAGTTACGTATGGTAACCCTTGTTCCCTGAAGGAGGGAACAGAGACGTACGTCGGTTGTACCGACGAATTGGGATCACTTCAGAGAGCCCCTATCAGCTTCGAGATATAGAGAACGGGCCAATGGGCCATTGGCGTGCGAGATTTGCATCTCACGCTCCGCCCCGCGGGTATAAACAGGAAGCGATAGCAACGCACCGATGTTTTTCACTGAGTAGCCGAACTAGTGACTCGGCCATGCAGTGATGGTAAGGAACTGTGGCGACGGGATGTACTTCTCCGTTCCCTCCTTCAGTGAACGAGGGTTACCATACGTAACCGAGACGTTCCCTTTCAGTCGGTCACGTTCAACGTACGTCGGTTGTACCGACGAACTGGGATCCCTTTGGAAAACGCCACAGTTACTACCACTTCCAGGGCCCAGCGAGAGCCCCTCAGACCCCGTTCTAAACCGGGTGGGGAAATTCATGCAGGGAGAGTCACACTGCTGTTCCGCAAGACCCATTCAGCAGACTGTTGGATAACGCTGGGAAAGCGTGCCCCAGAGGGACGCTGCGGAAGCCACATCATGCACTGAGGGAGTTACCATGTGGAGAATACATGTATGGACTGACCTTGGGCAGTGCAACATACGGAAGTCCCAGGTGTGGCCCCGGCCTGTTGCAGGCAGGGGACAACACCTTACTGAGACGGCAGAGGGAGCTCTGCCGAGGGAAAGACACGAGCTTGACGAAGGGAGCTGTACCGTGGAGAATACACATATGGGACCGCCGTAGGGGTCGCAACATACGGAACCCAGCCTGACACAAGTTCCACCAATGCATACAAGTGCCAGACCTGGCGTCGGACGCTCCGCTACATCCGACTGCCGGGGGTTTCGGAGGACTCAACAGGGTTCGCCATTTCCTGGGGAACTCAACTGGAGAAAATAGGCACACATATCCGTTCCATGGGGAAGGGAATGGCGCAGCAAGCCGACACTAGAACGGGCACTTCAGTGTTGCTGACTATGGGAAGCGAGCAGATGAGAAGCAACCGGCTCTACACGTAGGCTATAAAATCTAGTGAACGTGTTAGGTGTTGCCCAGCCCGCAGCTCTACAAATGTCTGTCAGCGATGCGCCACGAGCCAGCACCCAGGAAGAAGCTACACCCCTGGTGGAGTGAGCTCTAACCCCGAGTGGGCAGGGCACGTCTTGGGATTCATACGCCAAGACAATGGCATCCACTATCCAGTGGGCTATCCTCTGCTTGGAGACAGCCTTTCCCTTCTGCTGGCCTCCGTAACAGATGAAGAGCTGCTCTGAGGTCCTAAAGCTTTGCGTTCTGTCAACATAGATGCGCAGGGCGCAAACTACCTACGGACTTTAAATAAATGCACAAAGAAATATAAAAAATCATTAAGCTGTCATTTATGTGTATTCATAAAGTCAAAGGGTAATATAATAATGTGGTCTAAGTTTAAATGTTAGAAAAATAAATTAAGACATCTTGCCATACCAAAAGTGTCAGAGCTAAAGTACTGTAATAAGCCAATCTCCTTAAAAAACTACCACGACCTCAGTAGAAGACCAAAAATTGGGTATATTGGAATATTTCTCGACACACTGTATATATATGAATAAATATATATTTGTTTGTTTTCTTAAGTGTTAAAATGTTAAAGGGTTAAAGGTAACAGTTTCGGTCAATCGCATGTCAATCTTAAGTACCATAGAGTAGTATTGCATCCTTTATATCTCCTAAAAGTCTAGTTTTATCATATTTATAAAAGACAGATACGCTACCAGTCTTTACGAATAAAACCGAACGGCTTGAGGCATGTCGTGTGGGTGGAGCTAAAGAATCACGAGCGTGCATAGCTATTGCGTTCATGGTGTTTACTTGATGTGCACTTAAGCGCCAATAGCCAACACCACACAGACATTTGAAGCGGTTTTACTCACCGCCTGTGGTTCCAACGCATGACCGTGAACCTTTATCGTTGGGACCGCTCCATCTTTCAACATTAGACGATCTGAAAATCCAGAGTTGAACTGGGCCTTGTTTATAAACACTTGCGCAATTCCGAAAAAACAAACTCCATCCACTGTCCCCTTAAAGGTGTCATGAAATGGCTTTTTAATTTTTTTTACTGTTGTCTTAGGTCAACTCGCGTGTTTTTTACCTTCAAAACATCATAATGAATAAGTAATAGGCTATTTTCTACCCTGGTTTTGAGGCTCTCTCCTGCACGCTCGGATTTTATGGGATTTTTCCGCACTGAAGACTTGGAAGTAAACATTAACATTTTAAAAATGCCCTATATCCCCTTAAAACTGCACAACCGTATAGTAAAAACATTGGGCTATTAAAAAAGCTATATATGTTTATAAAAAACTGACATGATTTTTTTTATAAAATCACACTGAGTACCCAGAGCATCTGCTTGCATAAAGTTTAAGGTAAAAATAAGCGTTTGCCTATGCCGCAGGCCGGCCCTGGGTGTATGGCTCAACCGGAGGTAATGCTGTCAGATAGTCCATCCGTCGAGTGAGCGTGTACAGGTCGGTCAATCTGGTTCCATCTGTTAAGGTTAACCTTTTAAAATAATGGTCCCGGACAGAGAGTGACCTTACATATTCAGATAAAATTACTCCAGGCATTGTTTCTAAACAAGCTCACCTTAAAAAACCGTACTGGCTAGATCAGGGGAATCGTTAACCTCCAACTAAGCTCCGCCCACAAGAAAACGTCACAATGTTTACTAACTGAAAAGGGTCTAACTGACTGCTCTAATCAAAAACATGAAGGGAAGCGACTTGCTGAAGACACAGCTTAATGCTTATTGGTTTAAACAACCGTGATGTATGGTTCTCTTTTAAGATGTTTGATTTTAAAACTCTGATAGCCAGCATCTATAGCACAATTTACCATGTAGAAGAAGTGCTATTTTTAGAGAGTGATTTTCTGCTTTGGACCCTAGAGAGCGATGATGTGCTCATGACACATTTGATAAAATGTCCAGCAGATCATAATGACAAGAAGAAAAAAAACAAGCAGCAAATGAGATCAATATTTAATAATAAAAGATAGATTTTCATGTGATAGAACATTTTAGTTGAGATTCTGGATGCTATGCTATTTGTGAGCTAATAAATTAAAGTAATACAGAGCGTGTGCAAAAACAAAGATGTAATACAAAGAGCAAAAACAAAACAAAGGCAGAAGAGAAACATCCTGGCAGAGAATAAATGTGAACAACACCAAAAGGTGTGAGGTAATCAGGTCCAGTAGGTACGGTAATCATCTTTTTTTGGGGACATTTTCATACACAGCATCTGTCTTTGATTTCTGCAATTGGAAATACAAACTCTATCAGTAATTTTTTTTCCAAGAACTTCTACTACTACAGAACAGATGCTAACATGGAGCAGCAAGAGGAAATGACATCAATCATGACTTTTTAAACCGTTGAATCATCAAACAGTTTAAGTTCAGCAGGTCTGCTCTGAGAATGATTGTCTTTCACACTAAAGCACCAGCTCAGACACTTGCTGCAACACGTCTGCAAAACAACCAATGGCTGCTAAAGCTGCGTTTCACCTCAGATAATCATGAAGCGCAGAGGCGCTGCAGCTCCAGGACAGATTTCAGCAACGCAAACATGAGTTAACAACTTTGTGACGTTGTATGTGTGATTTTAGAGTAACAAAGCAATTTATTTACAAAAGATTATTTTGTGACAGTCGTCAGTGATTCTTTCTTTTCCTATTCAGTACTGGGGGGTGTCACCGACATTGTGTTTGTCAGTCTCTCTCTCGTTGTCGGCGTGCGGGTGGTGCTCACGTGAACAGCGTCAGCCAATGGTAAGCCACCATTCTGCCGAAGTTCTCGGAAGCGCCGCATTTTATTTACCAACAACGTAGGAGAATGACTTTTAAGAGAAGAGATTGTTTAATAAAGTCATTATTTTGGGGTTTTTTGCATACAAAATGTATTCTTGTCACTTCATAAAATTAACGTTGAACCACTGGAGTCATTTGGACTATTTTAACAATGTCTTGACTACCTTTCTGGGCATTAAAGGTTGCAATGATGTTACTGCCTATGGGTAGAACAGAGAGCTCTCAGATCTCATCAAAAATATCTTAATTTGTGTTCTGAAGATGAACGAAGGTCTTACGGGTTTGGAACGACATGAGGGTGAGTGAGTAATGACATAATTTTAATTTTTGGGTGACCTAACCCTTTAAGCCAGGATTAGGCCTAAATTCAACTAGGGCATTTAGCTTTTATAAACAGAAAGAAAAAAAAACATTACTGGTGTGCATGTCTGGCTATCACCAGACCAAGCTCAATCTTTTAAGATTGAACATTAGTCTGGGGAGTCTGCTCTGTATTCTCTACTGCACAAGAGGCGTGATCAACGGGCATAGTTCAAATGAACGCAAATGGATAGTCCTTCAACCAATCAGACCAACGATCCAGGTGACGTACTTTACTTTCTCTATCGTCATCGTGTTAAACCCGCCAATAGTGCGCCAGGTGGATAAGCCAGTTTAATGTATAATTTATCATTAATAATATTTGACTGTTACCTTTGTTTGTGTTGTTGATTTACACCATGCTGAATCAGTTCGGTCTTCCTCCCGTGTCTGAACTGCATTGAAAATAATCACAGATGAGTTACAACGGCAAAGTTTTCAATATTATTTCAAAATTTGTGTCTTAAAAAAAAAAAATTATATATATATATATATTTTTTATTTTTATTTTTTATTAATGGCTTTCTTTGTCCTGACCTGTTTTTCTACATTTCTTGCAGATGCAGCACATCACGACTACAGCAACAATCAGTAGAGATCCAGCGGCGGCTGCAGAGATCAACACTATGTACAATAAAGGTAGATTTAGATCTGTAATGAACAAAATGAGCCTTTAGTGTGACTGAATCGGTCTGTCTGACCTACAACAAACACTATCAAACATCAGCACTGTATAACTGAGAGTTAATCAATTAATATCACCGTACCCGCACATGTGTGACAGAGTTGAGTGATGTCCAGATGTCTGGTCTGGTTGCTGATGGGATTGTTGAGCACACAGCTGTAGGTGTTGTTATCCTGATATTCCACCTCCAGAGGTAGAGAGAGACTGATGCTGAGATCAGACACACTGATGCTGGACAATAAACTGTTCCCTTTGTACCAGGAGAGAGTCACATGACTCACATTCAACACTGAACACACCAGTGAACAATTTGAGGATGATGATGATGAACAATCTCTGGTAATGTTAGGAACAGGCAGATGAACTGGAAAACATGAGAGAATAAACAAAGATAGATAAATCTTATTTTTGGTGTATTGTGTTGACAGTCAGTGAGTGTTTCTCATCTCAAGCTATAAAATGATAAAATATTTTATATAATATTCGTAGTTTAGTACAAGTTAAACTCAATCAACAACTTTTGTGGCCTAATGTTGATTCCCACAACAATAAAACAAATTCACTTGTCCCGCAAACATTAAAATATTGTTTCAATAGTAAAGCCACAAGATGTGAACAATATGAATAGAAATGTGAAAAGAAAACGCTTAACTCAACTTTTCTGTTACAGTGAGACTTTACAACTTTGTTGCTCTGATACTATAACACTATAAATCTCAAATAGTACACAAGTTTTAACAGATTCATTAATGTGTTGGATTAAATTATAAGCTATATACCTCAAATTCTGTCGATTCAGCTTAACTTACACTGAAACCAAAACATTACTAAAACAAGAATATGTAAACATTCTGACAAATGACGTCTCTCACCATAGACAGAAACACTGAATGATTTTGATGACCACTTAAGTCCACTAATCTGTAGTTTATAGACTCCAGCATGTTCAGTTGTGATGTTTGTGATGGTCAAAGATCCAGTTTGATTGTCCAGCTTCAGTCCGTCTCTGAATCTCCCATCAGCACCATTATATGTGGAGAAAATCCCAGCCGCTTTACTGATTTCCGCTATCAGAGACGTTCCTGCTCCAAATTTCCACAGTAAATCATCGTCTTCATTTATTTCAGTAACATCCGTGTTTAGAGTGATTGATTCACCCTCCATCACTGACACTGACTCACCAAACACACCTGAAGAACATGAAGTGGTTTTATCACAGATTAAGGCTCTTGTTGGTTTACAAATTCTGAAATCAGAATTTTGAAATTTTGATTACCACAAAAAAAAAGACCCTTGTCCTGCAGAAAAGCAAAACAATAGTCGTGAATGGGGCCGATCCGTAAACATTGAAATACTGTTTCAATAGTAAAGCCACAAGACGTGAACAATATGAATAGAAATGTGAACAGAAAACTAAACTTTAAAATTATATCTAATTTTACAACTTTGTCTCGTTGACACTATAACCCTAAAAGGACCCTTAAGCTCAAATATTCAGAATTTGTAACTAAATGTGATTTGAAGAACATTGGAACAGGAAAAAAAGATTTTTCTTTTAAATGAAAATATTTAGTAGCTTTATATATGGCACATTATGGGCTCACTAAACAATTGGCCTGAATCCATCTGTTTTATTTAAACTACCTGGGAAAAATAGCAATGCAAATCCTTTAATTGAACCAAAGCATCAGCATTATTGCTTTGAAACAGAACTAAATATATATTTATAACTTACCATTCAGACTCCACCAGCACAAACATAACAAAACAAACATGTGAAAGCTTTTCGTCAGTAGTTCAGTAAAGACTCTGATATGACTATCCGCTGAAAACAGTCGTCTCGCATTCTTGTCTTATTGAGGTGTGATAGCCTGACGTTGTCATACTCAGATTCTTCTCTATTCTAGTCAGACATCCCAACCTCAAACGTTGTGGGTGGTGCTAAGTTTGGCTGACATCCAGGCTAGAGGTGTCTATTGAGCACATAGAGGTGTCTATTGTCAGCTCATCTATTGAGTCAAACTGAAACCTGCTGTGGACGGACAAACAGCTTTTGCAGCAAAGAGGCAAATTGTTTGATGTGTGTTCAGTTTGTAGGTGAAGAGCTTCTTCCTGTCCTGCTCTTATAAAACTGACTTCCCTCCTACACCAAACTACTGTACAATCAAACTTGAAAGTGTATAAAACATTTTATTATTTGTGCACTAACTGTTAAGAAATTCTTCCTTGCATTAAGTCTGCAAGTGAAATTTGTAGGCTCGTTCATTGTGTACAGTGTACACTGTACACATATCTACACATCTTGCGTATTACATGCTAACTTAATTGCTAATTGAAATCATTGTAATAAAACTCTGTACACAAATGTATAGGAAAAGTAAATTGCAAGTGAGGGCAAATCAAAGCTTTTTCCTCAACTGTATTGTAAATTGGTGCTAAGCTTGTCAACATGGTGTACATTGTGGCCATCTTGTGGTCAAAACGATGAATGGAACCTACCAAATTTCTGTAATTGGCTTTATGCACAGCTGCACTCCTTCCTGAACTTCAGCCAGCTCCTTTGTTTCCTGTCTGCCATTATTGGACAAACTGATTAATCCAGGTGTGCCTGACCTCTGTAGTCACAACAACAATAATCAGGCACACCTGGATTAATCAGTTTGTCCAATAATGGCAGACAGGAAACAAAGGAGCTGGCTGAAGTTCAGGAAGGAGTGCAGCTGTGCATAAAGCCAATTGATTCCTGTCGAGGCAGACAAGGACATTTGTTTGTGAGGACGGAGGCGACTCGGTTTTGTGAGAGTAAATTGTTCTTTCTTTGAGAAAAAAAAAATAGAGGGAAAAGTTGGTCTGGTGAGGGAAACATAGCAAAAAAAACAACGGCAAGCAAAGATTCTCAGTATGTCCTCACTTCAAAGGGAAAGGATGAAAGCTCACATCCCGGGAGCAAAGGCGAAAGGAGTTATTTCAGGAGTCCCATTGAGCATGTCAATGGAAGATGTCAAAAATGAGATTTAGGGAGGCAAAGTAGTTGAAGGTACATGGTTAAAAACGAAACGAGTTGGATCATTAAAAGAAACATAATATGTGGTTGTACAATTCGAGAGAACCGGTGCAAATGGGACATGAATTACAGCGTGAGAGAGTACATCCCTAAACCTCTCAGGTGCTACAAATGTCAACGAATGGGGCACACAGCACAGCAGTGCAAAGGAAAGCTAAAGTGTGCTAGTGGAGGTCAGCATGAGTATGGTGTAAATGCTGTAACTGTGGAGGAGAGCATAGTGCAGCATTTGGAGAATGTGAAGTGCAGAGAGAAGCCAGAGAAACCCAGAAAGTTAGGTTTTTGAATAAAGTATAATATGCAGAAGCACTAAGGAAAGTAAGAGAAACAGGATCAAATGACAGAAAATCTAGTCCAAAGAAACATTACAGTTACTGTTATCCGGCACAAATCCAGTTTCTAGGCCATACACATAATGGCTGTGAGCACAAATGTAAAGTTAATGATGATACTTTAGTAGTGAAGAAAGTGAACTTTGTGGATTTCACTTGTCACACTATGTTGCACCACAGTTAAAAAAGACAAGTGATGGAATTAAGGCTATTGTTGAGGCAGCAGGAAATTCCTTTACATGAGAGATGTCAAAGCAGATCAGATACTTGGTTATAAGCTCAACTACATTTTATGATAGCAGGGTTTAGTTTTATAAGGTATGATAGACCTAAAAATCAAAACACTTAGAACTGTCAATGATTCACTGCTAGGGGGTGATGCTCTCTGTGAACCCATGAATCATGAGTAGTCACTGAGAACCATTGAACAAGTGTCTGTGGGTTTTACCTGATCTCTGATCCTGGTTAGTACCTGATGGGAGACCAACTGGGAAAACTGCTGCTGGTAGAGGTGTTAGTGAGGCCAGCAGAGGGGTGCTCACCCTGTGGTCTATGTGGGTCCTAACACCCCATTATAGTGATGGGGACACTATACTGTAACAAACAACATCCTTCGGATGAGACGTTAAACCGAGGTCCTGACTCTCTGTGGTCATTCAAAATCCCTTCGATGGCCAAATTTGCCCATTGGCCCCTGTCCATCATGGCCTCCTAATCATCCCCATATATATATATACGATTGGTATCATCACTCTGTCTCCTCTCCACCAATAAGCTGGTGTGTGGTGGGCGTACTGGCGCAATATGGCTGCCGTCGCATCATCCATTGGTGGTGGTCGAGGAGATTCCCCCCTTCTATGTAAAGCAATTTGAGTGCCTAGAAAAGCGCTATATAAATGTATCAAATTATTAAAAATTATTATTACGATCAGTTTTATTCATTTGTAGACGTTTTAATTAGACATTAGTATAATTAAAAGTAATAATAGTAAAAAAAACGTTCCATTGGAGTGAATGAATAGAGCATAGACTGTAAAAAAGGAGTTGTTGCGACTCTCTCTCTCTCTCTCTCTCTCTCTCTCTCTCTCTCTCTCTCTCTCTCTACGTGGCTCTGGGTGGCAGTGTGCACCTTAAATTTGTTTGCAAATATGCTGCCTTCACGTGCTATCAGAAATTTGATAATTCCGACTTCTGAAGTCGTGATTACGAGCTCATTGCATTCAAATTTCAAAATGTGAGGGCGTTTATGTGCAATTTCTACCTAGGAAACTCGTATTTACGATAATTCCAATAGCACGTGAAGGCAAGATAAACCAAAATAAGAAGAACGTGCGCCTGCGCAGATAGGACGTTCTCACTGTGCAAGATAGGCCGCTGCGGTTTTAAAATAAGCTCTTTAAAAATAACTATATTAATTTGACGACTATTTAAATTTTTTTGTTTTTTCTTCTTCTTGGTACTTAAATTACATATTATTACATTTCACTTAAATTACAGCATTTTCACCATAGACTGTAAAAAAATATGGACATTGTGTCCGTGACATCACCCATAAGAAGTTTTGAAGCATTATGTAGGGTTGAGCTGGCCGTTGCCATCTTGGCAGCGCGTCACTCCCGGATAACAGAAAATGGACAAAGAGACGGGATGTGGGTGGAGCTGAGGTGACGTGATGACTAAGGGAGTGTTCACACTTGATGTCTTTTTTGAAGCTGTCGTCGTCTGTTTTACATTGTAATCCAATGGATTAAACCGTATTTTCCAAAAAGTTGGATCACTTTTTTAAACGCCAACGCCAACGTCTTTTCAGCTCAGCGTGTCTTTTCAAGTTGAAAAAAGTTCAACTTTTCTGATAAAAACGCCCTATGTCAAGCGCCTATTTGATAGCTGACCAATGAGAAGCGAGTAGCCAGACCTGACTCGTTTCCATAACAACAAGAAAAATGTAGAAGGTGCCGGTAGATCGACTAAATAGCAGTAGCAGGTCTTCAAACTGACTTTTGTTAAGTCTTAAATATGCTGCAAATCTCGCAACATTCAACCAGAGCCCCTGGACTGAATTATTGTAAGCACCATACTGTTTTCTTCCCCGTATAATGTTGTGCATTAACAAACGTCGTTGTAAACCGGCATTCTCTTCCCCGTTAACTTCAAAAGCCAACGCAAGAGCCAACTTTCTTTCTCGACATTTTGTATTGAACAATACATCCTACAGACGCAATCCACCCCATTTTATCTTCGTCTTTGCATGAGGAATTGATAGGTATGAGGATTGTCATGATTAGATGATGTATAGTGCATAAAACTCAAATAAACAACAAAAAAAGTAAAAAAAAAAAAAACAATTGTGACATAGGATCACTGGAACTTCTCCCCTATGGATCCTATTGATATATGTTTTCTAACTTTTGTATTTTTACAGTCTGTAAGATAAGATGTCTAATAAACAAATGTTCAAATGTCTTTTCTTGCTATATTGCTTGCCAACCTGGATTTCCAAAAATATATACTGTTATATATTTGTAATGCTTTAGGTGTCTGATAAACATATTCCCCACTTTAAAATATTGTGCCAAGTTTTTTGTTTAGATTTGAATAAATTTGAAACGTAGAGCAATAAATGTGGTCAAAAGTCAATAACATTGAAGGCCATCTGAAAGTCCAGACTTAGCAAGCCCAAAATACAAAAAAAGCTATTTGGAGAAATCCAGTGCCATACTGTATCAGTGCAGGCCCACCTTCTCTACTAACAGCCAACGTTGATGACAATCTGGGAAACGGAAAATAATTGATGATAATCTGGGAAATTAAAACTGATAAATGCTAATCATCCTCAAAAAAGAGAAGGGAGATATCGATGGTGAGTCTGAAAAAATATACTCTACCAAGTTTGAAGCTGTGTTGAAGACATTAGGGAAAAAGAAAGTCAACACTGTTATACTATAATAGCTAATTGGCTAGTTGGTGATCATTGCTAATCATGCCCAAGTCAAAGTCTAAGTCAAAGAAACACAAGGAAGAAAATGATAGTGAGTCTGAAGAGTTCAATCCTGCTACAGAGAAATCCAAGAAATTATGCATGTCGCTCACCGCCTTACAAGGTGGTCTGGAATCCTCCGGAGATGAGGATTCGGCTATGCTGCCTCCTTCGGGAGCTCCTGCATTGCCCGAGTCTGATCCGGAGCTTATGGCCATGCTTTCCCGGGCAGCTGAGAGCCTTGGGCTTGTGTGGAAGGCTGGACGATATCTGGGGGCGGCCCGTGCCGAAGGCACCCGCCAACCCCCAGTGCCCTTCTTCCCGGAAGTGTATGAGGAGGTGTCGAAATCGTGGAGGTCTCCCCTGACCTTTCGCGATCGCTCGGCATCTACCTCATCCTTCCCTGCTCTCGATGGCGGCATGGAGAAAGGGTACACTGGGGTCCCCCTGGTTGAACCCTCTGTCGCGATGCAGCTTTGCCCGCAGAGCGCTTCAACCTGGAGCGGTGACCCTAAGCACCCATCCAAAGCCTGTATGTTTACGTCTACTCTGGTGGCGAAGAACTACAGAGCCGCGGGACATACCGTGTCCGCCCTGCATGCTATGGCCATCCTTCAGGTCTACCAGGCCAAGGTGCTCAGAGACATGAACGAGGGCAATGCTGACCCCGCGCTAATGCAAGAGCTGCGTGCGGCCACCGACCTCGCTCTACGAGCGACGAAGGTGACTGCGCACTCTCTCGGTCAGGTGATGTCCACTTCGGTGGTCCAGGAGGCCACCTATGGCTCAACCTGGCTGATATGCGAGAATCTGAGTGGACCCGGTTCCTCAATTCTTCCATTTCCCAGGCTGGGCTATTCGGCGGGGTGGTTGAGGACTTTACCCAACAGTTCTCGGCCGCACAGAAGCAGACTGAGGCAATCAAGCATATTATGCCCCGGCGGCCAGCTGCTGCCTCCACCCAGCCACCGGCACAGAAGCCTCAGCCTGCTCCCCGCCTAGGCCGCCCTCCTGGGGCACCCGCCCCTCCCGCTCGGCCCCAGCAGCAGCCGTCACCCGGGCCCAAGTGTGGAGGACATCGCAGGAAGGCAGCCTCGCCCGTCCCAGCCCCCCCAGCCTGCTAAACGGCAGTCTAAGCGCCGGTCCTGAGATGGGCAGCTTGGAGGTGATCTCGGTTCTTTCCCAGGAGATGGTAGCAGGACCACTCCTTCCCCCGGTGGAGGGCCGGGGGAGAATCCTTGGTTTTCCCCTTCCGCCGCTGGCCTCACGGTCGGCGGCACCCTATTCATGGTTAAAGAAAGAACTGACACATTCACCTCCGAGCCCCAAGAGGGCGCGGCTGGCAGTGGGCGACGCGAACCAGCCTCACCACTCTCTGCCCCCTCTGTCGCCATGCAGCCCCCTGACAGACGAGACCATCATGGAACGCTCGTCCTTCCCTGGTCTCCTGTGTCAGAGCGTGCAATTCGACCCCGCCCACACCTCGGGACGCTCCCACACCTCCCATGTCTGGGCCGGTCATTCTGCCTCGCTGCCCCATTGTGGGTACGCCTGTGGTTCGCATGACCCCGCTGGTTCAGTTTTTGGGAGCCTGGCTAGCGCTTCCCAACCTGTCCAGCTGGCTCGCACCATCAGGCTCGGCTATGCAATTCAGTTTGCACGATCTCCTCCCCGAAACGGGGAGTCCGCTATACCATGGTGGGTGGCAACGCCCCTGTCATGCGTGTGGAGATCGCCACCCTATTGGTGAAGGGTGCGGTCGAGATTGTCCCTCCAGCCAAGATGAAGTCCGGCTTCTACAGCCCCTACTTAATTGTACCCAAGAAAAACGGTAGGTTACGACTGATCCTGGACCTGCACGTCTTGAAACTAACCCTTCACAGACTTCCATTCAAGATGTTGACAGCCAAACACATTTTCGAATGTGTTCGTCCGTTGGATTGGTTTGCAGCAATCAACCTGAAGGACGCGTACTTTCATGTCTCCATTCATCCTCGACACAGACCGGTTTGCCTTCGAGGGGCAGGCATATCAGTACACGGTTCTCCCATTCTGGTTAGCCCTGTCCACTCACGTCTTCACAAAAGCCATCGAGGCAGCCCTTGTGCCACTCAGGCAACACGGGGTTCGCATCCTGAACTATCTCGATGACTAGCTGATTCTTAGTCACTCTCGAGAGCAGGTTTGCGAACACAGGGACCTGGTGCTCCAGCACCTAGCCCGTCTGGGCCTTTGGGTCAACTGGGAAAAGAGCAAACTCTCCGCAGTGCAGAGGATCTCTTTTCTCTGTATGGAAATCGGCTCGGCCGCCATGTACACGCAGCTAACGATCGAGCACCCGCAGTCACTGCTGACTTGTCTTCGCCAGTTCGAGGGCAAGAGTGCGGTTCCACTGAAATACTTTCAGAGGCTCTTGGGGCATATGGCATCCGCAGCCACTGTCAGGCTGCTTGGTTTGCTTCATATGAGACCGCTTCAGCACTGGCTTTGCGATCGAGTCTAGAGGTGGGCATGAAAACAGGGCACGCTCCGGGTCCCAGTGACTCGAGCCTGCTGTCAGACCTTCACCCCATGGGCGAACCCCAGTTTTCTACGGGCACGAGTTCCCCTAGAACGAGTTTCCAGGCATGTTGCTGTATCAACAGATGCCTCTGCCACGGGTTGGGGTGCCATGTGCAATGGACATGCTGCCACTGGCTCCTGGAAAGGACCCCAGCACCAATGGCATGTCAATTGCCTCGAGTTGCTGGCCATAAGTCTTGCCCTGCACCGCTTCCGAGCCCTGCTCAAGGACAACATGTACTGGTCCGTTCAGACAACACAGCGACAGTAGCGTACATCAACCGACAAGGTGGTCTACACTCCCGCCGGATGTCGCAACTCGTCCGCCACCTCCTCTTATGCAGTCAAAAGCATCTGAGGTCGCTTCGTGCCGTTCACATCCTACCAACATACCTTGGTACACCTTGGTACAGCCCAGTCCCTTGTTCGTGCTCAGACTCACGTCAGGGATCTCGGGTCAGCGCAGGATGCTGGAAGAAAGCCGTTGTGGCGAGATTGAATTGGGACCCCAATTTCGTCAGTAACTGACGTAACTCGTAGTGTACTGACTGAAAGGGAACGTCTCGGTTACATATGTAACCCTCGTTCCCTAAAGGAAGCGAATGGAGACGTTACGTCCCCATGCCACTACCGCTGTACCGCTGGAACGGCCAGGTGCTCATGCCTTGGCTCTTCAGCAGGTAAACATAATGCGAGTGTGCAATGAAATGCCCTTTATACCCACACGGTGGGGCGGGGTTGCATTATGCAAATTCCGCAGACCCATGGCATTTTCATGCCATTGGCTTGTTTTGTAGATCTCAAAGGCGATTGGCTTCTAAGCGAAACCCCCATTTCGTCAGTAACTGACGTAACGTCTCCGTTCCCTTCCTTCAGGGAACGAAGGTTACATATGTAACCAAGACGTTCCCAGTATATAAGGCTAAGGACGGAGCACTGAAGGAGCCTACATGGAAACAGATTACGCCTCAAGCCTTTGAACTTGGACTTCACCGTCTACATCGCATGGTGCAAGGTGAGGACCTTTTTGAGAGAGAAGCAAATTACCATCAGTCATGTCGCAAGTCATTCAACCTGAAATATGCAAAGCATATCACATCCCGAGGTAAAGCCCTTGCTACCAACCCTGTCAGTGAAACAGAGCAGACTACCATGGCTGCTGCACATCAGATGTCATTTAATGCTGTACTTGATGTCATTCAAGATCAAGTGATAAGACAGAACAAGATTGTGCGGCTTGCATCACTGTGTCTTGTCTACACCCAAGAGTTGGAGAGAAATGGATTCCCCAATCCCGAGTACAGAAGTGAGAAACTGAAGAGAAAACTTGAGAAGCATGAGGGATTGGCATTCTATGGTCACAGCAGATTTGAAGGGTTGTATCACCCATAGCTTGATATTCAGTGCTAGCTTATCCATCTCAGATGCAGTGAGTAATGCATATAAAATGGGGAGCACGGACAAGTATGAAGATGTGGCCCTTCTTCTTCGTGGTACAATCATGAAAACATACAGAGAGTCAAATTATCTTCCTTGGCCTCCCACAGCTGATGATCTGGTCATATATTTCAGCACGACCAGATGAAATCTCTAAATTATCCAAGCTAACAGAGTGTGTTAAAGATATAAAATATTGGATGAACTGTAATTTTCTCCTACTAAATTCAGATAAGGCTGAGGTATTACTTATTGGACCAAAAACTGGTACACAGAATCTCGTAGATTAGAACTTACCTTTAGAAGGATGTACTGTTACTTCATCTGCTACAGTTAAAGACTTGGGAGTTATATTAGACAGCAAATTGTCTTTTGAAAATCATATTTCAAATACTACAAAAACAGCCTTCTTCCACCTCAGAAACATCGCTAAGCTTCGAAACATGCTATCTGTCTCTGATGCAGAAAAGTTAGTTCATGCATTTATGACCTCTAGACTAGATTACTGTAATGCACTAGCTGGCTGTCCTGAATCCTCAATAAACAAGCTACAATTAGTCCAAAATGCAGCTGCTAGAGTTCTTACTAGGTCAAGAAAATATCATCACATAACACCAATTCTAAGATCTCTACACTGGTTACCTGTTAAGTTTCGTATCAATTATAAAGTATTGCTACTGACCTATAAGGCCCTAAATGGTTTAGCTCCTGTGTATTTAACTGATATTCTATCGCCTTATAACTCATCATGATCTTTAAGATCACTAAACTCTGGGCTTCTGGTAATACCGAGGATATCTAAGTCAACTAAAAGAGGAAGAACGTTTTCATATTTGGCACCTAAACTATGGAATAGCCTTCCTAATAATGTTCGGGGTTCAGACTCACTCCTCCAGTTTAAATCTAGATTAAAGACGCATCTCTTTAGCCAGGTATTCACATGATGCATCTCCTAACCTAACCTAGTTATATCAGTGCACATGATCGTCTTTACTTAATGCCTTGAACAGTTCTTTTTTCTGTTCTGTTTTATCTCGGGAAGCCCATCCCGAGGTAACTAGAGAGTCCGTCAGCTCCAGTCTGTATCCAGCTTCTTGTAAAGACTTCAGATGACCAACACCTGTGAAGAGACAACTCAACTCCTGCAAGGACTTCAGATGACACAGCTCTGCATCAACACGCACTCATGCTCATCTCTATATACCCTATTCATTAACAACATGTATTCTTATTTCTGTGCCATAGTTATTATATTGATTAATAATAGATAGTTAGCTAATCTGTGTGCTTTGTATATGTGCATTTCTGAAATGCATAACATGTACAAATCAATTTAAATTGTAATGTAGATGCATTTTCTGTGAAGCTGCTTGGAAACGATATGTATCGTGAAAAGCGCTATACAAATAAATTTGAATTGAATTGAATGTCCTTGGATGATCTCCTCCCATCTAATCTCATGAGGTTCCTGACCCTCATGATTTCTGACGATGCTGACTTGGAGAAGAGTGAGAAGACAAGACGCGTTGTGCTGTCTTCTACTTCCTGCTTCGCTACTGTTCGGACGCTCTTGCTTACTGCTCCGCACTTTGCTCTATCGCTTCTATATTTTATCTTATAATTTCAACTTCAGCAAATCAGCACAGTGCTCAAACGACAAAGCTTGACTCCAATGATAAAATTAGAAACTCTGGTGACTGGATTACTAAACAAAAAGCGGAATATTTCAACCGACCAGCCTCCCACTGCCTTCAGCTTACATTCCGGAGAAGGGAAAACACAGCTGCCTACATTCAAAAGGATAAGAAAATGCCTCTTCTAGAATCTACTTGCTGCACAAACTGCCACAGACTTTTACAAAGGATTGCAGTTCTTGAAACAAAGTTATTTGCGGAACCATCCAACCAGACGAATCACACAGCAGAGCTTCATCATGAACGCTGTCTGCACACTGCCGGTGAGTCCCATAAATGTAGTGCTACTCAACAGGTATAGAAACAAGTAACTGATCAACACAATAACCAATGGCACAAACAGGGAGCGAGACCCAAAGGCACTCGAGACATCAGATTGTCACGAGCATCACATATTGCCGCAGTAGCCTGCTCTACCCCAGACACAAGGATTGCAAACACTAGTTTCCTACCACCAAATATACATCTTGAAAACAGATTTGAAGTGTTAATGAATGTGGGTGAGGAATCCCCAAACGTGATGAATGTGACCGAACACAGATCGAATCAGCCCGTAGCTAACACTGATGCTAACAGGCTCCTCAAGGTCGAGCAGACAGCTGGCCCTCAGCTCAGAGGGCAGCCGATCCCAGGACTCTGATAGTGGGTGACTCCACAGTCAGAAACATTAGCAGCAGGGATACAACTACATGCTGCCTTCCACAAGCAACAGTTTCTGATGTCAACAGGGAACTTAAGAACATTCTGATGAAACATAAGATTGCAAATCGACTTATCATTCATGTGGGGAAGAACGATATTCAGAAAGAGCAGTCAGAACTCCTTAAGAGGGATTTCAATGAACTTTTTAAAACACTTAGAAAACTGAAAGTTCAGCCGTTCATCAGTGGACCACTTCCAGCAAGAGGAATGTAATGTTTGGTTCATGTAGGTGCGGGAAGGAAGAAGACGGGGTCGGCGTACTGGGACTGCACACTTTTATTGATCTCACGATCCTCAAAACTGTCACGCACGAGAGCGTTCAAAACTCAAGACTTTCAATAACAACAGACAACGTTGCTCTCAGGCTCAATATCTTTCTCAAAACTCTGGTAACGCTAGGCAGGCATTGGCAGTCCCAGTCCCGGTCTCTCTCTCTCATCTCTCTCTCCACTGCAGCTTATAAGCAGTCTCTCCATGCATTCAATCAGAGACAGGTGTTATTCATCTGCACTTGACCTACTTACCGACCGCTCGGCTCCGCTCTCTCTCTCCCGCTACAGACCTCGCAAAACCACGCCCCCTCCGCCACATACCCCCACCGCCCGACTCAGGCTGGGGAGCCATCCGAGCACTGCTCCGTCCACTGAACCGTATCTGGTACCTCTTTTTTTAGTTAGATCAGTCAGCGGGCTAGCGAGGTCCGAATAATTAGGCACAAACCTCCTGTAATATCCCGCCAGCCCCAGGAACTGTCTAACTTCCTTTTTGGTCTTGGGTCTCGGACAGGCCGCAACAGCTGCAGTCTTGTCAATTTGGGGACGCGCCTGACCATGACCCAAGTGGAAGCCCAGATGCTTTACTTCCACCCGCCTTCGGGTTGGCGGTAAGCCCCGCCCTTCTCAGCGACTTCAGGACAGCTCGCAAGTGCTGCATATGACGCTGCCAGTCTGCACTGTAGATGATGATGTCATCCAGATGACATGCGGCATATGCAGCATGCGGCCGGAGAATTCTGTCCATCAGACGCTGGAAGGTTGCAGGAGCCCCGAACAAGCCGAAAGTAAGGGTGACAAATTGGTGTAACCCAAACGGCGTGGTGAAAGCGTTTTTTTCTTTGGACATTGGAGACAAGGGGATCTGCCAATAACCCTTAGTCAAGTCCAGTGTCGAATAAAAACGAGCGGTCCCTAGCCGATCAAGCAATTCGTCAATCCTCGGCATTGGATAAGCATCAAATTTTGACACCGCATTCACCTTACGATAATCCACGCAGAAACGGACCGAGCCGTCAGGTTTAGGCAATAAAACTATCGGGCTCGCCCAGTCACTGTTGGACTCTTCTATCACACCCATGTCGAGCATAGCCTCTAACTCTTCCTGAACCAATTTTTTCTTATGTTCAGGCAAGCTGACTTGACTTGACTTGAGATCGCTAACTCGCCGTGTGACCTCAAAGGGCCCTTGCCACTTTGCGAGTAATTTCGAGCTTGACGTAGGGAGTAATACAAGCACCTTATCTCCCGGAGTGAATTGGCGAAGCCTAGCGCCTCTGTTGTATAGCTGTCTCTGTTTGTCCTGAACCTGTAACAAATTCTCCATTGACAGCCGCCCCAAAGTGTGGAGTTTTGTTCTCAGGTCCAGGACATACTGAATTTCATTCTTACTCGCGGAAGGTCCGTCCTCCCAAGCCTCTCTAAGGACATCCAACACCCCCCGAGGCTGGGGTCCATAGAGAAGCTCGAAGGGGGAAAACCCTGTGGAGGCTTGGGGGACCTTGCGGACAGCGAACAACAGAGGCTCTAGCCATTTATCCCAATTTTTGGCGTCCTCGTGAACGAATTTACGAATCATGGATTTCAACGTGCGATTAAAGCCCGTCTGTTTGTGGGTGATAGACGCTGGTGCGAATCGATGGAACCAGACAATCACACTCGATCGCTGCGAGCCCCCAGACATCAACCAAAGAGCGTCGAGCCCCACAACCACTAAAGACTATGGGCCCAGCTCGCTCTGCCCCTCCTCCTGTGAGATTTCTTTGGTCACAACGCCAGGGCACACAACCTCCTCCATCTGCAACAAAAACAACTGATACCAGCTCTCAGTAATATGTTCTGGGTCCTCGCAACGTCAACAGCAACCTCATCAAATGTTTACAAAACAAGCGGGAACCCATTGTGCCTGTCTCTTTCTCTATTTCTGTTCTGTTACGTGATAGAAAGTCTAAGGCCTTCTCAGGCCGTATGGCAAACCCATCTAATCTGCGGCCTGTTACTTGTCAAACTAAGATTACTGTGGGGGAAAAAATTTAAATGAATACTGTTAAGTTAGCACTTTTAAACATCCGTTCACTTAAAAACAAATAATTTCTAGTCAACGACTTAATAACCACAAACAAATTTTTGCTTCCAAATGAAACGTGGCTAGAAGACAGCTGCAGTGCAACAGTCCTCAATTAAAACAGCCCCTCCTAACTTTACTTTTATGAGTGTCTGCAGGGCAGTCAGGAGCGATGGGGGGTCGCTGCTCTTTTTAAAGATGTCTATCAATGTAAGCAAGTATCATTTGGTGACTATTTGTCTCTAGAATATCTGGGCATTGTGCTAAAAGGTGCTCCACGCATCCTGCTTATCATTATTTACAGGCCTCGAAAATATTGTCAAGCTTTTATTGATGACTTTACAGAGCTGTTATCAGCAATCTCATCTGAATATGACTGTTTTGCTATTGCTGGGGATTTTAACATTCCCACTGACAATGCTGAATCCAGTACAACAAAAGTTCTAATGACTGTTCTTAACACTTTTGATTTGACACAACATGTACACGGACCCACACATGATCGTGGACACACTGTAGATTTACTTATCAGTAAGGGTCTAAACATTTCATCGATAGTTATTAAGGATGTGGCACTGTCTGATCATTTCTGTATTTTCTTTGATATATCAATCTCTCCTGCCATTGAAACTAGATCTGTCTCTGTCAAAAAGAGATGCTTAAATGAGAACACTAGTGTGCTGTTTATGAAGGCTATATCTCTAACACCAAGCATATCTGCAGACTCTGTTGATTTTCTCCTTGACTCTTTTAACTCAAAAGTTAAGAGTGTAATTGATGATATTGCTCCTGTAAAAGTCAGAAAAAAGAGTGGCAAACAAAAAGCCCCTTGGAGAAACTCAACAGCAGTGCAATTAATGAAAAGACAATGCAGGAAAGATGAGCGCATGTGGCGAAAGACAAAACTTGTAGTCCATTACAACATCAATAAAGACAGTCTTCGTGCTTTCAATGTGGAACTAGGCAAAGCTAGACAGACCTTCTTTTCAAATATTATAAACATAAACATAAACAACATGCGCACTCTTTTTGCTACTGTAGAGAGACTAACAAACCCTCCGAGTCACATTCCCAATGAAATGCTCTCAGACAGCAAATGTAGTGAGTTTGATTTCTTCTTCTCCGAGAAAATCAATAATATCAGAAAAGCGATCAGCACATCCTTGAGTTGCTCTGGGGTGAGTCAGATCAGACCACAACCTCAGAAAGTTACTATGACTGATTTCGAAGCAATTGATGGTAAAAGTTTAGAAGAAACGGTACAGCACCTAAAAACATCAACCTGCGCCCTTGACACACTCCCCACTTCTTTTTTCAAAAGTGCGTTTAACTGTTTAGAAGCAGATCTCCTAGAAGTGGTAAACGCCTCACTTCTTTCTGGGACTTTTCCAAACTCCCTTAAAACCGCAGTAGTTAAGCCTCTCCTGAAAAAGAGAAATCTGGATAACTCCACACTGAGCAACTACAGACCAATCTCAAATCTCCCCTTCATAGGCAAGATCATTGAAAAAGTTGTTTTCAGTCAGCTAAACAAATTCTTGAACTCAAACGGATACTTTGACAATTTTCAATCTGGTTTCCGACCGCATCACAGCACAGAGACAGCGCTCATAAAGATAATAAATGATATTCGCCTCAATACAGATACAGGCAAAACATAAATTCTGGTACTACTCGACCTCAGTGCTGCATTCGACACTGTTGACAACAACATACTTCTTGACAGGCTAGAAAATTGGGTTGGGCTTTCCGGAATGGTCCTCAAATGGTTCAGGTCATACTTAGAAGGGAGAGGTTATTATGTGAGTATAGGTGACCATAAGTCTGAGTGGACATCCATGACATGCGGAGTCCCACAAGGGTCAATTCTTGCACCACTCCTATTCAACCTGAACATGCTCCCACTGAGCCAAATAATGAAAAATAACAAAATGGCTTACCACAGCTATGCTGACGACACCCAGATCTACTTAGCCCTATCAACTAATGACTACAGCCCCATTGACTCTCTGTGCAAATGCATTGAAGAAGTTAACAGTTGGATGTGCCAAAACTTTCTTCAGTTAAACAAAGACAAAACTGAAATCACTACATTTGGAAACAAAGATGAAATTCTCAAGGTGAACGCATATCTTGAGGCTACAGGTCTAAAATCAAAAAATCAAGTCAGGAATCTTGGTGTGATTTTGGAGTCAGACCTGAGTTTCAGTTGTTATGTCAAAGCAATAACTAAATCAGCTTACTATCTTTAAAAAATATTGCAAGAATTAGATGCTTTGTTTCCAGGCAAGACTTAGAGAAACTCGTTCATGCTTTTATCACCAGCAGGGTGGACTATTGTAATGGTCTTCTCACCGGCCTTCCCAAAAAGACCATTAGACAGCTGCAGCTCATACAGAACGCCGCTGCCAGGATCCTGAGCAGAACCAGAAAATATGACCATATCACACCAGTTCTCAGATCTTTACACTGGCTTCCAGTTACATTTAGGATCGATTTTAAAGTACTATTACTTGTATATAAGTCACTCAATGACCTAGGACCTCAATACATTGCAGATATGCTGATTAAATACAAACCTAACAGATCACTCAGATCATCAGGATCAAGTCAATTAGAAATACCAAAGGTTCACTCAAATCAAGGAGAGTCTGCTTTTAGCTTTTATGCCAGCCGTAGCTGGAACCAGCTTCCTGAACAGATCAGATGTGCTCCGACAGTAGCCACTTTCAAATCCAGACTCAAAACACATCTGTTTAGCTGTGCATTTACTGAATGAGCTGTGCCACTGTACATCCGACTGATTGCACCTTATCTTATGCTTTTACTGAATGAGCTCTGTGCTCTGTCCGAACTGCTTGCACTTTAATTATGTTTCAGTTTAACCCGGTTTTTATTTTTAGTGTTAATTATACTTTTTATTTATATATTTTTTATTTTCTTTTAATTCCTATTATAACTGTTATACTATATATATTTTTATTTTTATGTTATTCACCTATGAATATTTTCAACTTCATTTCTGTGTAAAGCACTTTGAATTGCCACTGTGTATGAAATGTGCTATACAAATAAACTTGCCTTGCCTTGCCTTGCCTTGTCTATAAGTCAGGTATGACAACTCTCCACTTTGATATATGTTTTGCCTTTAAATATTGCATATGTTTTATTTTGTGTACACTATAGTTGCTTAAACACTTCAATGCTAATTGCTTTCTTTATTATTTCTAGACATCTGCCGTGCTGTGACAAAGGGAGAGTGGAAGTTGCCTAAGCATATCCTCCTCTGTACTACTATACATCACCTTTATCGCAGTAAACTACTGACTACTATTCTCAGTAGGCTAGGTCACTGTGAAACTTACGACTTTGGCTTGGAACTTGAGACCGCTCTAACCCTGGCCCTCAATGAGGTTTCCATCTCTCTCGGTCCACAAATTATTACTGGTGAGGGAAACTATGCGTTTCATCTCGAGTGGGACAATCTGAACAAAATAACGACTAACATTCATGGCTCAAATGTGGTGAACTGGACCGGAGGGATCATGATACAGTAGGTGAAACCTGGATTTGATGCCCCCAATACTCTGGAAATTCAACGAATGCTCCCACTCTATGAGCTGAACAAGACACGCTCTCTTAAGGTAGACATACCTGAGACCCTAAACACCGTCCATATCTATAGCCGAGTCCGCCCCAAATTTCCTGAGGGAGCAGTTTTTACAAAGTCTACTCAAACTGCATCCAAGAATATTGTGTCCGAGTGGTGGGAAGCAGTGGATCAAAGCAACTTGTTGCAGGGTTTGCTGGCTTTGTATCAGCCACTGATTACAAGCCCCCTCGAAGATCTACCATCGACTACTTCACCCCAATCAACCAACCTTTTACAGAGTAATCAGTCATAAAGGAGCTGCTGAAACAGTCTGAGGAGGTCACCATGGAGGAGAGTCAGGAGTACGTCCTCAACACCTTTGACCTCGGTGGTTGCATGAAGGCCCTGCCTCTCATTTGGAAATTTCCAGATGAGTATGAAAAGCATGTGGTCACCCCAGGACCCTTCCACACTGGGATGAACTACATGGGCATGGTGACAGCCCACAAGTGTAAGGGCTCAGGCTACTCTGAAATCCTCATCGAGTCAGAACTTGTCACTAGTGGCTGTCTCGAAGGTGTCCTGAAGGGGAAGGCATATGCAAAAGCACTGTTCTGTCTCAAAACAGTCAGTGAAGCCATGGAAAAATCTGTGAACAACATGCGCAGCATCATGCTGAAAAAAATAATTGGAGAGGATGAGACGCTTACCACCAGATCCAAGGTGGAATACAAAAGTTAGAAAACATATATCAATATGATCGCAGGGTGTACCATTTGTCATTTTAGGTCTCCGAAGGGTGCTCGCGAGCGCCCCCCTTTGAGGTCGTTATGCGCCCTCGATATGCACCCCCGCACTGGTGCGAGCTACGCAGCGGACTTCTTCCCTGCGGTCAAAGCGGCATTACGTCATCATTAAGTGCGGACTCAGAGGAAGACCGTGAGGGTTTAGGATGCCATTTGGGACAGGGCCCAAAGCTGTGTCCCAAATGACGCACTATACACTATGTACTCAACTGTGTAGTGTATGAACTTTACATGGTTATTTTGTCATTCAACATCGGAATCTGGTAGTGCCTTCCCCTCCACTACGCAATTAAAGTTGGGGCAGTTGAGTGCATGAAGTGTCCAACATTCCACACTTAGTGTTTTCTGTTAATTTAGTGCATCATCCGGGTATTTAAAGTGCACTTTTTCTTTTTGGAATTTTCAGTGTGAACAAACTACTTACACTATTTATACTTAAAAATGTTATAGAATAGTGCATAAGTATGCAAATTGGGACGCACCTTAAAGGGTTAGTTCACCCAAAATTGAAAATTCTGTCAGTAATTACTCACCCTCATGTTGTTCCAACCATGTAAGACCTTCGTTCATCTTCGGAACATAATTGAGTATATTTTTGATGAAATCTGAGAGCTGTCTCACTCCTCCATAGGCTTTCAGAGGGAATGAAACTTGATGGCCCAGAATAGTAAGTAAAAACGTCATTTAAGGAGTCCAAATGACTACAGTGGCTCTGTATTAAGTCTATCATGCGACGAAAATACTTTTTGAGCGGAAAAACAACAAAAATAACGACTTTATCCCACTATTATTGTTGTTCAATTTGAGCCTCTGACGCCACGACACATGCGCGAAAACGGCGTTCTTCTTCTACTACTACTAATCTCAGTTTTCGTATATGCTAGTAAAAAAAATTCACTGAACTGAGACGTGCTGAGAGAACTGATGAGAAGTGAACTCAGGTCCATCCGTCTCTCTGGCAGCAGGCTCGTACATCGTAGAATTAGTTAAACCACGCCCCCTCCGCTACAAGATCTGATACTCATTTCAAATGCAAAGATGTCAGCCAATCACAACAGTGGGCGTTTTTGCTGAAGTCTCACAGCAGACACGCCCCTTGAAATAGGGCATTCAGCCAGAGGGCAAACATCAGTATAGAAAAAATGCCTTTTATTTCTAAATTATGACATTTTATGATGTAAAAATCATACTAACAATATAAGTACACCTCAGAATACATTATAAAATAAAATAAAAAATCCATGCCATGGGACTTTAAAATAATTTACTCTAAACATGTAGCTACAGCTGTTAAAAAGAGAACAACCCACACAAATCTCTTTTCTTTTCATTCATTCAGTCAGTCACTGTCACAGTAATGTTAAACAACAATTAAGCAATTACTAAAGCTGCAAGATATAACCGCAAAGGAAATAAATGTATTTTAACAAGCTATTTCTGTATATAAGCTATTTTAATATAGGAAACCGTTTGGCACTCCCCCTACTGTTCGGCACGCCCATTATTCCAAGATACAGTTATGCAGTTTGGCTTCAAGATAAACTGGGGGAGGAATTGCCACCTAGTAGCAGTGTTGCTTCAAGCAGGGTTGAAGCGACCCCAATTATGTGATATTTAGCCCGGGAACACATATTTTACCCCCAAACGTGTTTATTACCCAATAATATCTTTCTGCAGAGCCACAGTTTTACCCCAGCAGCAGTTTCACCCAGGGGTGGACTGGGGCAAAAAAGTGGCCCTGGACTTTCTGGCACAAAGCGGCCCATCACACCCGGTCTGCGACACACCTCACCATTAACCCAACAGCTCATTATACACAGGGCAATTTTAAACACCAAAGCTATTTATACAAAAATATGAATTATATTAATTGTTTTATTGAAATGCTTATCATACTGAATGACTGGCATACTTCTTCAGGTTATAATTTGTCTTTCCTGGTGCACATGGCAGATAGCATTTTTTTATATACAAATTTTGATTTCTCTTTTCCCTACACTGTAGTTTAATATCATTAAGTTTAATACCTACCATAAAATCAGACCATATACAATTAATGCTATGGTCTAGAAGACTTAGGATGTAGTGCAGAATGTGGAGTGTTTTAGGGTGCCTTTCTAGTGGTTATAGTATGTAATCTGTAATTTTATGGAATAGAGCTCAAATAGTGGAAAAGAGTTTAAAAATTATATGAAAAATACAGCATATTAAAATGATTTCTGAAGGATCATGTGACACTGACTGAAGTATAATGATGCTGAAAAGTCAGCTTTTACAGAAAAAAAATTATATTTTACAATACATTCTCATAGAAAACAACTAGGCCTATTGAAAATTGTATTAATATGCCTTAATATTTGTTGTTTTACTGTATTTTTGATCAAATAAATTCAGCCTTCTTCTTTCAAAAACATTTTAAAAAGTCTTAATTATTTCAAACTTTTGATTACCAGTGTGTAAAATAATGCATGTGAACTAGCTAGCAAATTATATATTTATTTTCATATATGAGACTTTCCATAGGCTGCTTGAATATGAAAGTTGCCAGTTTTAGCATGATGTATGTTTAGGCTAAGCCTACGTTTCAGAAATTAATTTTGAGTATTGAATAATTTGAAAATGATTGTGAAATTACTGAAGAAAGCCTGGAAACAGAAAGACAAACATTCCCTCTGATATGCTGAAAACTGCGACACCTACGTAAATGTTTCTTTGTGCATTCTGTGACGAATATCGTAAAAGGCATTACAATCTGATATATTCTAAAAATTCAGCAGTAGTTTACATCCCTGGAAATTAATGTCCGTCGTTTAACATTTTTTAAATTGTTAACAGTTGGGAAATATTGCTTTAGCCCATTGACTCATATTCAGCTCTTACCTCAGCTCGCATTCAAGTGCCGCCCGCGCTGCTCGGCTGCTGTGCACAGTAAATCCCGCCTCCTTCAATTTGATTGGATATCGCAAACATTTTGACATTGACGAGCGCTTTTACACCAGGCTATAGATTAGAGTTTTGTCTCAAGTGAGCTGCGTGGGCCATTCGTCTGGGCTGACGGAAGGATATAGGCTACGTATAATTTACTATAATTTATTCTTCATATTTACGTAGCAACGGGCCGGCCCACATTGTCCAGCTGCCCACCGGGAAAACGCCCGGTATGCCAGATGGCCAGTCCGCCCCTGGTTTCACCCCAGCAATTTTGCCCGCACATGCGCAATTTCACTACTGTTCTGTCCTAATGGTTACTGTTGCTTCTGCTGTTGACTAACGATGACTAACAGACAGCAGATAAATGGCTATCCACCTGTCACTCGAAGTGGCCACGCCCTTAATTATGCAGAACTTTAATGCTTTATATAATGTAATGCTTTGTACATCCAAAACATCCACAATTTGTACCAGACTGTAAACATGTTTTAATCTGCTGTAAAGTTGGGCATTTTAACATGGGGCTCAATGAGATTATGCTCCCTTCTGGAGCCTGTCCCTAGCGGCAAGTTGATGAATTGCAGTATATGTCACTTCCATTTTGGCTTCAAGAGAAACTGCAGGAGGTTGCCGCTTGGTCACGCAGTAGAGAAATTACGGTACAGACAGGAGGAGAAGCTCGCAGGCAATCTTTTACTGTCTATGAGGCAATTTATTAAAATAAATAAATACTAACATGACTAAATAATAAATCAGAATACTTACCAAAAGTTGCTCCTGCTCACGCTCTCCGTCTCAAGATTCGGTGATTCAGATTTCACTTTGCACAACTACTAGAAGACTTACAACTGTCAGACAGGTCGCTCACGTCACATATACATCGTCAAGCTCAGTCTGAGCATGCGTCTCAATCAGTTCCCTAGTTCAGTAGACAGGACACTGATCAGGACATAAGTCAATGGGCTGACTCCCTGATCAGTGCCCTGACTACTGATCTAGGGAGCTGATTGAGATGCACCCGAAGGCTGTGCATTACGCTCAGCCATCAGGAAGTGAGTGCTTCTATTTGACTTCACTTTCCTCCGTGGAAGTCTATGGGGTCGCTGTGTCCGTTTCTTCGAAGTGTCCGACTTCCCACCCATGAACTCATACTAGATCGACGTACTCCCAGTTGCGAGCTCTGACGTCATATAGCCCGCAAAGTGAAAGACCGCATGAATTCGCTCCAATGATCGTTAGCAAACCGCGGTGAAGGCCGTATGTGTATTCAGTGTTTCAGCTGGAAAAATGGATTTAATTATAATATTCTTTATCTGACTCCATTTATCAGTTGAATTTAGAAGAGAATGCCAACTGGTTGTTTGGTCATTTATATTTGATAGTTAATCATACATTTAATCATTCCGTTTTAACCCTTTGTTGCAATTATACCGTTCCGTATTGAAGATAGTTAATAATTACAGATTAATTCAGAAAGGATAAAAAAAAATTTAACAATCAAGTAAATGTAAAATGTCAATTACATAGTAGACAGAAATCTATTTTAAAAGGAAACACAAATTCTAATTATGGTTACACTTAAAATAGTTTCAAATAGATGTAAACTTAAACCCTTAATTATACTCAGTAGGCCTATGCCTAGAATGTTACCTGAGAGAGAGAGAGAGAGAGAGAGAGAGAGAGAGAGAGAGAGAGAGAGAGAGAGAGAGAGAGAGAGAGAGAGAGAGAGAGAGAGAGAGAGAGAGAGAGAGAGAGAGAGAGAGAGAGAGAGAGAGAGAGAGAAAGAAAGAAAGAAAGAAAGAAAGAGAGAGCAGCTCTCTCTAGAGAAAGCAGAGAATCAAAAAAGAGCGAGCTACAGTTGAAATCCTCTTTTATCCTCCTCCCTGATGTCACCAAACTCAAATATGACAATATGATAAAACTGACCAATCAGACCAAACTGTGAGACGTAACGTTTGAAAGTAACCAATCAGAGGAAACTTCTCCCACTGTACCAAAGGTGTGAAAAGCATTTGGCTGGCAAATCCCAAATGGCCCTTCTGATGGGGTTAAGGGGGGAGGGGGTTGAGTCAATTTCAAATATCTTGGTCACGACGATGGTCGCTAACAGTAAAGCAGATGATTTTGTTCTATTTTAAATATCTTTGATTATTTTCCACCTTACAGCCCCCATGGACGCGGTGTTTATGAAAGTCGTACATTAAAAAACAAATATGAGGTATTGCTCTAACGTTATTTATTCGCAAATGTTATGCATTATCAGCATCTTTTCTAGTGTTAGCTAGTTTTCAGGCCATTGAGTGCAAGAATAAATGAATACCAAATACATTTCCAAATATACAAATAACATGAAATAAAAGGTATAACAGCTTCTCTTGCCTTATGCGCCGTTTTTTCTCCTCCGTTTCCCTCAAATAAGCAAGGAGTAAGCACCTTTGGCGATAGAAATTATTGTAAATGAGCATAAACCCTGTACGGTCCGCCATTCTTTGTTTACATCAAGCTATCGCTCAGGCATTTTGGCGTGACTTTGCCTGGAACGCTACAAAGTCATGAGTCGTGGTTTGAAGTCGTAACTTACAGGCTCAAAAACCTGCCTGGAATGTAGCATTGAGTCAATATAACTCTAATTCCTCAAGTTGATTAAAAATCACGCTGTGAATGGGCAGATAGCATTGCTCTGTGTGTATGTTAGAGGCAAAATATAACTGCACACTTACTTCAGCATTTCATGATGAAGTGAGTGTGCAGTTATATTTTGACTGTATAAAGCTTTCTTCTCTTAATTGCACCTCCAAAATGTTTTTGCGCCAATGCATTGTTAAAAGAATCAGTGTGTTTTGTAATTGTCCCATATAAAACTTTAGCGGCCAATTTAAAAATGGTATAATAAAATGTGCAAATTCACAACATGAATACATCCTTTATTAAATCACGTTGACGAATTTAACGTATCTTTACAGATGGTGTTGAATGCTGAATCGATTCATTCAGTTCTAATAGTGCTTAATGCAAGCAGTGTCGTACACACAGAGGGCAAAGCGTTGCGTTATTTAAAGGGGAAGTTCACGCATCAATGAGTAACAAAAACCACACTGAATCAGAATTTATTCTTATTACTTTCATGTGAAATGTACTAATAACACATAATAATTATGTAGTTATGTCTGAGAACAATTTCTTAGCAACTAGGGACTGCACAAATATAGGTTATATATTATAGGCCTAGGGCTATACAGGCATCTGGCTATTAATTTGAATCCTTATTAACAAATACATACAAATGTAATTTGGTATGTATGTAGGCCTATTTGTTAATTAATATTGTTAATATATAATAATTCGCCTAGGGCGTCAGAAGGGCTAGAAACGGCCCTGCGAATACGTGTACCGTTACACCGCTAAAATATATATATATTATTATTATACATATAAGTATATTATTATTATACTAAAGCAATGAGGTAGCCTGGATGCCAGACGAACTTAGCCCCGCCCACAAAAAAATTTGCACGGGCAGTTCGGTCTGGACTTGATCCATAGATAAGTAATTATGCCCGAACAGAAACTGTTCGGACCAATGGAATTGTCAGGGCGGGCTTTAGACGATGATGGACAGATGATAAACAGTAACGTAATCATCCACGTCATCAAAGGCGCTTGGGTTGAATTTGTTCTAATCCTAAACGGAGAACTTGTTCGTATATGCATTCACCTTCACTATTTCTCTCAGAAATGATGATCGTGTTGGTAAGTACTCTGTGTATCCTTAAATTCTTTTTTTACAACACCGGCAAAGATCGTTTACACTCATCTTTTTCTTCTAACCTTAGGCTACTTATTCCGGGCGTGCGTGCAGACAGGGTTGCCAAGTTTTTACAACAAAACCCGCCCAATACCGATTGCTTCTCAAAACTAGCCAAAAACATTTCGCATTCCTGTGTCTGTATATCACATAATTGGCTTTATGCACAGCTGCACTACTTCCTGAACTTCAGCCAGCTCCTTTGTTTCCTGTCTGCCATTATTGGACAAACTGATTAATCCAGGTGTGTCTGATTATTGTTGTTGTGACTACAGAGGTCAGGCACACCTGGATTAATCAGTTTGTCCAATAATGGCAGACAGGAAACAAAGGAGCTGGCTGAAGTTCAGGAAGTAGTGCAGCTGTGCATAAAGCCAATTGGGGTCGCTTCAACCCGTGAACTTGGCAACACAGCGCAGTTGAGTTCTGTTGACATTTGACAACTAACATTTTGCCTCCTCTGTGTGATTCTCCGCGTCTAACCCCATGCGTGCGCCACTCCTCTTACACACCACACCGCTGACCATCAGCAGCTCCAGATCATCCTGCAAACAGCAGCAGAAGCCCGTCAGTGTTCAGTTCAGTCACTTACGGGAGTGAGTGTGTATGAAGGTAGCCATGGGTCAATGGGTCTCCTTAAAGTGTTTTGTGTGTGTCCTTATTTTGTAGCAGATTCCAGATGGTTTTTGAAACCAGCAAACTGCAGGTATATCTGAAAAATATGCTGTCTGACTCTGAATATGAGTGCTGCACTGAAAAATCCAGACACCATTCAAATCTATTTGCTTTATTTTTGTGTATTTTACTTTCAAATGGATACAGGATACAAAGCTTAAAACAAAACCACATAACTTTGGCATAAAGTAGTATAATAGAGCTTACAACACCACCAAAAGAAAAAGTATTAAAACTTTTTATTATAGTGTCATCATGAGGAAAGAAAATGAACTTCAGCAGTTTCAGTAAGGTAACTTTCACAGGTTTCAAAAAGATCTAAACAGACTTTGATACTAGCAATCTCATTTATAGGGCATCACTTTAAAATAATTGAATATGTTTCTTTCAAAGCATTTGTACAAGATGAGGACTTTACGCCTTGGGCAATTTTTGGATTTCCACTTAAAATAAATCATTTGTAAAACATTAACCTCAAATATGTGATATGTAGCTAGAAATTCAAAGAATTGGTACACAAATTAACACACAGCCTAAGGCAGTGTGCCAGTGGTTGGTTGGTGTCACCTCTAGGGACCACTGTAGCTCCGAGATCCCCTGTCGATTAGCCTGGGTCTGCAATATCCCCAGTCACCATGTGCAGCCGCGAGGAGGCCCGACAGGAGTCTTGGTGCTGGAGAGACTTTGTCCAGCGCAGTGAGCTGTAAGATCCAGAGAGATGCACACAGATAGCCATGCACCTCTCTAACTACTACTACTGCACGGTATGCATCACAGCACCCTGTGGGGATGTACACACACACACACACACACACACACACACACACACACACACACACACACACACACACACACACACACACACACACACACACACACACACACACACACACACACACACACACACACACACACACACACACACACACACACACACACACACACACACACACACACACACACACACACACACACACACACACACACACACACACACACACACACACACACACACACACACACACACACACACACACACACACACACACACACACACACACACACACACACACACACACACACACACACACACCTAACTATTTACATAATAACTAACATAGATAAGCTGGAACAATGTCAATCTGAGAACAAGAACTGATTAGAAAACAAAAACATAACCTGTTAAAAAGTGTCTTACAGGTAATCGTGCTCATGAAGAGCAGGCACACAGTTGCCTGGTGCAGACACCGCTGCAGCGAGATTGTCCCGCACGTGCTCTCCTGCGCTGGCTTCTGTGTTGCGATGTTCAGGTGGTCCATCATCATCCTCCGCAACTTCAGGATCAACAATGTCCCATTGAGAAGACAGAGGTTGTGGAGCACCGTGCAGCATGCAACGACATCTGGCACAAAAGCAGGGCTGACTTCCAGGGCCTTGAAAAAAATGGACCGCCAGCGTGTTTTCAGCATCCCGAACGCCCTCTCAACGATGCTCCGTGCTCGAGAATGCTTCCTGTTGTAGCGAGCCTGTACAGCATTCTGTACAGGCAAGGATCCCCACCATCAGGCAAGGATCCCCACCATCTCCAAGGATGCACTTTCCTGCAGGTGGATACAGGCGGCCAGCGTACACAGGGCTGTTCTTCAGCACCCTGGCATCGTGCACAGACCCAGGATACCCAACAAAAATGTCGAGGAACTTCCCCTTGTGGTCAGTGATGGCATGCAGCTGGACAGAATTAAACAGCTTTCGGTTGAAGTAGCACTGGACGTCACTTGCTGGTGGTTTGATCCGAATGTGACAGCCATCTATGGCACCAGCTACAACACCGAACGCTGGAGACCCTGCCAGCTGGGCAAAACCTGCTCCCACTGCATCCAGGTCATCTGCGCTGGGGAAAGCGATGAGCTGCCTCAAAATGCTGATGACTGCCTTGCTCATTTTGTGCACAATGTCGTGCACAGTAGACTTCGGGATGTCAAAGGCGAGTGACACTAACCGGTATGATGCTGCATGGGCCAGCCAGTAAAGAAAGACCAGCACCTCGATGTCCTTTTCCCAACCGTGGTCGCAATCAGGTTTCACCGCAGCAATCAGGGACTGGATGGACTGCCGTGAAAGTCGGAGGTTGGGGCGGAGGTCAGCTCCATCTTCAAAATACAGCCGAAGAATTGGCACAGCAGCATTCAGGTGGCAGTAGGTTGTAGGGCTCACAATCTGTAAACGTGTATATAGTTTTATTTTAGAATACAGTTTTAATACACTTTGTCTTCAAGTATTCTTGTTTCCTGTGTTGACTAATTTATAAATATAATTGATATGTATATGATAAAATTTCTTATATATATATATATATGTGTATTTATACATTATATATATATATATATACATACATACATACATACATAATGTATATAAAAAATGCAGACTTTAGATGTCTTCTGAAGTGCCATCTGAAATTTTCTTCTAGAACTATCATTTTTATCGAGCTTGTATATTTCCGTTCAGTTATTTCACTGTAATGACAAATATATATTTCTAACTTCATCCTCAAAAAAAAAAAAAGTTATATAATAAAAGAGATATGAGGACTCACTTTACCTGAAGATATCATGTCCATATCATGTAATGACAATGAAAAGGACCTATTGCCATTAAAATTAAATTACTGAACCTAAACATACGTGCTTGATAATTTTCATTTTAGAAGAAAATTTCAGACGGCATTTAGAGGCTTTTACATCTGAAGTCTTCATATGTACACATGTGTATTGTATCTGACAGGGTGAATGAATCAATAGAGACATGCACACATATTTTATCTCCATTGATTCATTCATGTTTATTCATCGCTGATAATATCACAAGCAAATAAAGTACGTTTTCCTTGCCAAAAATCAACATCTGTCATTGTTCACATGTTTGTGTGTTTTTGTTGTTGTTGTTTTTTTCTGAGGTAAAATAAATAAATTATAATACTTAAGTTATTTGAGAAATTCCTCAAAAGCTCTCGACGTAGGCGTGATCTGCGAGTAGCTGACCGAAGCCTCCTCTGGATTGTGAGCTCGAACGACGTAAAAACGCCGATGAAAGCGGAAAGCAGAACTAAAAGGGTCATTCTACGAAAATGGTGGCTTTTTTTAAGACAACTTTTAAAAAATGTAATTCTTTTTTTTATACCAAAACTTATAGTCAGATAATAGTTAACCTCTTAACATTATAAATCAACTTAAATGACAGCTTAATGTATTTTGATATTTTTACTACATTACATTAAAAAATGCTTGTGCTGCCTGTTTGTCACTGGTGTTACCTATATTTTAGATGACAATTCAGGCTTTCCAGAATGTAATTTGACTATTTAATTTGCACATATAATCAAAGACAGAAAAAGTTAATGATAATATTAAGAAATTGTCTTGATTAGTAATAATTTACTTTAAACAGGTATGTGTAAAGTTCTATTGTGTGACATTTTTCTATTTCTACCATTGTGTTTTTGTTGTAACATTAGAAATAATTGAGGTTGAGTGATCAAAATTTAATGATCATATCCTTAAAATGCTTACTAATGAATGCAGCAACAGTTAGGTAGAAACAAAAACCATATTCTATGAAACTGGGCAACTCTGATGCCAGAACACCAATATGCCATGCAGTAACACCAGTGACGCAATGTAACACCAGTGACGCAATGTAACACCAGTGACGCAATGTGAAACCAATGACATAACATAAGATTATTTCAAACAAATGTTATCAATTTATTAGTAATATTTTACATTACAAATAATTTCAGATTTCATAAAATGTGTTAATCTAATATGAACAATAAAATGAAGGTTATTGGTCAGATTAAGACCAAAAGATGAAGCCTATTGACTAAAATGTGTTACCCTTGGATTCGTTGTCTGTAAAGCATAAAGATGTAATATATAATTGTATTAGATTTCCAATGTGAGATGCATGCAACATAATACAACCATGAAATCCTACTCTATTTCTGTCATGCCTATACACAAAACTATGCAGCTTGTTAAAACAGTATATATCAATTCTCGTGCCATGTGACAAATATTGTGTAGGCCTACTTAAAGGGATAGTTCACCCAAATTACAAAATGACATATTGGTTTCCTAACTGTGTAAGCAGTCTATGGAGAAGGTATGTCTCATGCTTTGGTTTTGTGCCACAAATGCTAAAAAGTTAGCATTTGAAACAGTGGCCAGGTAAACAAAAGCATGGCTTGCTGTCATACCTTGTCCATAGACTGCATACACGATAAGGAAACCAATATGTCATTTTGTAATTTTGGTGAACTATCCCTTTAAGTAACTCTGTAGATAAGTACTTTTGTCTTCCTACAGACACATTGTCTTAAATTCTGACCTTGTAGTACTGGGTTGACTGTCTGGAGTGGATGGTGGGGTCAACACTGTCTTTCCTGCTCTCAATCTCTCTCTGTGTTTTGCCTGTCTGACCCGCCATTTCCTTCGCTCCTGTCTTTTTTCCCTTTCTGTGAGATCCTTCACTCTCTTTCTTTTTTGACTCTCTAAATCCTTTAAGTAAGTCTGGTGTTTTTGTTTAAGGTAGGCTGCTCTGCGGTCTGGGTCAGCATCCCTGCGCTGTCTGTAGAGTCTTTGCTTTTCAGCAGCACTTAATTTCGCCATATCTATCAAAAGGAAAGCCATATTATGTGTTTACAATATTGAAACAGTAATAAAATGCTAATAAGTCTTTATTAATATAATTGTTGAGGCTTTTATGAAACCTTATGTTGAGAAAAAAGTTAGTGGTGTTATTGATTGTCACTGGTGTTATCGTCATGTCACTGGTGTTACCAGCAGGAACAGTAACACCAGTGACGATAACACCAGTGACAAATCTGCAGACAAGATGGCATATCTAAGATGGCGGCCACAGTAGCTCAAACCGCACTTCTTAAATTGTAAATAAATCACTTAATCATGCAATTTGATCAATTATTTTAATCAAATTTCCTTTCCCCTTACTATAAACGGTATAACACCAGTGACACATCTTAAGTCCTCGCATGAAATTATCAAATTAATTATCAAATTGCTAAAAGATGGAGAGAGTGCACACTCACCATGTCCTTTTCAAAACAGCCCCGCCTCCAATGAACCTTTGACCCAGGAAGAAGTTGGCAAGGATGTTGCATTTTTTCAAAGTGGTGGTTTTTATCAATTTTAACACCAGTGACATGAAATTGAGGGACAGCTATTCCCTGTAAATTATTTATAATATTTAGTTGATATTTTAGTTTTTTAAGCAGTCCACTAAATAACTATACTACTTTCCTTTGTATTATGACATTTAAAGGGGGAGAAAAATATATTTTTTAACTCAAAATATGTCACTAAACCACGACTCCTGACCCGAGGGACAAGCCAATTTCATGGTACTGACTGTGTTATACAATATATAAAAAAAATGGTTTGCAATATAACTGTCTTACATATGTTTTATTAACAATAAAACACTTCAATTAAAACAAAAAACATATATTTTGTGTCATTATCTGACACTTTTAAGTGTTTTTCCTGGTGGTTAAGGCCGGGACAGGAAAGCCACCATTTTCGTAGAATGACCCAAAAACATCGCTCGAAGTTGGTGCAGTCAGTGGAATGGGCTCTTTAAATTTTCGCGCTGTTATGACAGAGTCTGTCACGTGACATGCGCTGTTATGAAACGTCACAATTCCATCATGGCGCATGTAGTACGTCCGAACTCCATTCATACTACCCGTATTCATACTATATAGAACGTACTTTTTTAACGTTCGTGAAGTACGTTCTAATTCAAATGTAGTACATACTCACATAGTACGCGATTTCGGACGCAGGCGGGACACCCTGCGGTCTCGTAGACTTAACGGACACGCGCACGCACGCAGCGTCCATTGTAACGCACGGCCGAGAGTGCACGTAAAGTGCCATTTGGGGCAGGGTGCATTTGACGGAAATCTGTATAAGCATTCGCATGTGATCAGTTATATTTATTGGCGTCGAAACGAACTTCACCTGGACGTAGCAACGAATTTATCTTCATTCATATTATTTAAATAAGTGGTGAAAATGAGAGTCTTTATTTGGATCACACAGTGTGCGCTCTTCGTTCTCGGTAAGACATTTATTTCCATTTGCTCTCTTCCAAACGATGAAAAACAAATTGTGCTTTGACGCTGTATCATTTTTTTAAATCACTTTACAATCGAAAGAAATGTATTATTTCTAAAGCTATTGCGGTTTTTAAGATGATATAATACAGTCAGAGTCGGTTGGTTGCATATTCACAGATACATGAATTTATACAGACCCGATAAGCGTTCCTACAAAAACAGTCTATAACTTCACTGTAACACACATATACGGTCGGCCTTTATGGAGGCCCACATCTGGCGCCATGCATGCACATAATGCACAGACAAATAAATGAATGTAAATAAGATTATTGGCATTACGTGATTAATAACGTATTATGTACAAAGTCATCAAGCAATTATGCAAGACAAACTAATATAATAACAAAAGACAAGAAATTAGTAAAATTATAAAATTAAAACAAGTAATATAGGCCTATAAAAGGTCTTTCCGGTCAGTCCGATGTCTAACAGCTGCGATAAATATTCAGAAATTAAAAAGAATGCAGTCAAATGTAAAATAAAACCACTTAAGTGTCTTACTGTATTCATTTTTGATTAAGTAAAGCTAATATTAAACCATTTTTAGGAAGGGAGAGAGGACATTTGGAAAACTTCTTTAATTACATGTTTTTGTGTTTTTCATTTAACACTCAGGCATACACATGTACAGCCCTGAGTGTTTATTTGTGAATATTAGTGAATATTGTGCAAAAGCACATTTTTCATATCAATATGTGTTGTAGTATAACCAGCAGGACAGCAGTGATGTGTGAACTGAATTTGGTGACCGTACAGTGTGTTACAGTGAATTTATTGCATATAATTTTTTTAATAAGAGTGACGTTATTGAATATTTTTCATAATAGAAAAATCAAAATTTATGTAAAAGCACATTTTTCCAAAATATGTGTTGTAGTATAACCAGCAGGACAGCAGTGATGTGTGACCTGAATTTGGTGACAGTACAGTGTGTTACAGTGAATTTATTAAATATATATTTTTGAATAAGAGTGAGGTTATTGAAAATTTTTCATAATAGAAAAATCAAAAATTATGTAAAAGCACATTTTTCCAAAATACGTGTTGTAGTATAACCAGCAGGGCAGCAATGATGTGTGAACTGAATTTGGTGACAGTACAGTGTATTACAGTGAAGTTATTGAATATTTTTCATAATAGAAAAATAAAAATTTTGCAAAAGCAAATTTTTCCAAAATACGTGTTGTAGTATAACCAGCAGGGCAGCAGTGATGTGTGAACTGAATTTGGTGACAGTACAGTGTATTACAGTGAATTTATTGAATATATATTTCATAATAGTCAAGTTATTGAATATTTTTCATAATAGAAAAATAAAAATTTTGCAAAAGCAAATTTTTCCAAAATACGTGTTGTAGTATAACCAGCAGGGCAGCAATGATGTGTGAACTGAATTTGGTGACAGTACAGTGTATTACAGTGAATTTATTGAATATATATTTCATAATAGTCAAGTTATTGAATATTTTTCATAATAGAAAAATAAAAATTTTGCAAAAGCAAATTTTTCCAAAATACGTGTTGTAGTATAACCAGCAGGGCAGCAGTGATGTGTGAACTGAATTTGGTGACAGTACAGTGTATTACAGTGAAGTTATTGAATATTTTTCATAATAGAAAAATAAAAATTTTGCAAAAGCAAATTTTTCCAAAATACGTGTTGTAGTATAACCAGCAGGGCAGCAGTGATGTGTGAACTGAATTTGGTGACAGTACAGTGTATTACAGTGAATTTATTGAATATATATTTCATAATAGTCAAGTTATTGAATATTTTTCATAATAGAAAAATAAAAATTTTGCAAAAGCAAATTTTTCCAAAATACGTGTTGTAGTATAACCAGCAGGGCAGCAATGATGTGTGACCTGAATTTGGTGACAGTACAGTGTATTACAGTGAATTTATTGAATATATTTTTCATAATAGTCAAGTTATTAAATATTGTTCATAATAAAAATTGTGCAAAAGCACATTTTTCCCAAATACGTATTGTAGTATAACCAGCAGGACAGCAATGATGTGTGAACTGAATTTGGTGACAGTACAGTGTGTTACAGTGAATTTATTGAATATATATTTCATAAGTTAAGTTATTAAATATTTTTCATAATACAAATTGTGCAAAAGCACATTTTTCCCAAATACGTGTTGTAGTATAACCAGCAGGACAGCAGTGATGTGTGAACTGAATTTGGTGACAGTACAGTGTGTTACAGTGAAGTTATTAACAGTTTTTGTAATAACGCTTTTCAGGTTTTGCACTTTGCAGACTCAGCCATCTGCACATAGAGAACAGTGTATTTTGTCAACTGCGGAGGAAAGCTTGTTTTGAGGAAAATTAAGTTGTAGCTGCTTACATTACTGCTGTCTACATTACTACGATTGAAGAGGTGTTATGTGTATAGTACGTGTGTATTAACATGATTATTGCACAGGTGTGCCTTAGGCTGGCCACAATAAAAGGGCACTCTAAGGCCCCGTCCACACGGAGACGCACGCGTTTAACTGTATACATAAAAATGTTGTCCACACGAATCCGGCGTTTTGGGAGCATGAAACCAATATTTTTTTAAACTGGGTCCCAGAGTGGATAAATCTGAAAACAACACCCATGCGTTTTCGTATGTACAGCCAATCTGTATATTTTGTGAAATGGTGATGTCATCACACCACGTCCCACACGGGAAAGACTAGAAAGGGATACAACTACGGCCACTGGGCATGCGCACATCAATATTGCGTCATTTAATTACTGTATTTTCATTATTGTAAGGGTAGGTTTAGGGTGTAGGCATTAATAAAACACATCTGGTAACTAGCAAATTTATTTATTGCTATTTTATTGTGAGATTTTGCCTCCCTTCCCACCGTTGCTGTACCCCTTCTAGCCCTTCTCTGTTTTTAGTGTATTTCTGTGGCAGAATTACAGCGCCACATACTGGCGTGGCATGTATGAGGTCGACAAACATGCAGATGAGCTTCCCTGAGACGGTTTCTGACAGTTTGTACAGAAATTCTATGCAAACCTATTGCTGCAGCAGCTGTCCGGGCGGCTGGTCTGAGACGATCTTGGATGTGGAGGTCCTGGGCTGGTGTGGTTACACGTGGTCTGCGGTTGTGAGGCCGATTGGATTTACTGCCAAATTCTCTGAAACGCCTTTGGAGACGGCTTATGGTAGAGAAATGAACATTCAATTCAGGGGCAACAGCTCTGGTGGACCTTCCTGCAGCCAGCATGCCAATTGCACGCTCCCTCAAAACTTGCGACATCTGTGGCATTGTGCTGTGTGATAAAACGGCACATTTTAGAGTGCCCTTTTATTGTGGCCAGTTTAAGGCACACCTGTGCAATAATCATGCTGTCTAATCAGCATCTTGATATGCCACACCTGTGGGGTAAATTGATTATCTCAGCAAAGGAGAAGTGCTCACTAAAACAGATTTAGACAGATTTGTGAACAATATTTGAGAGAAATAGGCTTTTTGTGTACATAGAAAAAGTCTTAGATATTTGAGTTCAGCTCATGAAAAATGGGGGCAAAAACAAAAGTGTTGCATTTATAATTTTGTTCAGTGTATGAATCAGGATGTGTGTTTTAGGGTGTTCTGTATAAGATGTTCAATATCATCCACAAGAGAGGATGTAGCCTATGTTTGATGAATGTGTGAATCAGTGATGTTCTTCTGTTCTCTGTTTGCATGTGTAACATTATGAATCAAGACATAACCTATTTCTCTACCCACAATCTAGATATTCTGTAGAAAGGAAAAAAATCACAGCACTTTCCTTTTTTCCTGTCCTATTTTTTTGTGCCACTCATCCAGATGTGATTTATAATAACTCTTCTTTTCTTTTTATCCAGGTGTGTTTGGTGTCGATACAGACAAAGAGTCAGTATCAGTGATGGAGGGAGATTCAGTTACTCTAAACACTGGTGATAAAGTAACCCAGAAAGCCAGAATTAAATGGTATTTTAATGGCATTCGCATCGCTCAAATCACTGGAGATCAGAGTAAGATCTGTACAGATCAGTGTCCTGAGAGATTCAGAGACAGACTGAAGCTGGATCATCAGACTGGATCTCTGACCATCACAAACATCAACACCACAGACTCTGGAGAATATCAACTACAGGTCATCATCAGCAGCAGCAGCAGCAGCAGTGAAAAGATCTTCAGTGTTAATGTCACTGGTGAGTATGAATGTAGTTTATTTGAAAAAGTGAGATTGGACTATTTTAAAATATACAGTGCATCCAGAAAGTATTCACAGCGCTTGACTTTTTCCACATTCTGTTATGTTACAGCCTTATTCCAAAATTCTTTTTTTCCCCTCAATTCTACAAACAATACCCCATAATGACAACGTGAGAGAAGTTTGTTTTAAATCTTTGTAAATGTATTAAAAATGAAAAAAACATGTACATAAGTATTCATAGCTTTGTTTGGAGAAACTACTTACTTGCTCTTTCTTCTGTTTCTGATGGTGCATAATGCTGCTCTATGCATCAGTAAATCAAGACAGTGACACAGCTATGGTTATCACTGTCAATCATAGCAATTTCAGGAGTTACACATGGAGCAATAATTTATCTGATTGACTCCTGAAACTTTCAATGTCTACATAAAAAAAACTATTCAATTTGTGAATGTGTCATTTATAGAAATTAAGGGGCATTATAGTCAATGAAACTGACTATACTGCATAATGAATCTCTTATTTACTTTGTGTCCCCACATTGTTGGATATATCAAGAAGCTATAATTATCATGTTTCAGGTGTTTCTGCTGCTGAACGAGAGAAACTGAAGAACATGTCAGTGATGGAGGGAGAATCTGTCTCTTTAAATCCAGGTACAATGAAAAACCTAAATTATTTGATGAAGTGGTATTTTAATGAGATCCTCATCGCTGAAATCACTGGAGATCAGAGTCAGATCTGTACAGATGATTTCCTTGGGGATTTTTTAAATGCAGTTCATTATTTTTAAATCCAGTAATAATGCTGTCTGTCTTCAGCTGTTCCAGGTTCAGGTCTGTCTTCAGCTGCTGTAGCAGGAATAGTTGCTGTTGTTCTTCTGCTGGTGGCTGCTGCTGCTGCTGCGATTTACTATCGCCACAGGAGCTATACACCAGTACTACAGAATGTAAGTATCACATACTGATTTAACAAAAAATATGTGATTTATGTGCAAAGTGAATATCTAAAAGAACTACACTAGACTGAATAAAATATGTTATTACTTTTTCCACCTCTGCTTGCAGCCTGCGAATACCCAGAATTGATAAGCTCTGCAAAGAAAGACAATCTCATCCTTCCCACTAAGACAGGCTGAAAGTATTTGTACAGTGGTGGTTGTTACATTTCTGCATTGCATGATATCTTTTAAGTTATATTTTTTTAACTTTTTTTTTAGTAGATTAGACATTTCTTTCATGCAGAAAAAAATCAGATTGCTGTTCAAATTGCAAACCAAACTGCCGAGCCACTATTTAATGCACTTTTTGACAAAATATACGCACATGAATTTTTCCGTAATCAATGCTTTTATTGCACTTTTCAGGCAATATTATTTTTTAATCTGTCATTTTACACATTTAATGCATTTTTGACAAATATATGTATATTCACTTATCAGTGTTCATCTACTGTGGGGGGTGGGGGGGATTTATAATTTTTTATAAGATTTACAATACACTTTACACCGCAATAACTAATAACATCTGCTTTGACATATCAAATGTTTTTGTTCACATTTATTTAAAACTGGAATATCTTGTCAAGAATTGCCGTTGCTGCTCTTCATACGCTTGTCATTAGCGTTAATGTACTTGTCACTAAGCATTCATTCGACATTCTTTCAAAAGATATTCTCTCATCACCAATATTTCCTTTAATTTTTCCGTCTCTCTGTGTATGTTATTTGCTGCTGTGTTTACTGCTAAAATGTTTATATTTGTATTTTTTTGTTGCTATTTATCCTAAAATTCTGAATTGTTGAAATGTGCAAAATGTAATTGTTTTTATTTTGTGTTTAAATGAATCACAATGATTATATTCTGCCTGTGAAACATGTTATCACTGTGTGATGGAAATTATTACTTTCACTTGAAGACTCATGAGGTTTACTGGAACAGTAAAAGTATGTTTTATCATAGTTTTTAATTGGCATCTGTTCCCAGAGTCACCAGTTTAAACAAAGCTCATCCCCTGCCAATAGAATACATCAGCTCTAGTTAGCATAATTAATTCAATTGGTCCATTCCAGAAGCTGAAATACTAGTAGCATAACATTTGTGGTTAGAAACCATTCTTTTTAAATGAATATGTAATGTTACAAATTCCACCCGAAAGCCTATCACAAGCCTGCTTTTACGAGAATATTTTTAGAATTTGTTTTTTCTTTCATCATGCTTAATTTGCTTTTAACTTGACTTAATGTTTAGCCATGATCTTTGTATGTTCATGTGAAAAGTGCCTTTAAAGACATCAGATGATTTACTCATAAAGGCTGGAATCTGCGTTTGTCAAAATTTTTGAGTTTATCAGAAATAAATGAACTATGCTAACATTGAACTTTTTGTAGAGTGATCATTGTGTGTCTCCGATTTCACGTGGTGACGTGGTGATGGAAAAAATGTAGGATGGGAGGAATTTCTTTTGCGTTCCCTCGCAAAAAGATATGTGCGAGTAAAGTTGTCAATATATTCAAAGATTCAAACTTCCCGGATCAATAACTCATGAGCTAAATATTACAACACAAATGACACCTCTTTAACGTAATGGCCAGGAACAATTGAATAAAATGAGAAGTTTTGAAGTAGAAAAATTAAATGTTAGTATTTTCTTGTAAAACATACTTCAATAATCTATTTTATTTATTAATTATAACAGGTTTCCCGATTCTGGTGTGTTCTAGTCGCAACAAATGAGGAACTTCTGATACAATGGGCCCTATCACACATCCGGTGCAATGCAAGACTTTCAGCCCGACACAGTTATCATTTTCACATCCAGTGCCACGTTGTTTAAATAGCAAATGCATTTGTGGCCAAGGTGTGTTCAGGCGCATTGCTATTTTGAGGAACTAAAAAAAACGACTGCGCCATTGATCAACTGAAACCTGGTCTACAGTATTTTTTGATAGATTGATGCTATTTACTAAGTGAAATAGTGATATATTCTATTTACACCATGTAAAAGTAGTAGTTCTTTACAAAATGTGTAAATGGTAATTTGATGCTATGTATACTTTATTTTGGCAGATACTATTTGCACCTCAGTTTTGTACATAAACAGGCTGCAATAATAGCATAGAGTGTAAATTATTATATTTATTAAAATTATAAAATAGTTGCCACCTTAATGGGAAACTTTATTTCCATTTTTAGAACATTTTCTTATTTTTTATTGAAAGTAAATGCCTTTCCGATGTGATATGTGATAGGAAAAGGGAGAAGAGGGAGCTCTGGAAAAGGTGGATTCGAACCCGGGTCGATCGCGTCAAAACCTAGATATTTAAGCATTATACTTTACTGACTACACCACTGAAAACATTGAAATATGCCTGTTCATTTTTTTATCTTGTTTTTCCCAAACAGGCATTGTTAGGCAGAACAATGCACGCTATTTGCACTTGGTGTAAAGACATGCCGTATTTTTGTGCTATTTAAAGGGCGCATTAGTAACATGCGCCTATGCGGTGCACAATGCACGTACACTCCACTTATTACACACACAGTGATGTGCAGCAGCACACAAACATGCCAAATATTAAAAATAAAAGGATTACAATGTAAAAGATTATTATTGTGTGCATAAAGATAAAAATGCCTACATGTCATAATGGATAGTCATTGCATGTATCAGAATGACCTATTTGCAGTAATGACAAATTAAATTGGCTACTTATTTGATAAATCGTGGCAATACACACATGTATTTAAACTGATTCGTCAGGTTGAGGGTGTATATATTCTGGCATGTGAATAGCAAATCCGACATGGTGTAAGCGCAACTGGCTTTTAAAGGGAATGGGAGATGAGACTCTGATTGGTTTATTGCACATTATGTCCAAAGCACACCCATGGCTCATTAAGAGACTAGGTACCCTTTTAGACAATGCACGTGGCGTGCCGACCGTTTTTTCCCATTGGTAAACAAACAAAAGTGGATTCGGACACACCCTAAGTTGACCTGTGCCATGTGCCTTAGACCATGCACTTAGATCATTAAAATAGGACCCCGTGTCTTTAATCAAAACACAGGAGAATCAAACTAGCATGAACACAACATAAAGACAGGACAAAAAAACTAAGGCGCTAATAGAAAAGCACACCTGAACTGAGGAATCTAATCAAATCCGTGGCTATGGAGACAAACAGGTGGTGAACAAGGATGACTGAACTAATGATCAAACTGAGAAGGTAACTAGAAACAACACAAAGGCAAAACAAACATAATCCTGACAATAGACTATTTGTTACAGTATTTATTAATTTCTATTAATACTGTTTACTGTTAGTTCATAATAGCTCAGGTTCATTAAATAGGTTAAACAGATACACTATTTGATGTGTTGGTAAATGTTGAAATTAATATTAAGATTAAAAAAGTAGTTTGTTCAAGTTAACTAATGTTGCTAACCGATGTTAACAACTGGAAAGTATTGTGATTGTTACCTTTTTCACACTCTGAATCTGAGCGTAGTTTAGCCATTGTCTGTCACAGAACATATCACTGTCTGTGTTTTGCCTTTGGATGGCAATATAGTTTGGTAGTATTAGTTAAAGGTTTTTGAATGGGCTAACAATAGCGAGCTAGAGCTTAAAAATACATGAACTTGTACAACAGAGTCTCGAAAGTGTCAGGAGAGACCGCGTTAAACTACCTCATGTCTCAAAGCACATAACATTACAATGATAATGAACATAAACTACTCAAAGAGCTCTGACCTGTTCCACCTGACTGCTGCAGATTCATCAGCATTGTGTTGCCATTGAACTGCATAAATAAACATTAATATAATTAATATAACATCACTGCTTTCCATCTCTTCAAAATGACAGTTATAGTGTGAACACAGCATACGCTCATTGTTTTGGTTCAGGAGGAACTGTAAAAGGTGGCTGCTGTTTCGGTTGTGGTGCCCAGTGACTGACATCTTTTCTAACGATGACGTGTGATGTCTGCGCAGCATACAGACCGAATGCAATGATTGATTGGATGAACATTTTATGGTCCTACACATTCCACAGATGAATGTTTCTGAAACAGTCACTGACAGACAAGAGGACATGATCTTTATCAAGAGGTTCTTCTTAGAAATAACCAGAGCTAGAGATGGAAATAACTACTGAAACTAGTAGAGCATATCAGCACAATCACTGCATGTGTAACATATATCCACTGACGAGGCAAGTTGAAGGACCCATGTGCAGTTCTTTATTAATAAAACTTAAATCCAAAACGTAAACAAAAGGCATGGCTTGACATGAACCAAAACGTAAACTTGAACCATGAACCAAAACGTAAACTTGGACCATAAACGAACACTCACCAGCAGGTTACAACATTCAATACTTGACAAAGACACATGGCAAACATGAGGGCTTAAATACACACAGACTAATGACAAGACAAGTGACACCTGTGAACAGTGATGAGACAAAGAACCAATGACAGGACAAGACACAAGATCACATGAGGGCATGGGAATCACATGAAACTGAAAGGACAAGACAAACTAGAAACATGACAGTAAAACATAAGAACATGATAACCTTAAAAACATGAACAGGGAACAATGAACATGAACCAACACCAAAACACCCTGTGACAGATCCCCCCCTCTATGGGCGGCCCCTGACGCCCAAACAATACCATAACACCAACACATCAATAGCATAACAAAGAGTCTTAACAAAAAGTCTTGGGGGGCGGTCTTGGGGGAGGGATGGTGGGCCAGGCCCGTGCAGGGGCACCGGACCCAGACATGACCTGGACGGGCCTGGGAGCGTGGGCGGACCTGGACCCTGTGGCGTGGGCGGACCTGGACCCTGTGGCGTGGGCGGACCTGGACCCTGTGGCGTGGGCGGACCTGGACCCTGTGGCGTGGGCGGACCTGGACCCTGTGGCGTGGGCGGACCTGGACCCTCAGGCGTGGGAGGACCGGGACCCTCAGGCGTGGGAGGCCATGGCGGCAACGGCAGTTCACCAGGCCATGGCGGCAACGGCAGTTCACCAGGCCATGGCGGCAACGGCAGTTCACCAGGCCATGGCGGTAATGGCGGTTCAGGGGGCCACAGAGGCGTGGCCTTCATGGCCTCCATGTACCCCCTGCCCCCCCAATACACTTAAATACACACAGACTAATGACAAGACAAGTGACACCTGTGAACAGTGATGAGACAAAGAACCAATGACAGGACAAGACACAAGATCACATGAGGGCATGGGAATCACATGACAATTCAACACATGACAAAACCAGGAAACTGAAAGGACAAGACAAACTAGAAACATGACAGTAAAACATAAGAACATGATAACCTTAAAAACATGAACAGGGAACAATGAACATGAACCAACACCAAAACACCCTGTGACAGCATGTGTGTATGGAAATATACACCGATCAGGCATAACATTATCACCCCTGAAGTGAATAACACTGATTATCTCTTCATCACGGCACATGTTAGTGGGTGGGATATATTAGGCAGCAAGTGAACATTTTTGATTCAAAGTTGATGTGTTAGAAGCAGGAAAAATGGGCAAGTGTAAGGATTTGAGTGAGTTTGAAAAGGATCAAATTGTGATGGCTAGACAACATTTCCAAAACTGCAATGAAGGAACAGTGGTGAACCGGCGACCGGGTCATGGGCGGCCGAGGCTCACTGATGCACGTGGGGAGCGAAGGCTGACCCGTGTGGTCCAATCAAACAGACACGCTACTGGAGCTCATATTGCTCAAGAAGTTAATGCTGGTTCTGATAGAAAGGTGTCAGAATACACAGTGCATCACAGTTTGTTGCGTATTGGGCTTCATAGCCACAGACCAGTCAGGGTGCCCGTGCTGACCCCTGTCCACCACCGAAAACACCAACAGTGGGCACTTGAGCATCTGAATTGGACCACGGAGCAATGGAAGAAGGTGGCCTGGTTTGATGAATCACGTTGCCTTTTACATCACGTGGATGGCTGGGTGCGTGTGCGTTGTTTACCTGGGGAACACATGGCACCAGGATGCAATATGGGAAGAAGGCATGCCGAGGAGGCAGTGTGACGCTTTGGGCAATGTTCTGCTCAGAGGTGTAGTCTACGTGATACGCAGGTATACGCCGTATACCCACTAGGAAAGGCCAAGGATTTCAGTATACCCACTTAAAAAAGCATGAGGATACCTGGTAACATTAAGTAAAGCTGGCATACAGTACATGATTGTTAGTATATTGAATTTTATCCAGAACTTGCTAATCTAACTACCGTTAGTGTGGTGGATCAATTAATGCGGCAGAAGAGGGGAGATAATGTGTGTGTGTGTGTGTGTGTGTGTGTATGTGTGGTAAACAGAATACAATTTTTAACTGTTATATCTCCTTATTTCAGATGATGAGAGAAATGAGAACTCCTGGCCAGCCTTGTGGACTGAAACTCAGGCTAGGGAATTTAAAAACAGATATCAGCACACATGCAAATCTGATATTGTGGTGACCCACAAAGAGGACTGTTAGAGACATTCACTAAGGGACTGTTCCTTTAAGGGAGAAGGAGATGATTTACGGTTTCCGGTTGAAACGTGTTGTTGTGATGTTTTGATCTCACTCGCTGCTGAGTTCTGAGTGAAATAATAAGTGGAGTAAAAAGCTGATTCGACGCATCTCCGTCTCTTGTCTCCTCCTTTATTGCACTCCACATTTGGTGACCCCGACGCGAGTTGGATACGGCTGAATTATGTCACACAACGACGGTGGTGAAAATGCTGCGGCTGCAGTGCCGGTCGCTGCTAGCGGCGCGGCTAATGTCGGCGCGATCTATGCGGCCACCATTAAATTACCGGACTTTTGGCAGCACAATCCACGGCCGTGGTTTCAACACATTGAGGCTCAGTTCCAGCTGAGAGGAATAACACAGGATGTTACAAAGTATTTCCATGTGGTAGCGGCATTAGATGCCTCGACGACAGCCAGAGCTATGGCACTGTTAGAGGCTCCTCCAGCTGACGGCAAGTACAACGCACTCAAAACATTCCTGTTGAGCCTCTTTGAACTGTCGGAGCTGGAGAAAGCAGATCGCCTGCTGTCCCTGAATGGCCTTGGCGATAGCAAGCCGTCCGAGTTAATGGAGAGGATGCTGGCTGTACTGGGCGCGGCGGATCCATCATTCCTTTTCGCCCACATTTTTCTGCGGCAGCTTCCAGCACCCGTGCGCACCGCACTGGCCAGTTCCTCCCTCCCTTCCTCCAGAGACTACCGAGCGCTGGCGGTGGAGGCAGACAGGATTTTCCTCGCCAACCGGCAGCAGTTTGTCCATGCGCTGTTGCCCCCCCAGCACACGTCTGCCCCGCCTCAACCCCTTGTGGACGACTCGGACACCGCAGCTGCTGTGACGGCCCGCCGTCAGCGTGAGGACGGGTGGTGTTACTACCACTCCAGGTTTGGGGCCAAAGCCAAGCAGTGTCGCCAGCCTTGCAGTTTTAGAGCCCAGGGAAAAGCCAGGGCCGGCGCTCATTAGCAGCTATGGGCGCTGGCCGTGACTGCAAGCTGTTATACATCACTGACACCTTGTCCGGCCGGCGGCTGCTGGTCGATTCGGGGGCTCAGCGCAGCATCCTGCCAGCAAAGCCTGTGGACACCATGGCTGGCGGGCATGGCCGATGGACGCCGCCAACGGCACACCCATTCGTACTTATGGCACAAGGTATGTGGAAGTGTGTTTCGGCGGGCGGCGTTTCGGCTGGGACTTCGTAATAGCCGCCGTGTCTACATCTCTCCTGGGGGCGGATTTCCTCTGCGCTTACAGACTGTTGGTGGATGTTACGAACTGCCGCTTGATCGACGCCCTCTCTTTTGCTTCGTACTCCTGCACGCTGGGAGGGGTGGGGGCGCTTTGTCTGTCAAACACGCTTGCCACCGGGGACCTGTACCAACGCCTGCTGGCGGAGTTCCCTGACATCACCACGCCCACGTTTTCATCGGCGGTGGCTAAGCATGGCGTAGAGCACTACATCACCACGGCTGGCCCCCCGGTCTATGCACGGGCCCGGCGCCTCGACTCTGGCAAGCTCGCGATCGCCAGGGAGGAGTTCACCACCATGGAGCACCTCGGCATTGTGCGCCGCTCCAACAGCCCGTGGGCTTCCCCCCTACACATGGTGACCAAAGCTGATGGCGGTTGGCGTCCCTGTGGTGATTTCTGTCGCCTTAACAACGCCACCACCCCCGATCGGTACCCAGTGCCGCACATTCAAGATTTCTCCGCCCACCTAGCCGGCGCCACCATTTTTTCAAAGGTGGACCTGGTGCGCGGTTACTACCAGGTGCCTGTCCACCCGCAGGATGTCCCCAAGACAGCAGTCATCACACCTTTTGGCCTTTTCGAATTTTTAAGGATGCCTTTCGGCCTCAAGGGGGCAGCGCAGACGTTTCAGCGCCTCATGGACTCTGTGCTGCGGGACATGCCTTTCCTATTTGTTTATTTGGACGACATTCTCGACCACCTGACGCATCTCCGGCAGTTGTTCGGCCGGCTCAGTGAGCACGGTCTCATCATCAACCCGGCCAAGTGCGAGTTTGGCCGGTCGTCCATCACGTTCCTCGGCCACCACGTCACCCCTCAGGGGGCTGTCCCCCTCCCTGCCAAGGTGGACGCCGTAGCCAGTTTCCCACGCCCACGCACTGTTAAGTCCCTGCAGGAGTTTCTGGGCATGGTGAACTTCTACAACCGTTTCCTCCCCCATGCGGCCCAACTCATGCAACCCTTGTACAACGCCTTACGGGGTGGAAGGCCGGCGAGCGTGTTGGATTGGTCCCCGGGGATGTATAATGCTTTTGAGGCTGCCAAAAACGCGCTGGCCAACGCTGCTCTGCTGGCGCACCCGTCTCCGACCGCCCCAGTTGCTCTTACGACGGACGCCTCTGATTATGCCGTGGGGGCTGTGTGTGAACAGTGGGTGGGCGGAGCCTGGCAGCCGCTGGCCTTTTTTAGCAGGCAACTCCGTGACAATGAGAGGAAATACAGCACCTTCGACAGGGAGTTCCTAGGTCTGTTCCTCGCCACCCGTCATTTCCGTTTCCTGTTGGAGGGCCGGCGGTTCACAGCTTTCGTTGACCACAAGCCACTGACGTTTGCCATGGCCAAGTCTTCGGAGCCATGGTCTGGTCGACAGCAGCGCCAGCTCTCTGCCATCTCGGAGTACACCACTGACATTCAGCACGTGGCCGGCAAAGACAATTTCGCCGCCGACTGCCTCTCCCGGGCGGTCACTGGGTCCGTCCATTTAGGCCTCGACTACGCAGCCATGGCTGAGGACCAGACCACGGACTCTGAGGTGCAAGCCTACAGGACGGCCCCCACGGCGCTGCTCATAGAAGAGGTGGTGTTTGACACGGCTAACGCTACACTCCTCTGCGACGTCTCCACCGGCCAACCACGCCCCATGGTACCTGCTGGCTGGAGGCACAAGGTTTTCGACGCTATTCACGGCCTTTCCCACCCGGGGGTGAAGGCCTCTACCAAGTTGGTGGGGGCCAAGTTCGTCTGGCCAGGCCTGCGGAGGGACGTTAGGGCCTGGGCTGCTGCCTGTGTGGCGTGCCAGCGCGCAAAGGTGACGCGTCATACCAAGGCCCCCTTGGCACCCTTCAAAGTACCAGAGAGACGGTTCGATCATGTGAATGTGGACCTGGTGGGCCCACTTCCCCCCTCCCATGGTTATACCTACCTCCTCACCATGGTGGACAGGACCACTAGGTGGCCAGAAGTGGTTCCCCTGTCATCCACTACATCAGCCGAAGTGGCCCGGGCATTTATCACGACTTGGGTGGCCCGTTTCGGCACACCGTCCGACCTCTCCTCGGACCGAGGTCCGCAGTTTACATCGGAGCTTTGGACAGCAGTCGCCGAGGTCCTGGGGGTGAAAGTCCACCGTACCACAGCCTATAACCCACAGAGTAACGGACTTTGCGAGCGGTTTCATCGTGACATGAAGGCCGCGCTCAGGGCCAGCCTTACGGGCAGCAACTGGGTTGACCGCCTCCCATGGGTTATGCTGGGCCTTCGCTCCGCCCCCAAGGAGGATCTTCAAGCCTCATCAGCCGAGCTGGTGTACGGCCAGCCTTTGCGCGTCCCTGGGGAGTTTCTTCCAGAGGCCACGGCCCCGTGGTCGGTTGCCTCCCATCGTGCCGTGTCCCGGGATATTGCAGACGCTTTTGTGCCCATTCCGACATCTCACCATGGCCTCCCCCAGTCCTACGTGCCCAAGGATTTACCATCGGCCAAGTATGTTTTCATCCGCCACGATGGACATCGTACCCCGCTGCGGCCCCCCTACGATGGGTCTTTCCGTGTGCTGGTCGGAGGGTCTAAGAACTTCCTTGTGGATATGGGGGGCAGGCCTGAGCGGGTAGCTATAGACCGGCTCAAGCCTGCTCATGTGGATATTGGTGAACCGCTTCAGCTGGCTCAGCCCCCACGGCGAGGGCGCCCCCCTGCGGCTGCCTCGACCCCGGCCCCTGGCGCTGCCCCTGCCCCTGCCCCGCCTTTGTCCCTTTGCCCCCCTCCTGTTAAGCGCAGCCGGTATGGCCGCCAGGTCCGCCCCCCTATACGTTGACTCTTGTAGGGACTGTTAGGAGCTGGACTGTTCTGTTTTGCACTAATGAATAGTGTTCGTTCTGCCCCTGTTTGTATAGGTGAATTCTGGGGGGGCCTGTGTGGTGACCCACAAAGAGGACTGTTAGAGACATTCACTAAGGGACTGTTCCTTTAAGGGAGAAGGAGATGATTTACGGTTTCCAGGTTGAAACGTGTTGTTGTGATGTTTTGATCTCACTCGCTGCTGAGTTCTGAGTGAAATAATAAGTGGAGTAAAAAGCTGATTCGACGCATCTCCGTCTCTTGTCTCCTCCTTTATTGCACTCCACATTATAAACAATTAAAATGAGAATGAGAGTTAATTCATGGTCACCTTAAATGTCCATTAATTTAAAATAGCCATTTGACGTATGACATTTTCATAGTGCGACAATTGCTTAAGCTTTTATACGGCATGATGAAACTTCGGGTCTCTCCTGGGACTGTGCTTGCTTAATCACCCATATCCTAACAGGACTATTTTAGCCATACACACTGTACGGACATCTCGACCGCATTTTCATCAGTAACCCACATCTGCCGAGATGTAATGTGACTATATCAGCTTGTAAGCTTGAAGCACAAACATGAGCCCAGCCCTACAATGAAACAGAGACTTTTCAATGTTTTGTACATCAATAACCTCACACATTCAAGTATAACTTTATTGGTGTTGGTGAACACGTATGTTGCCATTGCAAGTAATTAAATGACTTAGAATACAGTGGTGCTGTGCATTTTAAATGGTTAATGGGGAAAATGTATTCTTAAAATGCATTCTTAAAATCAAAATAATTCGTAATAAATAATTATTCATGATATTTTGAAGTGCCCACGATAAAAATATAGTGCATGTTCATTATCGTAATATATTGTATTACAGATACTGGCAAATGTCTAATTTAAAACATTTACACCAATAAATTACTATATGATGATATGTTATCAATAGTTATAGTAATTAGCTATTGAAAAGAGATTCATTTTTCAAGATACCAACATTTTTCAAAATATAATATTTTGTGTTAAACAGAAGAAGGAAACTGATACAGTTTTGGAACAACTTGAGGGTGAGGAAATTATAACACAATTTTCATTTTTGGGTGAACTATTAACCCTCTATGCACACCTTGGCAATAGAATCGCCATTGGCTAGTACATTTTTATGTTTAGTCGCCAGACTGATATATTTTATTAAATTATATATATCCCCTCATATCCCCCTGAGATGAGAGAATTATGCATTTTATTTCTGGAAAAAATCCTCTGATGACACAAACATCGTCATTTTGCGTCATCTGAGGATTTTTTGGACAGAGGCTAGAGACTACAGCCAGTAGAAGGAGCTGTTCCGCATGTTTTCAACCCGCCCATAGGGGAGGGATCTCGCTCACAGAATGTTAATGCGCTCGGCTCGACCTCGGGCATTCATAATGGAGAGATGCGGAGCAAAGTGAGTGTTTCAACTTTTCAATTAATTACTATGAAAGTTTAGCTTCCATAGGCGTGATTTGATAACGTACCAGACTGGACACGCGTCGTGAATGACTGCCGCGCTTACCTCAGCTCTTCGTGATGAATGAAATCTGACTCCTGCTGCGTTTGTGCCGTGACTTTTGTTCGGCTCACTCACACTTTATTGAAAAGACATGTTCAGTTTTTAATTGTAGTGTTTATTCTCTAACTGAACAAAATTATTTTACGACGGTGGCGGCGGTGTCATGGTGGGCAAGAGATAAACCAGTAGCCGTGGCCTTGTAGGGCAGCGAAGCAAGTGCATTCTGGGAATATATTTTCTGTCTTTTCTCAGTCTAGAAGGCACCAAATTAAAAAATAATTTCACATTTCTACTACATAAATGACCTAGTTTAAAAACACATTCATCTTCCCAGCGCTGAAGTGCCCCTTTAACATACAGTGACTGAGCGGCATAAGTAAGGCGAGACTAACCCTAACCCAAGGCAGAATTTTGCTTGTTAAAGGGATAGTTCACCCAAAAATGAAAATTCTGTCATCATTTACTCACCCTCAAGTTGTTCCAAACCTGTATGAGTTTCTTTGTTCTGCTGAACACAAAATAATATATTTGGAAGAATGTTTGTCACCAAGCAGAGAGAGCAACCGTTGACTACCATAGTAGGGGGAAAAAATACTATGGTAGTCAATGGTTGCTCTATCCAAATATCTTTTTTAGTGTTCAGCAGAACAAAAAAACTCATACAGGTTTGGAACGACTTGAGGGTGAGTAAAGGATGACAGAAATTTCATTTTTGGGTGAACTATCCCTTTAACAAGCAGTTAAACCTTTTTTGTTGTTGTTGTTGTAACAATTGGGTTGAAATGTATAAAGCACCTAAGATTATCTTTAGTTATCTGTATACCCAGTTATGAAATACAATTTCTAACCTCAATACCTAGTTTTAAAAAAATGCTTACGCTCTACTGACATCACATGTTGTCATCTCGTAGCCGTAATTGCCTGAACATCCCTAATCAAACACACCTGGACAGCTCATCAGGGTCTTCAGGATTAAGCTGCTAGAAGGCTTCAGGCAAGTGAGTTTAATTTGCTTAATTTTTTTGTTTAATTCAGCGCATTTTCCCTCAGAGTTCCTTGTGCGATCGCTGGTTGAGAAGATGGCCGCTCGACTGTTCTGCTCGTTGATTGTTGTTTTATTGTGTTCCTCTGTGTGCTGTGGCGTAAGAGTCGAACGATCCAAAGGTAAGGTCTTTTATCTCCATTACACAGCGCAAAGAAAACATATATGACTTTAGGCACTCTCAGGACATAAGTTTGTAAATATACAGCACAAACGTCCAGTGAATGTTAAAGTTATGTTGGTAGTTCTAAGTAGTCAAGTTATTGGTTTTATTTCTTCTCTTGTGCAAGACAAGATGAAGATGGGCGTATATCTCTCACACACAGTGTATCTGGAAAATATTCACAGCGCTTCACTTTTTCCACATTTTTATGTTACAGTCTTCTTCCAAAATGGATTCACTTCATTTTCCTCAATTCTAAAATGTGAAGCGCTGTGAATACTTTCCGGATGCACCCACAGCATTTATTTTAATCAAGAGGTGCATCAATGTTTGGTCAAGATCATGTATTGACAATGCAAGAGTCCAGCACTCTGTCAAGTCTCCTCCAGAACATCCCAAAGACTCTCAATGAATTTAAGGTCTGGACTCTGAGGGGCCAATTCATGTGTAGAAATGATCCTTCCTGCTCCCCAGCTATTCTTTCACAGTTTGCGCTTATGAGTCTTGACGTTGTCATCCTGGAATATGACCATGATGTGTCTTTTTACATGGTTGTGTGTAGCTTTTCAGTTCTTAAACAATCAATTAGAGTGGGAAGAATGGTTTCCAAACGTATAACATGATAGAAACATAATCACTGCAATAATGATCCAATCATTGACTCCGCATTTGCCAATTTAAATCCAAACGGCGACTTATGTAACCTATGTGCAATGTTCAACAATGTGTATAAGGGACCATCAAAATGAGTGAACATGGGTTTTTTTTATTTTTTTTATTTTTATTTATGGTGAATGAGGCAATTATTGTGCTTTTGTATATCAGCAAAGCCAGGAGTGTGTCCAAACAAATTCCCTGTGCTTGGATTGTGTGCCAAGTTATGTGTCGACGACAGCGACTGTCCGAAAGCTGAGAAATGCTGCAGCAATGGATGTGTACGTAAATGTGTAACTCCATATAAAGGTATGTTATACTGATGCATGGGTGAGGTGGTGTTTTTTTTCTCTCCCTTTTTTCTTTTCTTCCCTCATTACAGAGAACAAGGCATTCAGTGATCTGGTTTCTCTGTGTTTCTATAACAGCAAAGCCAGGAGTGTGTCCAAAGAAATTCCCTGTGCTTGGATTGTGTGCCAAGTTGTGTGTCGATGACAGTGACTGTCTGAAAGCTGAGAAATGCTGCAGCAGTGGATGTGTACGTAAATGTATAGGTCCAAAATAAAGGTATTTGTTAAATTCTCACACAGTGTCTTCAGTATTTTATCTTTCTCAAAGTGCCTGAATTTGGCCCATGGCACCATTTCAAACGCGTGGCTTTACAAAATAAAGATTAATAGAGGTATGCACATGATGTCACCTTCAGCCGGAGTGACTGCCTGGCCTAACTTTATTTTATTTTTACTTTACAGTGTAGTAAATGCTCTTATTTTCGTCATCCTGGCATGTTACAACAAACCCTGCGTTGGGTTGTGCCCCACTCTCCCCTATATACCTTTCCAGTGTTTTAACATCTTTTAGCAGCTATTTACATTTTATAGTACAGCTTTTAGGCTTTTCCGTATACCATAACTTGGTCTGTGGCCTCTGCAGATTTTCCTAGTCAGCTGATATCCAGGCTATCTGTGCTAGTCTCTGTTTATCCCGAGGTTTACAGTAGTCTGTTGGATCCAGATCAGATGATGGTCCTGGGGCCCGTTTCAATAAGGAGGTTCAACCAACTCTGAGTAGACTGACTCAATGGAGCTCTGAAATTATGATTCACCATGGCAACAGCACCCAAAAAAAAGATGTCTGCATACTTCCGGGTCAAACGTAAGTTTAATTCTTAATCATTGTTATAATATCAGAGGTTCGAACTGGCAGAACGGCAAGTTATTGAACTAAATTCATTTTCACGTAAGAAAATGTGGCAGCAGCTAAAAATGAAGTATAAAAACATAATTCAATCAGGTAAAGCTTTAAGCATAAGTTTCATGACTTTACAAACATTTGATATTTTTCAATGTGCAGCAGCTTTATCCACATAATCCAACTGGTTGCATTTCTTAATTAGGATCATGAAATTAACATTTGACCTTTACGCTGCCAACAGCAGGAATGCAGAGGCTCAAAAAAATGATGGGAGGACATGCACCACCACCACTGACAGAAGAGGAGGAGATGGAGGAAGAATATTAAAATCCAACAGGGAAGGGAACCGCTTTTGTATTTAGCAAATAAAGATGACCAAATAAATGTGTTTATGGCATGTATTTCAGACTACCCCTCCATCTGGTATTCTTCAATTCCATTCCGTAATCAGTTCATTTTCGAAGATGCGACTATGCGTCTCAATGCATCCAACCACATTGGAAATTCAAATTATTAGGTTACTCCCAGAAGTTGCAACAATATATCAAATGAACATTTAACCTGATTTCTACACCCCTGACCTGTAATCCTGTGACACTCCTCTTTGATGCTCTCATGGGTTTGTGCCCAGGAAACAACACAAACATGTTCAGAAAGGGCTCATATGAGTGAGGCAAACTTTCCTTACCTCTCTGCATACAGCGGCCTTACTAATATGCTCTGCATCCCTGATATTATATAGAAAACTAGCATTAAAACATGGTACTACTCAAATAAATGGATATAGCAAGGAAAATATCTAAAGATTCTTAAATCAATGTGCATTTTCTACATAAGTATTTAGTTATTCCTGGGGGACAAAAGCTAATTTAAGTGTATTCTTATTTTGTGAATTATCTGCCAATTGGTAAGAATGCTGCGTCTGAAAAGCATTTGTGCAGCATGAATGAAGTATTTAAACACTGCTTTAAAAAGGGGAAGGAGACTAAAGGAAACTCTGGGTTTACCGAAGAGAACCTGCTCCAGGTTAGGTTCACAGCGTAAGTTACCATGGTAACTGAGTAGAAGTTACTCTTTCAGAAACGGGCTTGACTTACCCTGCTTTCTCAGGTTTGACATGCCTCCCATTCTGAAACTGAAAACCCAGAGTTTCCCTCATTTCAGGGTTAACATACTCGGAGTTTTCACTTAACCTCCTTTCTGAAACGGGCCCCTGCACCTAACCACACTAACCCTAACAGAAACACAACCACAACACAGCCCTGAAGTGCCAACTAGACTCTCCCATGTGAAGGCCTCCTTCCCCTCCCCTCTGCACAGATGAAAATGTTATCAAAATAATTCCCATGGATCCGCTGTAATATTATTGCTTGCAGTAATTTGGCAGCCATTTTGTAAAGAAAAATTACGTGCCTGTGCACATATGTATTCAAACGCGCTTGCTAAACACGTAATGCTTACGTGCATGCCATCACCGTTCTCACAGATGACGGTATCGTTTCAAAACTATTTCAAAGTTTGCGTTCTCTAGCCACCAAACATGCTGCCATGCAAATAATCGTCCAGGACGCATTAAAAGTTTTCTTGTAATATTATACACTTAATTACACATGTATCAGTTTAGTTAATCAATCGTAATAGGCACTTAGTAAAAAAATAAATGGCCTATTTAAAGGTCGTACAAATAAGCTTGAAAATCAATAAAGCTATACAAATGACTACATGTGAGCTTCAATGTTCAATTCTCTCTGTCAACTCAGCTAACCTAACTTTTACTTGCACTGATGTAGTAAGATTTGTCTTTAACTTGTCCTAATCTCAGTTTCACTGATTCACAGCATGTGATTGGCTGTTCACTACTGATGTCAGTCACAGCTAAATAATAGGCTTGTTTGAGATGCGCCTCGCCTCGCCTGCAGTTCAGCCGAGACTAGGCGGCTGCAGTGAGGGGAGGAGTGAAAAAAGTGCAGGCAAGCCGGACAGTTCTCTCTTCTCGTAGTGGATCAGACACCTGCGAGATCAAAGGCGGATATCGCGGGATTCACACTCGTGCGCTTTGTTGCTGATAAACTGGATGTAATTTAACTTATGTTACTTTTATATGAAAATAAATATTATGAACAAGAAGTTTTTGTTATTTATTTCCATTCGAAAGACGTGTTTATCAATCATTTTTACTTTAATTAGGCCTACATACACGTTTATATATATATATATATATATATATATATATATATATATATATATATATATATTATAAATATGACAACAATCACATAACCCACAGAGAGATCGCCTTTGTTGGAGAGTTTGGGAATAACCCCATATGATATCAGAGTTTTAAAATCAAACATTTTAAAAAAGAACCATACATCACGGTTGTTTAAACCAATAAGCATTAAGCTGTGTCGTCAGCAAGTCGTTTCCCATCATGCTTTTGCTCCGCGCAGTCGGTGGAGAGCAGCTGCGCTCGACTGCAGAATCCGACACATCCGCCTTTCGCTCGCGAGAGTTTTTTGACATACGTCGGCATGACATCAGAGCAAGGCGGACCGCCCTCGGACACTTTTCTAACCGGCATGCATCTCGCGCTGATCACCGGTGATCGGTTCTGCGCAGATTTTGCTCATCTCAAACAAGCCTAATCAAAGTTGACAGAGAAAGGTGATGATCAGCATCACATGACCAACAAAGCCTGAATAGATTTGGTTTTGTCAACTCGAAACTAATCCTGTAACCCTACATTTGTAAAACTACCATCATGGTACAGGCCCCTGGTGTCCACTTACGAGGACATAAAATATAGGCTAATTAAAAAATCCATTTGTTTCTTACGCTTTAATGACGTCACGTCACGTGTTGTCAACTCGTAGTGAGGTAATTTCCTGAACATCCCTAATCAAACACACCTGGACAGCTCATCAGGGTCTTCAAGATTAAGCTGCTAAGCTTCAGGAAAGTGAGTTTAATCAGGGTTTAATTTGCGCAAGACCTCCTTTGATGTTTAAAACGCAGTTTCGCTTTGACTCTCCAATTCAGCGCATTTTCCCTCAGAGTTCATTGAGATCGCAGGTTGAGAAGATGGCAGCTCGACTGTTCTGCTCGTTGATTGTTGTTTTATTGTGTCCCTCTGTATGCTGGAGCGTAAGAGTCGCTGAACGATCAGCAGGTAAGGTCTTTTATCAAAATTTACACAGCGTGAAGAAAATGTATTAAGTAGGCCTATTTTAGGCACTCATGATATTAGTTTGTAAATGTACAGCTACAAGACGTCCAGTGAAAGTTGAACAACTTTGTATTTCTGTTTTGTGTCCATCTCTGACTGCTTGTGCACAACAGATGCTGAAGGAGTAGATACAGGTGAGGTCTTTTTAAAGTAGTTCAAGCTGCACAAAAATCACAGCCTTTGCCAAATCGCGTACAGTTACAGTATGGTGTGGCCCTATAGTGAGTTATTCAGCATTCAGTGATATGCTATACAAACACATGACAGGGGAACCAAAGCCAGGAGTGTGTCCAAAAATCCCACCTGGAACAGTAGGACTGTGTGTAGAGATGTGTTCCCATGACAGCGACTGTCCGAAAGATGAGAAATGCTGCGGCAATGGATGTGGACATACATGTACAGCTCCATATGAAGGTATGTTATACTGATGCATGGGTCAGTAACCCCTCTATATAATATATAATATATTTATGTAATATCTATCTATCTCTGGCAAAAAAGTTGGAATATGCACGGGATAATTCTCACTGACTGACAGATCCGACACGGGCAAACAAAGTAGCGGGGCTTCGGACAGTGTGTGATCCCGACATAGCCTACACATGCACAAAATTACAGTACTTCAAAATATGTCTTGGCGAGTTCACGCAAACATTGTTGTCTTAATGTTTGGTATGTTGTGGAAAACCATCTATTTATTTTAGTACAGTAGGTCTTCATATATAGACGGTCTATTTCATTAATGTTAATCAAACAATTGTGTATCTGGAAAAGTTTATTTTCCTATAGATATTTGGTTTTGGCTTGATGTGCTAAATTTGGTGTTATTACCAGGGTATATAAGGTATGGTTGCTACATTTTGAAGGGTTACTAATGGAGACTGAAAATGACACGATTATGACAATTTGCTCATGACTCATTTTGCCAGCACGGGTCACATGTATGTTTTAAATGCTGAGGCATTCAGTGATATGCTGTTCTACAAACACATGACAGAGAAACCAAAACCAGGAGTGTGTCCAAAAATCAAACCTGGAGTAGTAGGCCTGTGTGTAGAGAGGTGTTCCCATGACAGCGACTGTCCGAAAGCTGAGAAATGCTGCAGCAATGGATGTGGACATACATGTACAGCTCCATATGAAGGTATGTTATACTGATGCATGGGTCAGTAACCCCTATAATATAATAAATCCCATACTGGCAAAAAGTCGGACTATGCACAGGATAATTCTCATTGACTGACCGATCCGACACACACGCAAACAAAGGCGCTTCTGACCGTGCGTGACACGCGCACGCACAGAATTACAGTACTTCAAAATATCTGTCTTGGCAAGTTCACGCAAACATTATCTTTTGTCTTAAATGAACGTTTGGTTAACTGTTGTGGAAAACCATCTGATGTGTAACATTTATTTTAGTACAGTAGGTCTTAATATATAGACCGTCTGTTTCATTAATGTTAATCAAACAATTGTGTATCTGGAAAAGTTTATTTTTCCTATAGATATTTGGTTTCAACTTGATGTGCTAAATTATGTTATTACCAGGGAGTTTAAGGTGTGGTTGCTACATTTCGAAGGGTTTTTAATAGAGACTGAAAATAAACACAATTATGAAAATTTGCTTGTGACTCATTTTGCCAGCACTGAGAGGCTGAGAGTCATATGCTGTTCTGTTCTACAAACTCATGACAGAGAAACCAAAGCCAGGAGTGTGTCCAAAAATCAAACCTGGAACAGTAGGACTGTGTGTAGAGAGGTGTTCCCATGACAGCGACTGTCCGAAAGATGAGAAATGCTGCAGTAATGGATGTGGACATGAATGTACAGCTCCATATAAAGGTATGTTATACTAATGCATGGGTGAGGTGTTTTTTTTTTTTTTTTTTTTTTTTTTTTTTTTCCATTACAGAGAACGAGGGATTCAGTGACGTGGTTTCTGTGTTTGTATATCAGCAAAGCCAGGAGTGTGTCCAAACAAATTCCCTGTGCTTGGATTGTGTGCCGAGTTGTGTGTCGACGACACTGACTGTCCGAAAGCTGAGAAATGCTGCAGCAATGGATGTGTACGTAAATGTGTAGCGCCATATAAAGGTATGTTATACTGATGCATGGATCAGGTGTTCGTTTTTCTCCTATTACAGAGAACGAGGCAATCAGCATTCAGTGATCTGGTTTCTCTGTGTGTTTGTATAACAGCAAAGCCAGGAGTGTGTCCAAAATTCCCTGTACCTGGATTGTGTGTTAAGTTGTGTGTCGACGACAGTGACTGTTTGAAAGCTGAGAAATGCTGCAGCAATGGATGTGTACGTAAATGTGTAGCTCCAAAATAAAGGTATTTGTTATATTCTCACACACACACTTTGTCTTCAGTATTTTATCTTTCTCAAAGTACCTGAATTTTGTCCCATTGCACCATTTCAAGCATGTGGCTTTACAAAATAAAGATGAATAGAGGGCATGCACGTGACATCACTAGCCGAGTTTCCATTACAGATTTGCGCAAAACTTTTGCGACTTTTCTAAAAGTCGATTAAAAAAATTGCAAAATGACAGCGTTTCCATTAACTGATGTGCGACTAAAACATTTTTTCTTTTTCTTCTCGCGATAAATCATTCCAAAAATTATGCCTATGTCTCATTATCTTTTAATTTCATATGTTGATGTATGAAAAGTGAGCAGCACGAGTAAGGCACATAATCAGATGTGCATATGTCTGGGGACATGGATTTTGAGCACTTCATTGAATTGTTTTCTAGAAAGTCTTTCTTTTCTCTTAATATTCTGCAGAAGAGGGAAGCGAATCGCACTGCTTCTCTCGTTCACTGTTCCTGATGGTGATGGTGGTTGATTGATGATGAGCTTCATGGTACCAACAAAGCCTGATTGGTTTGGTTTTGTCAACTCGAAACTAATCCTGTAACCCCAAGTTTGTTAAACTACCATCATGGTACAAGCCCCTGGTGTCCACTTATGAGGACATAAAATATAGGCTAATTAAAAAAAAAAAATCTATGGCTGTGTTCGAAACTGTGTACTTCCCTACTATATAGTATGTAAAAAGCAGTAGGTGAGTGACTAGTATGTCCGAATCCTTAGTATTCATAAAAGAGAACTACCGGGGTTTTGGACTTTCTTGCGAGATTCGGATGTGTGTGTACTAATGTTGCGTTCAAATATTCCTACTTTAGGAGAAAACGGTATGTGAAGAGAGTAGCATGTTCGAAACCTCAGTAATCATAAAAGAATGGGCGTGAAGTTCCCAGATGGCCTACTGATTCTGCCCAGATTGTGAAGCACTCTTCGTCAAATACTTTTCTATCCCTGCCTTCCCATGCTGCCACAGGAAAGGATACGTCAGGCGGAGAAAAGCGATGCGGGTGTTTTCAAAAGGGACTTGGTTTGTAATACTCACATGAGTTAAAATTGTAATTTTACATTTGAGCTACTGTAGAGTAAACTGTTGATTGTTGAAGATGACAGACGGTATAGTGTAGTTGTGATTGTGCTGTAAAAACACGTTTTATTATGTATAGCTAACAGAGGAGCTCCATTAACACGCACGTCTCCAAAGTGGATTTACATAAACCATATACATCTTAAAGATAAAGATGCATGCTAAATGTTAATTTAACATCTGACAGGAACATTTTTGATAAGTATTGCAGATGACATCACATCATTCTGATCAGATTTCCATTTCATATAATCAGGGTTTCCGCGGAGTCATAAAGTAATAAAAAGTCTTAAATTTAATAATACAAATTTTAGGCCATAAAAAGTCATAAAAACATCCGGATTTTCCATACATGGTCATAAATTACATTTAGCCACGTCTTAAATTGATATGCTCATTCATTCATTGGTTCCACCATCTCCTTTTCCCCCTGAAAATGCACTGGCGGTGGCATTCATTCGTTTGGCCTGTTGTAGTTCTGTCTGAGGAATCTGGGTGGTATCACAGCGTTCCAGGTGCATGCTGCAGTGCAGCAAACAGACTTGTCGGAATGGACTTTCACAGAAACCCGCGCAAACTCTCCTCAGCTTATTACTGTATATGTCGTTGAGTCACTGCTTAGATTTACTGAAATTATGGCTGGGCATTAAACGATACCGGAACAAAACTCATTTGAACCGTGCGCCACATGGACCATTTATCCGCTCTGCTCAAAGTCCAAACGGCAGCGCAACGCGTTTACTCTGATCGGTCTCGGTCACAAGATCCAGTGAGAATCGCTTGAATTCAGCGAAGAACACAAATGTCTCAGTGATTTAAACCAGTTTAAAGGCAGATGAAACCGCGCTGACAAACAGGAGAAACGCTGTGCGCAACAATACAGTTAGAAGGCGTTTCCATCAACAAATCCCCATTTACCATGGATTTACTGTAACGTTAGCCTAGTAATATTAACTCCACCGTGAAATGTGGGATATACATATTGAATTGAATCGTATTTTATTATTAATGTAGACAATGTATTAAAGGACTAATGGAATATAATTAAAGTATTTAATGTATTTAGGATACTATTGTTTTTCATACATTTCATGAAGATACGTGCCATCAAAGTCAGGCAACACAAACCTGTTTCAAGACTTGAAACAATATCCTCCATTAGCACATGCAGAAAATAAGAAATTAATTTTCCAATAAAGGTATTTATTTTGTTAAGGACAAATGACAAATGTTTGAATGTTTTACCTCAGATTTGTAATAATAATAATAATAATTTATTACATTTATATAGCACTTTTCAAGGTACTCAAAGCGCTTTACATAGAAGGGGGGAATCTCCTCAACCACCACCAATGTGCAGCATCCACCTGGATGATGCGACGGCAGCCATTTTGCGCCAGTACGCCCACCACACACCAAATTTGTGAAATGTTCACCTGTTTGGCATGATATGTTCTGACAATAAAGAGTAGTTTAAAACCACAATTAATGCTCTGGTTTCTACAATTTTCATTTACGAACAAAAATCTGCCTTTAAACTTGAAAGAAATAAAGATTTGACATTTATCGTGATTATCGATATTGACAGATATATTATGATAATTGTTTAGTGTTGTTCCTGTTATTGATACTTAGGAAAAGGGAGCCTTCAGTTTGTTACTCTTAAGAAAATGGAACCTTTAAATAATGAAACTTGTTACTTTTAAAGAAAGTCAAAACTTTTTTGAAAGGAAGTTATCTTTCGTAATTCGTTTAGGTCATAAATTTAAATCATAATGGTCATAAAAAGGTCTTAAAAAGTCTTAAATTTGACTGACTAAACCCTGCAGAAACCCTGTATAATGTAGAGTTCACTGTTGTCAACACTGCTTACTTTACATGAATGGCAGCAATATAAATAAACAAATCTACATAAAGTAACTAAACATAAGTTATCTTTTTTTATTTGTCCATTAGTACTGTTGATGAATTGAGGAACATTAACACATCAGGAACTACCTCAACATTTAAATGTAGTATTGAGCACATAAACAACACCTTGATAAAAGCATACAAGTTTAAGATCCAGGTAACGTGAATGTTGTCTGTTACAGGGGCAGAAGAGCGTCTGGTGGAGACTGGAGAGAGGGTGATGAAGGAAGGCTATCATCAAAGGCTTTGAGTATACTACAGAAATTAATAAAACATCAATTTAAATCTTAAGTTGTATTTTATTTTAATTTCAAACAGTTATTTCAGCCCTTTTCTGATTCTTGATGCCTGTGCATTTGCTGCAGAGCTTCTGTTGTGGAGTAGGGCCTGCAAGGCAAGGGGACGGCAGCATGTGTGGGGAAAATGGGAAAACCTGAAGCAAAAAAATAAAGATCATTTTGTTAGTTCTAATACAGAAATCAAATGGCATTGTGCTGTTAAAATGACTGCTTTTTGTATTTTTTTTATTTTTTTTTGGATCTGAAATGTCTGCAGACGGGTGTGAGAGTCCCAGGGTCCCAGAGTCAGCGAGAGCTTCTAGAAAGACCAAAAGAGACTTACAGTACACTTATTACAGGGATGAGCTCCTGGAGTAAAGAGCCTTGCTCAAGGACTCATGTCGATGTTGTGCGCTAGTTTGAGTTGTAGTTGCGGAGAAAGATGCGAGCAAAGCCATTCATTCTGATGTGGCACCTCTGCCGACTATCCAGAAGTTAAAGCCGGAGCAAGAACAATCTTTGAGTTTTGTTGGTGGCCATGATGTTGTGGCCCTCCTCCCCGCGGGGTTTGGGAAAAGGATTTTTTTTCTTTTTTTTTTTCTCTCCAGCTCAGTTTGATTTTTGGAGCTTGTCCTCCAACATCTTCGTTATCAGAGGTTTCATTCTGCTCGACCATGAGATGGAACCTTTTGAAGAACGAGGAATTTCTCGTAATGCATCTTCCTGAACAACTTGCCGTCACCATTGACCCTTTGACCGTGATTATTTTGTAGGGTTTTATTTCATATGGAGTCGTCAACTTTCCTTTAAAGGGTTGTCGGCAGAGTACAACATCACCTGCCTTGATTCTGGATTCTTTCTCTCCGTTCTGAAGATCTGCGTATCTTTTCATTCGTTGCTTTGCAACATGATCAGTGTTGCTGAGGTTAGTTTTTAGCTTGTCCTGTGGATTTGAAGGTAATGTGGTGTTGATCTTTTTACCAAATAGTAGTTCTGCTGGTGGTTCCACGTGGTGTTGCTCTGTAATTTCTCAGGAAGCTATACAGGCACTGCTTCCATGGTTTGCATTGGTGGTCATGACTGTCTTTTTTTTTTAAGCATTCTTATGAACGTTCTACTTCTGTTCGCTTTAGGCCAGTACGGGGTTATCTTTCTGCATTTGAAACAAGCGGCAAGCTCCCGCAGTTTCTCTTGAAGCCAATACGGAAGTGACATATACTGCAATTCATCGACTGGCCGCTGGAGACAGGCTCCAGAAGGGAGCAGAATCTCATTGAGCCCCATGTTAAAATGCCCAAATTTACAGCAGAATAAAACATGTTTACAGTCTGGTACAAATTGTGGTTTTGGTCTATATAAAGCCTTAAAGTTCTGCATAATTAAGGGCGTGGCCACTTTGAGTGACAGGTGGATAGCCATTTATCTGCTGTCTGTTAGTCATTGCGTCACATCAGCGCCGCCCTCGTCCCGTTTTGCCTATTTTCTGTTATCCGGGAGTGACGCGCTGACAAGATGGCAACGGCCAGCTCAACCCTACTTTGCGCTTCAAAACTGCTCATCAGAATCCTATGGGTGATGTCACGGACACTACGTCCATAGTTTTTTTACAGTCTATGGTTTGAAACCAAGATAGGAACTGAAATCTGCAAAACGGTATTGAACGGTGGGCCATTATCAGTTTTGATTATTCTGGGTATGCCAAAAGTTGAGAATATTTTGTCCAGTTTGGGAATTACGGCAGTGGCTGCAGTAGACTTGTCTATCTCCACTTCTGGAATGATCATCAACTACTACCAGCAAGTAGTCACCAGATGGAAAAGGGCCAGTAAAATCCACAGAGACTTCTGACCATGGCTCTCTTGGTAGATCAGACATCTTAAGGGGTTCCGTATGATGCTGGACCGTGGCTGCTTGATATGTTCTACCATTCTTGCTTCAAGGTTGTGGGGTTCAGGGGGCCGTCATCATGGTCTTCCTCATCCTCTGGATCAACGATGTCCCTTTTGAGAAGAGCAGCAATGAGGGACATGATGGACGGCAAAGACAGATGAAGATGCTCACGGTGGTCAACTGCTTCATCAAAATAAAGCTGCAGAGTTGGCACAGCTGTGAGATGGCAGCAGATGTGGGGTTCACCGGCTGTAAATGTGTGAGTTTGTTAGAACAATAAGTTTGAATAAAGCTTTTTCATGTGTAGTTGACTTCTATTCATTTATTGTGATGTTTACTTTTTATTCATTCTTTTACTCTTTTATTGACGTTTCCTATTGTTGTCAGTAAATCAAATTTTATCGGCTGCATTTGTCTAGTGTGTATCGCTATGTCATATAACAAGTTGCATTTTGCCCTTTTTACTAAAACGATATTTTCAGTAAAAAAAAAAGTAAGTATTGGACAGCATTTGTGTTTGGGTGGGCAAGCAATGCAATTCATTCTGGGGTAATCTTTTTTTTTTTTTTTTTTTTTTTTATATATAGTGATAATTTTGAGTATAAAATCAACAGTTCTCCAACGGTGAGATCTTCAAGCAGCTGAAAGACGTCTCTGTGCAGACATTGCAAACACTGAGGGAAACCGCGCAGGTAGGGCTGTGGAGTTACTGATGCCCTGAGCTGCTGCTGCACCTGTCACTCAAATCTTTTATTTTTAAATTATGTAACCCCTCCTGTTCGCACCGCTCGCTCCAAGTAGGACTCGAACCCGGGTCCGCTGGCATGAGTCGGACGCTCTAACAAGGAGGCTGCAACCTCTAGCGTCAGTCGCTAGAGCATCTCTTGAGATCAGAGGAGTGAGGTTTTACTCGCACAGCAACTGCTAGCTGGCCTCCTTTAAAATTACATGGTTGTATCATTAACAATGAATATTCATAATGATAAAACAAAACAAATATCATGGGTTTGCTTACATTATATAGCTACACAGAAAAAAATAAGGTAAAATATCTTTGAATAATTCATCACAATGCAATTTATTTAATAAGCCTGAGGGATGAAACGCGAGTTAAATTTAACAAGAGAAAGAATTTTTTTTATTTTTGCGTTCTATGAAGAAGATTTTTTTTTAATACTTTTCTGCTTCTTGTACTGGAAAACACTTCTGAAACTGGCACTGCATATCAAAGCATGATATATAAGGTCATTGTTACCCATGAAATAACATTAATTTGGATTTTTTTTTTTTTTTTTTTACTTTTATTCCTCTTGTGCAGAACTCAGTACACATTTGGTCGTTGTTATTGTAGTTTACTTTAGTTGAGTATTTGTGCACATTTATGTGTGTGTGTGTGTGTGTGTGGTCAAACTGCAAACACAAAACAATTCACATTTAGTAATGTTCACATCACCAAATACGTTTCTAAAACATTGTAACATCAGCTACTATAACATTAGGCGCTAATCGCAAATCGATCTTCATAGTGATACACAAACCATCACAACACTTAAAAAAACATAACATTACTCACCACGCTGGGAATATAATGTTAGAATATAGTTTTAGCTGGAATTGTTAAGTGTTCAAATCTTCATTTGAGATCAACATGGTTTTCTCACTCAGTTCTCTCAGTTCAGTTTGTTTTTCCCTGCACCTCTTCCTGCAATCACATGCGCTCACCGGAACAACGTCCTTAAAGCTACACTGTGTAACTTTTTTAGTTTATTCTTAGCTAAAAAACACTTAGTTATTTCAAAAATATATGTGCTCATTAATGTATATTTACTTCTTTCAAGTAATAAAGTATTCTCGTAAGTTTATAATATGCCATTGAAAATACATACGGGTAAGGGGTTCGAATGGGGGTCGCCATGTTGCCCCTCCATCTTGAAAGTACATTAGCCAAAGAGGGACATACCCGTAAATTCAAGCTTCGCCTTTCGCGTTTTAACACTCTGTAATGAGTAGGAAAATAGTGTGGCCCCTTTAAGAGCGTTAGCCCCGGTTGGAGCGCCTGTGTTCTGTGTGTGTGTGTGTGTGTGTGTGCACTGCGCCTCGAGCTCCCATGTGTCGGGATTATTTTCCGTCTTCTGTTGCTAACATTCATTTATTTTTGTTTTGTTGGGTAATGCTGTGGACGGAAGTGGAGTTTGTGCCGGACTCTTGTGGGGGGTTGCGCGGGGAATAAAGTGCGGGCTGTTTGATGTCAATCGCCTCCGTGTTTGCATCGACTCCAGTTGCGTTGAGTGAGCTATCCGTATTTTTCACCCGGACACACGCGTTACAACTCGATGGCGAATGTGAAGAGGGGGATTGCTGGATCGAACTGGACGCCATGTTAATCTTGGACTAAATCGGCCACCCGGAATTGGGAGGAAAAGAAACTTATATTTACTGGATGGTCATATACCCTTTCACCGCTAGATGGGGAAAAATATCACACAGTGTAGCATTAAATAGGGCAGCACCCAGCAGTCATGAATTCCCAAATTCTTTGACTAGGCTTTATCTATGTGGTTTTTGTCATATTACTATATGAGAAGAGAGAATAATTGTCCGTCTTGGCAGTACTTTTTTCACTCTTCTCCTCACTGCAGGGTGAGGCGAGGTTCCCCTCAAACTCATGATCATCTCATCACTACAAACAGAAACTGAAAATGACGTTGTTTTGTATGCAGAAAATATTACGTCATTGCTTCATCGCACTGCGCAGATTACTTTCAGTTTCATTGATGGTAAACAGAAGAGCACAGCGCGTTTACTTCACAGAGCTGCAGTGATTTAAGGGCAAAAACTGAAGATGCAGCATGTCTCAAACTTGCTCTCACTGAGCATGTATTTACTATACGGTAAGACTGTTTAAGGTTATAATCCTTTTTGGACAACAATGAAAACGAACGTGACGCAATTTAGTGTTGTTGTTTGGCTCGTAATCTGAATTTCTTCTTCAGGTGTTTTCGGTGTTGTTACAGATGGAGGGTCCGTTTCTGTGATGGAGGGAGATTCAGTCACTTTAAAATACCTTATGGAAAAACAAAAAGAAATGATATGGTATTTTAATAACATTAGCATCGCTGAAATCACTGGAGATCGGAGTAAGATCTGTACATATGACCAGTGTTATGAGAGATTCAGAGACAGACTGAAGCTGGATCATCAGACTGGATCTCTGACCATCATGAACACCAGAACATCAGACTCTGGAGATTATGCTGCATTGATCTCCCGCAGAAACAGAGGTGGTGGAGATTCCTACTCTGTTGTTGTTAATGGTAAGTCAATGGCTGCGTCCGAAATCGCGTACTAAGTGAGTATGTACTACATTTGAATTAGAACGTACTTCACGACCGTTAAAAAAGTACGTTCTATATAGTATGAATACGGGTAGTATGAATGGAGTCCGGACGTACTACATGCGCCATGATGGAATTGTGACGTATCATAACAGCGCATGTCACGCGAAAATTTAAAGAGCCCGTTCCACCGACTGCACCAACTTCGAGCGATGTTTTTAGTTCTGCTTTCCGCTTTCATCTGCGTTTTTACGTCGTTCGAGCTCACAATCCAGAGGAGGCGTCGGTCAGCTACTCGCAGATCACGCCTACGTCGAGAGCTTTTGAGGAATTTCTCGAATAACGTAAGTATTATAATTTATTTAGCTATAAAATTTTACCTCAGAAAAAAAAAAACACAAACATGTGAACAATGACAGATGTTTATTTTTGGCAAGGAAAACGTACTTTATTTGCTAATGATATTATCATAGATGAATAAACATGAATTAATCATGTTTAGATAAATAAACATTGCATGTGCATGTCTCTATTGATTCATTCACCTTGTCAGATACAATACACATGTATTCATGTGTACATATGAAGACTTCAGATGTAAAAGCCTCTAAATGCCGTCTGAAATTTTCTTCTAAAATGAAAATTATCAAGCACGTATGTTTAGGTTCAGTAATTTAATTTTAATGGCAATAGGTCCTTTTCATTGTCATTACATGATATGGACATGATATCTTCAGATAAAGTGAGTCCTCATAACTCTTTTATTATATAACTTTTTTATTATTATTTAGAGGATGAAGTTAGAAATATATATTTGTCATTACAGTGCAATAACTGAATGGAAATATACAAGCTCGATAAAAAGTATAGTTCTAGAAGAAAATTTCAGATGGCACTTCAGAAGTCATCTAAAGTCTTCATTTTTTATATACATATACATATATATACACACACACACAATATATATATATATATATATATATATATATATATATATATATATATATATATATAAAAATAAAAAAACACAAAATGTATAAATACACATATATACATACGAAATTATCATATACATATAAATTATATTTATAAATAAGTCAACACAGGAAACAAGAATACTTGAAGACAAAGTGTATTAAAACTGTATTCTAAAATAAAACTATATATACGTTTACAGATTGTGAGCCCTACAACCTCCTGCCACCTGAATGCTGCTGTGCCAATTCTTCGGCTGTATTTTGAAGATGGAGCTGACCTCCGCCCCAACCTCCGACTTTCACGGCAGTCCATCCAGTCCCTGATTGATGCGGTGAAACCTGACTGCTGAAGTTCATTTTCTTTCCTCATGATGACACTATAATAAAAAGTTAATACTTTTTCTTTTGACGTGTTGTAAGCTCTATTATACTACTTTATGCCAAAGTTATGTGGTTGTGTTTTAAGCTTTGTATCCTGTATCCATTTGAAAATACACAAAAATAAAAGCAAATAGATTTGAATGGTGTCTGTATTTTTCTCTACAGTGCAGCTCTCATATTCAGAGTCAGACAGCATATTTCAGATATACCTGCAGTTTGCTGGTTTCAAAAACTATCTGGAATCTGCTACAAAATAAGGACATACACAAAACACTTTAAAAATATTAATTACTCAATGCCACATATTAAGCACTTTACAACTGACAATCTAGATACTGTAAATCCCTAGGAATTAAGTGTTTTGTAATATAACTTGCTAAAACAGCATGACAGTGAATTTACAAACAAATAAATGAAAAGAGTGTGTATCATTTGATTTCTTTATTAACATTATTTTTTAGCAATTATTTCTAGTAGCTGAAGGAATCTTTCCTCTCTCTTTTGTCTCCCTTTCTCTCTCTCACTTCTCGGTCTCTTCTTTCATCTCTTTCTCTGGCCTCCTGTTCTAGTCTCTTCTCATGCTCTCGTCGCTCTCCTTCCTCCTTCTCCTCCATCTCTATCCATCGCCTCTCCTCCCTTTCAATGGCATCTCTTTCTCTGTCAGCTTCCCTCTCCTCCATCTCTCGGATCAGCTCCTCAAAATCTTCTCTTTTCCTCCCTACTCTTTCACGCTCTGACCTCACTGAGGATGGAGAGGTAACAGCAGCATCCGGGCCAGATGAGGCAATAAGGGTCGGTGGTGTGATGGAGGGTCTGCCCCCTATTGCCTCATCCATGGCAGAATACCATCTCCAGGATGCTGCTGTAACATCCCCATCCTCAGTGCTCACCCCAGTCTGTGGACACTTCAGATCCTACAAATATTTGAAAACAGAATATCAAGACAGTCAAGTATATTGTAAAACATATGATTTATTAAATGCATTACATTACAGGGCCAAACATAGGCATGATTAAATCATGACAGAATTCTCATTTTGGGGTGAACTACAATAATTAAAAGACATTCTGCCCTCTAGCCTCTGCTCTGTGATAAAAACTCTGCAATAAATGCACAGAAATCAAGCATAAAATGAATGCAATAAGAGCTAGAGTAGAAATGATCACATCTAACGTTACCTAATGTTATCTAACTTACCATTGAATCTACAGAACTTGAATAAAATTACATTTGTCTTGTATACTAAATTAAATCAGGGGTGTGTTCATCACCCCCTGCAAAATCAACACAGATTTTAACATGTGATGAACCACGGTCAATCTATTAATGTTACATGGACAAGCTGCCTGAGGTACACTTGTTAACAGTAGCTTGCTATGTAGCCAACAAATATTTGATAATATCAACACTGGTAAAGGAGAAATAAAATCGTTTTAATTTACTGAAGTTGTGTAACTATCTTATTAAACTGCTAAACAACAAACGTCGTTGTTTAATGAAAACAGTGTTAGCTAGCTGATTTACAATAGCTCGGTCTAATATTGATAAAACTATAATTTTTCTATAAATTGGCTGGAAAAGGACACCCTCAATTTACATTATTTAAACTTTCAATCAATCGTTTACTTATATGATGTTAAACAAATACAATTTAACCACAAATAAACAAAAAAATGTTTCTAAAGTACTTACACATGAAAACAGCCGCATCTCCGTTCTCCGCCATTTTCAAATATAACGACAACTCCGCTCTCCCGTGGCATCATGGGATAGTAAAGTGTCCATCGTATGCGCACTTCAGAATCTCGCCGGAAGTAGTAGGCCATCCGGGTACTTTTCGCATACTGTTTTTCGAATTCTATGAATTCGGACATACTACTCTGCTCGCGTACTGTTTTTCGCATACTATATAGTATGGAAGTACGCGATTTCGGACGCAGCCAATGTGTTTAAAGATATTAATATGATATTTTTTGGAGTGCTTCAGAAGGATTTCCACTGGAAGGGATTGGATTTAATACAACAGACAGTAAGGCTAATTCCTCACTGCCCATACAGGTGTGGCATGCATGATTCCCAGAGTCAAGTGGTTGGGCGGGGCATTTATAATGTCATCAGTTGGGCGGGCTATAAATGTTAAACGCACCTAGGCAGAGCGTCATTTCCCGGTTGTGGTGTGGGTTCCGTTGTTGTGACTAGACGTGAATCTGTTCCGGTAAAGGAAGGCGGCTGTATGCATGGTCGCTTCTGCGGTGGCCGTTTCGTCATAGCTGCTTTAATCGGCTGATGGCTGTGAGTTGCATTCGTCCTCCTTCAGTTGAGGTTTGGCATACGGGTGACGACTGTTGCAAATAGGCTGAGTAAATACACTTACAGCTACATCCCGGTTCCCTCAGCTGTCATTGGATTGCAGGGTGAATAACATCCCTACAGTTGCAGCATCGCTGTCTCGTCCTATGGTCGATTTGCATTGAGTGTGTGTGTGCTGGGTCACGGTGGGGTTCGACCCACGCCAACGAACTGTGTCCTTGTGTGCACATGCCTCATTCCAACAAAGCTTTACGTGTGCTGATGTGGTGTGGTATTTAGTTTTATTAAAGTTGTTGGAGTTTTGTCTAATTAATTCAAATCAGGTATATATATATATATATATATATATATATATATATATATATATATATATATATATATATATATATATATATATATATATATATATATATATATATATATATAATTTTTTTTTTTTTTTTTTTTTTGGTAACTTGAGTAGTCCTATTGATTTATTTTTCTGAATGTTGTAATCTAATTTTCCCTATTAATGTGAAATTGGGTCATTTTGAATTTAAGCTGATTTAATCAATCATTTGTTGTCTTAATCTAAATTGAGTTTATTGTTTGTTTAATTGATTATTTTGGTTGATAACATTGTGAACCATTTATTTGGGATTTAATTTGCTGTAGTTTGAGTTAATGTGTATGTGTGTGTATTGAGTTATTTTCTTTTAGGAGCTGCGGCTTTTGACCAGGGCGACCATTCCTCTATTGGTGGTGTTTCTTCATTGTGTGCTGTGGTCGGTGGCGTGCACTGTGGTTCTTTATTTGGTATGTGAGTGTGCTGTGCAGATTGAGATCCCTTCTTATTGGAGCCTCTTCCCTGTAGTGGCCGCAGCTCCATGACATTTGAAGTAACTTATGCAAGTGTGATGTTGTTTCATGTATGCTTTTATGTTATTCCTATTAAATTTTTGTATTGATTGATACCTGTGTCTCCACGTTTTGCTTGCCACTGGGCAGGGAACCTGTGTAAAGCCTTTCAGTTTAATGCTTTGGGCGAAATTCCCAAAGTGGCGTAGTCGGGCATTATTCCTTCATTTGGTAACCTCAAATTAATTTGCTAAATTTACCTTTACAAATTACCTCATATTTGTTCTGGAAAATAGCACATTATCGGCACACTAGTATTTTCAGTAACGTTCATCTTGTTGGGGTAACAGCTTAGGACCCAGGACCAGTAGTGAAAAATGAAGACCAAGAGTCAGGAGTTAGATTAATTAAAGAGAAATTTACTGAAGAATAGTTTGCAGTTTCATCAGCAGAAGCCAGCTTCAAGTCTCACAAGGAGTTCGTAGGCTGCGCTTCCTCTAACAGTCTCCCCGCCTCCGCCAAACGTACATACAATTTCTGAACAGTTATACTGTTTTCAAGGTCCAACCACGTCATAATTGTCATGTGGAATGATTCTGATTGGCTCTAACAACATGCACGTAAGCAACTTTCCACACGTAAACAGATAGGAGCACATCACTAAAAGTGCGTAGACAAGTTGTGGCCCAGGCCAAGATTTAGATCGTCATGGCCTCGGAGGTTGCAGAAACCCCATCTCCAATACTGAACCTGAACACACATTTGATAGCCCCATTCCTTTCAAGCCAATACGTTTATTACACAGTTCTGTTATACAATCATTATATACCACCAAAAAATACACATTATATTCTAGGTCTATGTGGAAATAATTTTTTTTCTTCACCGTTATTTCTAAGCCTTAACTGGCTTAAAGGTTCCATGGCATGACATTTTCATTTTATGAGGTTTTTCAACATTAATATGAGTTCCCCTAGCCTGAATATTGTCCCCAAGTGGCTAGAAATTTTGATCAGTGTAAACCGAGTTCTGGGTGTCTTTCTCTGCTTTTGAGAAAATGACAGCTCAGACGAGCTGATCTTGAATTCTCCTGTTATGATGTCATAACAGGAACGGTTACCTCCCTTTCCTCCACCCAGAGAATTTGGCATGCCCATGCGAGCGCTATATTTGTTTGTCCTCAAGAGATCATGGCTTGTGAACGAGTGAATGCTGGCAGTTTCTCAGTGTTTGGATGTACAAATGAAAACAGAAGTCTTTTTTCAGTTCCTTCCGATCTGTGATCAGTGATTTCTGATGTGTAGCTAATTATTCAAGTTCACACAGAACTTTATTATTCGTGCACACGCTGCGGCTTCTCTCTCTCCCGACAGAACAGTGTTTTTTCGTGAGTCAGTGTTTTTGTATGTTCTCGTCGCGTCTATCTGTTCTAAAATGTGCATACAGTCGTGAGTTTCTGCTCAACATTGGCAGAGCCACATCTTTAAAGATAAACCTCACGCAGCTCAGGCTGCACTGACCGGTCAGCCTTCAACATCACCGACCCCCAGTACTGCATCTTGCCCACAGCGGAGGCGCCATACGCGGCGCAAGATCAAAAAGAAGGGGGGTAAGCGTGGGGTATCCAGGCTAGGCTAGCCAGCTATCCCGACAATAAACTGGATTACATTAGATTACTGCTGTTGTGTCTTTGTTTGCGCTGTGTACTCAATGCACGCGCATTGAGTACACAGCGCAAACAAAGACAACAGCAGTAATCGAATGTAATCTTTCCCACTGAGGTGCCTTGATACAGCACTCTGGGAACAGCCTATTCGTTCAGAAATTTCTTTCTGTGTCTTACCCTCTTGCTTGAGGGTGTCAATGATGGCCTTCTGGACAGCAGTCAGGTCGGCAGTCTTACCCATGATTGCGGTTTTGAGTAATGAACCAGGCTGGGAGTTTTTAAAAGCCTTAGGAATCCCAGGTGTATTTAGTTGATTCAGATGATTAGGTTAATAGCTCGTTTAGAGAACCTTTTCATGATATGCTAATTTTTTGAGATAGGAATTTTGAGTTTTCATGACCTGTATGCCAAAATCATCAGTATTAAAACAATAAAAGACCTGAAATATTTCAGTTGGTGTGCAATGAATCTAAAATATATGAAAGTTAAATTTTTATCATTACATTATGGAAAATAATAAGGAACTTTATCACAATATGCAAATTTTTTGGGAAGGACCTGTATATATATATATATATATATCTTTGATAGCAATCGCTCCGTCTCTGGTCCACTAGTCTTGCCCAGTTCACGAACGAATCGTTCTTTTGAACCGGTTAATTTTTTTTCAACCGGTCAAACCAGTTCATCAAATCGGACTGAATCGTCCTAAACGGTTCGCGTCTTGAGGCAGCACTGATCCATAATTAACTAAAGTTACTAACTTTCTGACATGAGTGACAGTCCCTCCAACTATAAATAAACTAATAACCTGAAGTATATGCTAGTAACTACAACAGTTCACTGAACTGAGTCGTGCTGAGAGAACTGATGAGAAGTGAACTCAGGTCCATCAGGCTTGTGTCAGCCAATCACAACAGGGGGCTTTTTTACTGAAGTCTCACAGCAGACACGCCCCTTGAAACAGGGCATTCAGCCAGAGGGCAAACATCAGTATAGAAAAAATGCCTTTTATTTCTAAATTAGGACATTTTATGATGTAAAAATCATACTAACAATATAAGTACACCTCAGAATAAATTATAAAATAAAATAAAAAATCCATGCCATGGGACCTTTAATAATACAGTGTATCACAGATCACATCAGGGGCCAGTTGCATAAACTAAGCCATTATGTTAAGACAGTGTCTTAAGATCTAGTATGAGCCACTAGCAGTTAGGCAAGTGGCATTCAGTCTTACTTTTCGTATCAAATTAGGCCAGTCTATGTTTTTATGTAACTGATTTAAAAATATTGTGAACAGGCTTAAAGAAAAAAATGTATGTCTAACTTGTAAGACTAGTCTTAACGGTTTATGCAACCGGCCCCAGGTAATCTGTAATGTATCTGATTGTTTTACACTCTTTGAGGTGGAATTGTGAGTAAATGAAGCCTCGAGAAATGTAACCCTTTTGTGAACCACTTAGCTGAAAAGCTTCAATGCTTCATGAGGCTTCATCTCGCCACCACTACCTTTTTTTTTTAAATTAAGGGCTGAAATTTGCCTCCTTAAATTGATTTCCAAGGGCATTTTTTCTAATCTTATTAAATGTATGCAATCACTAAATCAACATTTATTTGTTGAGCACATTTAAAAACAACACAAGTTGGCCAAAGTGCGTTACATGTCTAAAAATTACTCGATAAGCACATAACATAAAAACAACTCAAAATACAACATAGGCTCAAAACCTAGGGGCAATTGTATGCCACCGTGTAGAGGTGTGTTTTCAGCATAGATTTAAAACTTCTAATGAGTCACATGATCTAATATGCAGGTGAAGACTATTCCAGAGACGTGGGGCTGCCACAGAGAAGGCACAATCTCCTTTGATTAGATTAGATTAGATTCAACTTTATTGTCATTACACAAGTACAAGTACAAGGCAACGAAATGCAGTTTAGGTCTAACCAGAAGTGCAATAGGTTTGGTTTTCAAACTTGATTTGAGAATATGTAAGAGCAAACTCTGGGACGATCTTAGGGGTCTAGCAGAACAATGATGGTGTAACAGACATGATATAAACTCTGGAGCAAGACCATGCAATGCATCATATTTGATGTCAAATTCTTATATTCAAACAATAAATCTAATTCAGTTGAATACACTATAGGCATGTTACCAATCAAATGACATCAACAAAATCCATGTTTGCACTGCAAAGGTGGCATGACAGCATTTACACTGCGATTACAATTGCATAAATAATGTTATGTAAATAATCTTTGAAATATAACATTTTGAATATAGATATAAGAAATGAAATGATGGAAAGAATGAAAATAAACCCAGTAGGTGTCAAGTCACTATATTAAAGGGATAGTTCACCTGAATGGATGTTCCTGAATTTGATGATCCTAAATGGGTCATGAATCTTGCATTCCTAGTGGACATAACACAGGAGCTGAACATCCTTAACTTGAAGCTCCAGGGCCCTGGTCAGCTCATCACAGCAGCATATGAAAGTGTGAAAGCCTTCTCCACAAAACTGAGATTGTGGAAATCTCACCTTTCTGCAAAAAAACCTCAGTCATTTCACAACATGCAGATCTCTTGTGGAGGAGGGCACATCATTCAGTGGTGATGAATATTTCTCTACTATTGAAAACTTATTGCAGGAATTTGATCAGCGTTTTGCTGACTTCAAGGCACACCGTGACACTTTCCAGCTGTTCGCAGATCCCTTCTCAGCTGATGTGGAGAGTGTCCCAAGTTTGTTGCAGATGGAACTTATTGAAATGCAGAGCAACAGTGAGCTGAAAACTAAATTCAGAGAGGCACAGGGAAAAGCAGACAAGACAGCACAGTTTCTGAAAGAATTACCTCCATGCACTGTCCAAAGTGTTCAGTCGGGTAATGGGCCTTTTTGGAAGCACATATCTGTGTGAGAAACTTTTCTCAACTATGGACTTCAATAAATGCAAAAACAGGTCCAGGCTTAGTGATGCCCATCTTGAAGCTGTACTTAGGGTTTCAACTGTGACCTCAATCAGGGCAAACGTGGCTCAGTTGTGCGAGCAGAAACGCTGCCAGGTGTCTGGCAAGAAATAAGTGTGCAAATATGTTCAGTAATTGCATGTGTTCACTGCAAGGTTGTTAATTCTGTGCAAGGTTTTGAAAAGTTATTTAAGTTAAAATAAAGTAAGGGAAAAAGATTTGCACTAACTGTTCAAAAAAAAAATATATGCTGCTGTTTACATTTTTTTTATTAAATTCTATTACTACATTTTTTTTCATACTTAAAGGTCCCATGGCATGAAATTTTCATTTTATGAGGTTTTTCAACATTAATATGAGTTCCCCTAGCCTGAATATTGTCCCCAAGTGGATAGAAATGTTGATCGGTGTAAACCCGAGTTCTGGCTGTCTCTCTCTGCCTTTGAGAAAATGACAGGCCAGACGAGCCAATCCTGAAGTCTCCTGGTTTGACGTCCAAGCAGGAACGGATACCTCCCTTTCCTCCGCCCAGAGAATCTGGCACGCCCATGCAAACGCTCGAGAGATCATTCCTTGTGAACGAGTGAATGCTGGCAGTTTCTCAGTGTTTGGATGTACAAATGAAAACAGAAGTCTTTTTTCAGTTCCTTCTGATCTGTGATCAGTAATTTCTGATGTGTAGCTAATTATTTATTATTCGTGCACACAATGCGGCTTCTCTCTCTCCAGACAGAACGGTGTTTTCGTGTTTTCTATCTTGTGAGTCAGTGTTTTTGTACGTCCTCGTCGCGTCTACTGGTTCTAAAATGTGCATACAGTCATGAGTTTCTGCTCAACACGCCGAAGCTCGGGCTGCACTGGCCGTTGGCCTTCAACATCCCCGACCCCCAGTACTGGATCTGGCCCACAGCGGAGGCACCAAACGCGGCGTGAGATTAAGCAGAAGGGGGGTAAGCGTGAGCATATTCGGGCTAGCCAGCCTAGCCCCACAATAAACTGGATTACATTCGATTACTGCTGTTGTGTCTTTGTTTGCGCTGTGTACTCAACGCGCGTCACTGACGCTTTTATTTTATTTAAAAAATAATGCTATTATCAACACTTACTTTTAACTCGTTCATCTCGACAGCTGTAATGGTACTTTGCATGTGTTACAAAGTTGGTAATAATGATGAAGACGGACTCGGTGTGACTGGGACTCGTGTTTATTCAGAACTCTCAGATACAAACACAATAAACTCACAGCGCTGACTGACAGCGCTCTCATAACTCAGTAGGTACTATAAATAACTTTGTTAGCGATCGCTGAGCTCCGTCTCTGGTACGTTAGTGATGTCCGGTTCGCGAACGATCTTTCTTTTGAACCTGTTCTTTTTAGTGAACCGAATCAGTTCACCAAATCGGACTGAATCGTTCTAAACGGTTCGCGTCTCGAGTCAGCGCTGATCCATAATTTACTAAAGTTACTAACTTTCTGACATGAGTGACAGTCCCTCCGACTAGAAATAGACTAATAACCTGAAGTATATGCTGTAACTACAACAGTTCAGACATGCTGAGAACTGATGTGAAGTGAACTCAGGTCCATCCGTCTCTCTGGCAGCAGCTCGTGCCTGCTCGTGCCTCGTAGACCAAGTTAAACCACGCCCCCTCCGTTCATTTAAAATACAAAGATGTCAGCCAATCACAACAGTGGGCGTTTTTACTGAAGTCTCACAGCAGACACGCCTCTTGAAGCAGGGCATTCAGCCACAGGGCAAACAGCAGTATTGAAAAAATGCCTTTTATTTCTAAATTATGACATTTTATGATGTAAAAGTCATACTAACAATATAAGTACACCTCAGGAAACATTATAAAATAATAGAAAAATGCCATGCCATGGGACCTTTTAAGTAAATAAAAGCTAACATCACAGCAAATAAAGTACATTTCCAGAAATGGTGTGCTTTCTTGTTGTGCTTGAATGTTAAAATGGCCCTCCTATGAGATGTCAATCACAGCAATGGCCCCCAGCCAATTTGAGTTTGAGACCCCTGCCATGCAGCGCTGTGAAAAGAAAAAATAAAAATAAACGAAAACACAACACTGCCAGAAGTTTTTGCCCAAACTTCAAAGGCATGTTTAAATTATTAAAACTAGAAGCATATCTTAACTTTTAAATGTTACATTTATCATGTGAACTACTTGTATACAACATGTTAAATGCATGTGTGTATGAGACAGAGGGGAACACATTTTGCAGCAGATATATGCTACCCATCATAAATAAAAGCATGAGACAGACAGGGGTCGGAGGAGAACCCTGGAAAATGTGACAGAATGGACAATATTTGCCTGTATTTGCAATACATGAGCCGCGGTTCAGCTGCGCGAGACAAACACTGCCCGTGTGTGAATGCACAACGGGCGTGCACGGCTCACACTCTTCATACGCACTGCATCTGCCCTGCCTGCTATACGTCGCTGGCGCATCCTCCAACTCCGGGCAGCCTTCCTTATCTCTCCCACTTGCATTTCTACACGTGACATGACCTGCAGCACTCCACTTTTAATTTATTTTACTGTATGTCCACACACACACACACACACACACACACATATTTCGCGCAAAAAGGACACCTACTGTCTGAGGTAACATACGGGCACGAGGATACATTGCGCATGCGTCGAAACCGTGCGACGCACACGCTCCGAACCGAGACAAGCGAACCGAACTGTTGGTTTTTTTTCATGTACCGTGCCATCCCTAATATGAACTTTAATAACATCCCATTCTTAATCCTTAAGGGGTTTAATATGGAATTGGCCCACCCTTTGGGCCATCTTCAATTTAAACTCTTCTGTGTAGACTTTTCACAAGGTTTAGGAGCAGGGCAGTGCACAAGGGGGTGGCCCGGTGGCTAGAGCCACTGCCCCTCTGCCCTCATCGACTGAGGATTCCCATAAAAGCATTCTGTTTCGCTAAAGATCCACTAATTCTAATTCCGTGTTTTCCCGCTCACTCCGCAGCATTGTTCAGTCTGTGGTAGTGCCCGCTCTCTGTGGAGATGACAGTTCCAGAATGTCGTCTCATTAGATTACAAACTACAATCCACATTACAGACAGTTGTTGATCCGCGGAATTAGTAACTTGGTAGTTTGTTTTTGTATTTCTGTCAGTAATGTTTTGCTCCTGGTCTTCTAATAATGCTAACAACTTGTGCAATCTATTCACGTTCTTGGAAGATAATTAATTGTCTAATCAAATTATTATACCTGATATGGTCTAAATAACACTAAATTTGCTGTTGTCGGCACACTTTGTAGACAAAAACATCACAAAAAAGAAGGCTAAAGGCTCAGTTCAACATTGCAAATTTGGAATCAATGCACCAGCATATCAGCAGGTAAATCATCATATAGAATTAGCAGACAGTTTGTCACACTTTAACTCCTGTAAAGTATATTTCCCATTATAATCAATTGTGAGTTAATATAATATCTACAGTGAGGAAAATAAGTATTTGAACACCCTGGTATTTTGCAAGTTCTCCCACTTGGAAATCATGGAGGGGTCTGAAATTGTCATTGTAGGTGCATGTCCACTGTGAGAGACATAATCAAAAAAAAAAAATCCAGATATCACAATATATGATTTTTAACTATTTATTTGTAAGATACAGCTGCAAATAAGTATTTGAACACCTGTCTATTAGCTAGAATTCTGACCCTCAAAGACCTGTTAGTCTGCCTTTAAAATGTCCACCTTCACTCCATTTATTATCCTAAATTAGATGCACCTGTTTGAGGTCGTTAGCTGCATAAAGACACCTGTCCACCCCATACAATCAGTAATAATCCAACTACTAACATGGCCAAGACCAAAGAGCTGTCCAAAGACACTAGAGACAAAATTGTACACCTCCACAAGGCTGGAAAGGGCTACGGGGAAATTTCCAAGCAGCTTGGTGAAAAAAGGTTCACTGTTGGAGCAATCATTAGAAAATGGAAGAAGCTAAACATGACTGTCAATCTCCCTCGGACTGGGGCTCCATGCAAGATCTCACCTCGTGGGGTCTCAATGATCCTAAGAAAGGTGAGAAATCAGTCCAGAACTACACGGGAGGAGCTGGTCAATGACCTGAAAAGAACTGGGACCACAGTTTCCAAGGTTACTGTTGGTAATACACTAAGACGTCATGGTTATAATCATGCATGGCACGGAAGGTTCCCCTGCTTAAACCAGCACATGTCAAGGCCCGTCTTTAGTTTGCCAATGACAATTTGGATGATCCAGAGGAGTCATGGGAGAAAGTAATGTGGTCAGATGAGACCAAAATAGAACTTTTTGGTCATAATTCCACTAAACGTGTTTGGAGGAAGAAGAATGATGGGTACCATCCCAAGAACACCATCCCTACTGTGAAGCATGGGGGTGGTAGCATCATGCTTTGGGGGTGTTTTTCTGCACATGGGACAGGGCGACTGCACTGTATTAAGGAGAGGATGACCGGGGCCATGTATTGCAAGATTTTGGGGAACAACCTCCTTCCCTCAGTTAGAACATTGAAGATGGGTCGAGGCTGGGTCTTCCAACATGACAATGACCCGAAGCACACAGCCAGGATAACCAAGGAGTGGCTCTGTAAGAAGCATATCAAGGTTCTGGCGTGGCCTAGCCAGTCTCCAGACCTAAACCCAATAGAGAATCTTTGGAGGGAGCTCAAACAACTGTGTTTCTCAGCGACAGACCAGAAACCTGACTGATCTAGAGAAGATCTGTGTGGAGGAGTGGGCCAAAATCCCTCCTGCAGTGTGTGCAAACCTGGTGAAAAACTACAGGAAACGTTTGACCTCTGTAATTAGCCTTTCGCCGAGCCCCGCCCCCCTTAGTTACTGTTGCTACGTCCGACAAACAAATGGTCAAACATGACCAGCGCGACAGATTGCCATGACGGGAAGAGGTATACCCGTGCGTGTCAGTGACCTTTTTTGGAGCAATACCTCCAGATCGAGGCAAAAGGGGTTACAGTATGCAGTGGAGGGATATATTCAAAATATAAAAATACGCAATAAAGGAGACACGACTACTATCGAGGCTAATGCTTACCGGTCTCAAGCGAAATCTGAGAAACCCCATGACCTTTAATGTTACCTTAAATGCAACCAGCACAGCCTTGTGGACCAGTCATGCTCTTGCGGGTAAGTTTTCTTTAATATGGTATGGTCTATTATTGTCTATTTCGAGTAGCTATTTTGTTCAAATACAAGGGTACGGTATGTTAGCTAGCTATACCTACATGTGCGTCAAAGCCATTCAAAGTGCCCAAACCGAATGAAATTGTAATCGGTTTGAGAGGGGTGGAATAAACCTTTTCATGAACCGATCAATCGAAAAATTCCACCATGTAAAAGACCTGATCCGACTACTTTGAGTGCACGTCTTTCTGTGATGTGATATACAGCGCGTGCCTCCACAACTGAAGAGCGCGCGCCACGCTCACACCAGGCTAATGTTGACAAGAGAGGAAAGTTCATTTTTCTGAGGTATTAAACTTTTTAATTTCATAACAAGTTATGAACATAATGTTGGAATAATGACACAGACATAGCCTGGCTACACCATCTCATCTTGACAGCGTTTGTCCTAGGCTTCAATTTATTTTTCTGAGGTGATTCTTACACTTTACAACAAATAATAAATAGCTTTTATAAAACTGTGTAAGTCCTGGTGTCCGTTGAGAGTTGCCATTGCAACAGGGAACATTCAAGCTGCTGGAGAGGACGTGGCGATATTTCTCTCTGTTTCTCGTAAGTTATATAGCCTAATGTTATATATATTCAAAAAAAGTTCAACAACTGCTTCAAATTGGTTAAGTAACATTACCTACAGTCTTTAATTACTTTTGTTAATATTTATACATCTGTGATTATGGTCTCTTTCCTTAATCATCTGAAATATGTATGCGTTTAGTATGTATATAGCCTAACTTTAGTAATGATGCTGAGCAATGTTTGTCGGACCTGCTCACATAGTAACGGTTGCTATGATGTGTGATTGGACAGTGGCCATTTCGGGGGAGGGGCCGGCGAAAGGCTAATTGCAAATAAAGGCTATTGTACCAAATATTAACATTGATTTTCTCAGGTGTTCAAATACTTATTTGCAGCTGTATCATACAAATAAATAGTTAGAGAATCAGACAGCATTGTGATTTCTGGATTTTTTTTTAGATTATGTCTCTCACAGTGGACATGCACCTACGATGACAATTTCAGTCCCCTCCATGATTTCTAAGTGGGAGAACTTGCAAAATTGCAGGGTGTTCAAATACTTATTTTCCTCACTGTATAACATACATCATATTTATAATGTTTTATTAAGACCATATAGCCTATACACAATTAAAAAGACAATACCCATGTTCTAAATGAGTTGTATCTTAGCATAGTAAAGCATAGTAATATATTTGTATTAAACATTGCTGGAGCAAAAGATTTGTGAAAATAAATCATAAAAATGGTTTGTTTGTTTGTTTAAAAATCTTAGGCCTATGGGGTGGTAAGGTGGGCCTTTTACCAGTCAGACACACGGGGCAAAAGACACAGTATTGATACAAATACTTTAGCTAAAACAATGTTTTAATCATGTCTTAGTTAATACTTGTTCAATGTTGTTTTGCAAATAAGGAACTGTTATTTTCTTCTTCAGGTGATTCCAGTATTGATAAAGACGAAGTGGCAGTGATGGAGGGAGATTCAGTCACTTTACTCACTGGTGTTAAAACAAACCAACAAGAAAAGATGAAATGGTATTTTAATGACATTCGGATAGCTCAAATCACTGTAGATCAGAATAAGATCTGTACAGATGTGCAGTGTAAAGGTGGTGATGAGAGATTCAGAGACAGACTGAAGCTGAATCATCAGACCGGATCTCTGACCATCACAAACATCAGGACATCAGATGCCGGACTCTATAAACTACAGATCATCAACAGCAGATTCAGCATCATAAATAGATTCATAGTTACTGTCGCTAGTGAGTATAATAGTTTTGATACTCATTAAATATATACATCTTTGATCTCATAGGTTGATCCACTATAAGAAGTCATTAAGTATAAGATCATCCATGATCCTGAATGTATGTTTGTCTGATGAGTGAATGTGTAAATCGATGATGTTCTTCTGCTGTTTGTTTGCATGTGTTATCACACAGCACTTTCCTGCTGCGTGATTTTGTTTGGCTTATAATTAACTGTTGATTTCTTCTTCAGGTGATTCCGGTGTTGATACAGATGTAGTTTCAGCGATGGAGGGAGATTCAGTCACTCTAAACACTAATGTTAAAACAAACCAACAAGAGAATATGAAATGGTATTTTAATGACACTCGTATAGCTCTAATCACTGGAGATCAGAGTAAGATCTGTCCAGGTGTTCAGTGTAATGAAGGTACTGAGAGATTCAGAGACAGACTGAAGCTGGATCATCAGACTGGATCTCTGACCATCACAAACATCTCAAAAACAGACTCTGGGGAATATAGACTAAAGATCATCAGCAGCAGCATCAGCATCACAAAGAGATTCAGTGTTGCTGTTCAAGGTGAGTTGCTATGTTTGAAAACCAGTCATTTAAATCAATAATGTGTTTAGTGATATTTTGCTGTGACATACAGAGATCTTTCTCTGTAACTTAAAGGAACACGCCAACTTTTTGGGACTTTGGCTTATTAACTGTATTCCCCAGAGATAGATAAGTCCATACATACCATTCTCATCTCGGTGCGTGCCATAACTCTGTCTGACGGACCCCCGCTAGCCTAGCTTAGCACAAAGACTGGAGGTATATAGCTCCAGCTAGCCTACTGCTCAATAAATGACAAAATAACACCAACATTTTCCTATTTACATGTTGAGATGTGTATAGTCACAGCGTGTACAAATTACAAGGTTACATAAGGATTATTAGGAAAACCATACTAATACTGTGTTTGACCCCCTTTCGTCTTCAGAACTGTCTTAATTCTATGTGGCATTGATTCAACAAGGTGCTGAAAGCATTCTTTAGAAATGTTGGCCCATATTGATAGGATAGCATCTTGCAGTTGATGGAGATTTGTGGGATGCACATCCAGGGCACGAAGCTCCCATTCCACTACATCCCAAAGATGCTCTATTGGGTTGAGATCTGGTGACTGTGGGGGCCATTTTAGTACAGTGAACTCATTGTCATGTTCAAGAAACCAATTTGAAATGATTCGAGCTTTGTGACATGGTGCATTATCCTGCTGGAAGTAGCCATCAGAGGATGGGTACATGGTGGTCATAAAGGGATGGACATGGTCAGAAACAATGCTCAGGTAGGCCGTGGCATTTAAACGATGCCCAATTGGCACTAATGTGCCTAAAGTGTGCCAAGAAAACATCCCCCACACCTTTACACCACCACTACCAGCCTGCACATTGGTAACAAGGTATGATGGACCCATGTTCTCATTCTGTTTATGCCAAATTCTGACTCTACCATCTGAATGTCTCAACAGAAATCGAGACTCATCAGACCAGGCAACATTTTTCTAGTCTTCAACTGTCCAATTTTGGTGAGCTCGTGCAAATTGTAGCCTCTTTTTCCTATTTGTAGTGGAGAAGAGTGGTACCCGGTGGGGTCTTCTGCTGTTGTAGCCCATCCGCCTCAAGGTTGTGCGTGTTGTGGCTTCACAAATGCTTTGCTGCATACCTCGGTTGTAACGAGTGGTTATTTCAGTCAAAGTTGCTCTTCTATCAGCTTGAATCAGTCGGCCCATTCTCCTCTGACCTTTAGCATCAACAAGGCATTTTCGCCCACAGGACTGCCGCATACTGGATGTTTTTTCCTTTTCACACCATTCTTTGTAAACCCTAGAAATGGTTGTGCGTGAAAATCCCAGTAACTGAGCAGATTGTGAAATACTCAGACCAGTTCGTCTGGCACCAACAACCATGCCACGCTCAAAATTGCTTAAATCACCTTTCTTTCCCATTCTGACATTCAGTTTGGAGTTCAGGAGATTGTCTTGACCAGGACCACACCCCTAAATGCATTGAAGCAACTGCCATGTGATTGGTTGATTAGAAAATTGCATTAATGAGAAATTGAACAGGTGTTCCTAATAATCCTTTAGGTGAGTGTATAATAAACTGACGGTAACAATGTTGCGCTGTTGACACTCGCGCAGCATCTCGAGGAGAAATCAATGTTACTGAATGATTCAGTGTTTGAAAGAGTCATTTGTATCAAAGATTCAATGACCTGTTCATCAATGACTGCCTCATTCTTGAATGAATCAGCTGTTTGAACGAATCGACTCAATGACTCACTCATTAAAACCTGCTGCCACCTATTGGTGGTTTACTTTCATGTTTAAACATTCTTTCCAACATTTCTTATTTGTATATTCAAAAATATTTAAAACAATCTCATAAAAATTTTTAATGCAGTTGTTATTTTTCAGTGTAAATTATTTAATTTGATTGGTAACCGCCCTACAGTGTCTTATTATATTTATAGATCAAATTTAAGAATATAAACTGAAAGCTGAAGCATAGCCTATATTTAATAAGATTATGGGGAAAAAAAGCCCTTTATATAAGGTAAAAATATCAAAGATGTGCAGATTTAAATATGTCAAAGCTGATTGAACATTGTTGAGAATATTTCTTCAGAATAGATTATATCTACAACACACACACAATAAAATCCGGACAAGCACGTGGACAGGCTTAATATCGAGGAGAAAAATAAAGTGGCTGGTAAAAAGTCACTGTGCCAGGTGGATTTTTAAATCCACCTGCCACAGTGGCTGGTAGTCAAAAAAGTTAATTTCAGGCCCTGAGCGTGAATGAACAAATGAAGTATTTAAACACCACTGACACTTTAAAAAGGAGAGGAGACTGAAAGAAACTCTGGGTTTACTGAAGAAAACCTGCTCCTGACCAGGTTAGGTTCACAGAGTAAGTTACCCTGGTAATAAGTTTATTAAGTATAAATTGATAAGGTATAAGTTACCGCTCTTTCAGAAACGGGCTTGACTTGCCCTGCTTTCTTGGGTTTGACATACCTCCCATTCTGAAACTGAAAACTCAGAGTTTCCCTCATTTCAGGGTTAACATACTCAGAGTTTTCACTTAGCCTCCTTTCTGAAACAGGCCCCTGATCCAAATATTCATAATAACAAATTATGATTAATTATTCATATTTCCTCTTTGAGCTAATTTAATACAGACATCAACTCTTGCATTGTGTGTTCAAGCATTTTGGGGGTGGAGCAATGAGGTGAGGGGTGTGTGTGTTTGGGTGGGTTTCAAATATCAACAGTGTTTCTCAGAAATTGCTTCCTGCACCTTTAAAGGCCCACTGAGGTGCTTTCAATGTGTTGACGTAATTTCCCCTGAAATGGCTCCAGCTGTTAGCAGCTCCTCCCCTTTTTTGAAACTGCCAATAGCGTTTCGTAAATACCACAGACAGTATGACTAGAGCCTTTCTGTTTCTATCTGGTAAAACCAGAGTTTCCTCCTAATCTCTAACCGTTTCTCATCATAATCTCCTCCATATCGCTTTGAAATAAAGCATTCTGTGCAGCATTTAAATGGGTCCTATATGTTTTATTGTCTGCGCTCTCGTCTCTAGGCAACGGCTTTGGTGTAGACTATGTGTGTGTGCGCTGCGGCGGTGTGCGTGAAACTTCATTCGCCTCAACTGAAAGCATATTTACACTGTCTGAATCGTTTGCTATCGCATGTATAGTGCGCTATGTGCCATTCACCATGTAGAAATAGTAAATGTGTGAACAGCTGACTGATTTCAGCCGCAGCTTCAGGGTCTATTTATAATATAGGGGTAATTCTTCAAGCTTCATTCTAAAAGCTTCAGATTCTAGAGAGCATTTGATTGGACAGAAGATTTGATGAGAAGGTGAAGTCTGTGATGATGTCATCAAAATTTGTGATTCATTTTAACGGAAGTGCAAATGTTGCCATTGTTGTTTTGGAACACACCAGCTTATTCATAACCTTAAAGGGGTGGTAAAACACAATTTCACTTTTCTAACTTTAGCTAGTGTGTAATGTTGTTGTTTGAGCATAAACAACATCTGCTAAGTTACAACGTTCAAAGTTTAAAGCAAAGTGAGATATTTGTTTTTAAAGAAATCAATTTCTAATGGTGCGTTCACACCGGACGCGATTTGCGCGAGTGATTTACATGTTAATTCAATGCAGAGACGCGAAATGGCATTCTGCGGCGCGATTCACGCAAATGAGACGGCGAGATTTGCATGATTCGCGCGATTGAGGCGGCTACGTTTTGTCACACATTAATAGTAGTATTTTTTACAAATTATTGCTGTGGGGAAGCGTTGTTGTGGTATAGTTAGTAGGCTGGAGTGTTGTTGCCGCAATTATTTTAATCCGGATTGCAGGTCCACTTTGTTCAGCCTTCCTAGGGATGGGGGTGCGTTGCAGTGTGTTTATCATACAACATGTTATATGCATGTGTGTATGAGACAGAGGCGAACAGGTCGCATTTGCAGCAGATACATGCTGCCCATCGTAAATCAAAGCAAGATCGGAAAATGTGACATAATGGACAATATTCGTCTGTATTTGCAATACACAAGACAAACACTGCCAGTGTGAATGTATCACTATAGATCCGCAGTCTTTACTCTTGAGGACTGAACAGGTTCTGCTCGATCATCTTCACTAAAATTGTCTGGGTCTGATTCGGGCTCAAATTGGTATGGTTTTATTGACGCCATTGTACAACCCAAAGCACAGTCTACCGATAAAGGTAAGGGGCGTGACGTTTCCGACAAACGTGCACTAGTCAGTTAGCGAATCACAACACACTGGGCCAGCTAACCAATCTGAGCCCATTGCGTATTTTTGAGGGACTGGCTTCATAGAACCCGGAAACCATCAGACCGTTTTTACAAGGAGGGACAGAGCAGTGTAGAATAAAGGTCAAATATATGCAAAATAATGATTTTTTTTAAAAACGAAGCATGAACACATGTTACAGTGCACCCCACAAACACAATCAAGCCTTCGAAAGAATGTGTTTTACCACCCCTTTAAGGCTAACATAGTCATACTAAAATCTAAAAAACCGTCAATTTTGATTTAATTGGTTTCCTGTTTTTTCATACTGTTTTTTTTTTTTTAGTTCATTAGAAATCCAAACTGCATAGGATTTGATGTATAAAATAATAATAATAATAATAATAATAATAAAGTAGGCTATGTACATTGTGTTTTATAAGCACAAGAGGTCAACAAATGTTGCTTTTAGGCTGAAAGTTAAGATTGAGCATGAGGAACTGCATTCATATCTGAAGTTAGTTTGTAGTTTAGTTTTCCTTCAGTCATCTGTTGGTTTGTGTTTCAGGTGTTTCTGCTGCAGAACAAGATGAAATGAAGAGAAAGTCAGTGATGGAGGGAGAATCTGTTACTTTAGATCCTGGTGAATTTAAAAAATCTAATAATTTGATTATGTGGTATTTTAATGACACTCTCATCGCTGAAATCACTGGAGATCAGAGTCAGATCTGCACAGATGATCAGTGTAAAGAGAAATTCAGAGACAGACTGAAGCTGGATCATCAGACTGGATCTCTGACCATCACAAACACCAGAACCACAGATGCTGGACTCAATATTAAAATATAATTGAGATAATCTCTAACACCTTCACATGTACATCAAAGTGATACACAATTTACATAAACACATGCTGTTAACTAGTCTAATGTTATTAACATGAAAAAATACATATAAATGGATCAGTTTTCCTGTTCCCTTTTTGATGTTGTTCTTCTAAATCCCACCAGAAGGCGCCATTTATCAGTTAAATCAATGTCATACAACTGATGATCAAAATAGCAGACACATGTATTGGTAAAGTTGTCAGTATCAGTCACTGTCTAAGTTATAATGACTTTCTGTTTTCAGCTGCTTTAGCAGGAATGTATTCTGTTGTTGCTGTTGTTGGTGTCCTGCTGATCGCTACTGCTGCTGCTGCTGCTGCTGTTGTGATTTACAAGCGCCGAGCAAATAGGGAACGTGAGTATTACATACAGCTGATGTAACGAGATAAAAATATGATATTTATTGTGTAAAAAGAATCTTTAAAATATGTGACATTTTGTAATTTTATCCAAATCACTGTGTGTTTAATTGAGTTTGTTTGTTGTTCAAACAGGCGACAGGAGGAGGCAGCTCAATGATCAGGTAAGATACTATGAGCACTGAATCTGTCTGCAAAAATACTGATTCTGATCTGTGAGTTTGTGTCTGATTGCATAGAAACACCAGTAATGATAACTGACGCTTCAACACAGCTTTGCTCTCATACTGTTTTACTATACAATAAAGATGAATATGTGAATTAATTGGATGTTATTATAAAATTAGAATCATTTGTATTGCTATCATTATATTATTATATTTATTTACCATAGGCTGTTACGACCCTAGTATAGGATCAGGATGTAACAAATGTTTCTTACAAATTAACTCCCAAAATACTAAATGACAAATAATATGAAAGCAAAAAGCACAACTTCATTATGAGAGCAGGTAGGAATACGAACACTGTCTTTCACCAGTATGAAAGTTCAATCATTTTAGATGGCAGGGGTGCGTTTTCCGAAAAGTGACGTAACTCGCTGCTGAACTACCCGAGTACGATTGTCACGAACTGCTCCGAGACTCGAAGGTGGATCCAATTGCAGCTTTATTTGAGGACAATCCAGAGGCGTAATCCAAAATACAGGCAAGAGTCATGCACAGGCAGGCAGTCAAAACAAAGAAACAAAGAAACAAAACAGGCAGGGACCAGAGGCAAGAGAGTAATCCAGGGAAAAGGGCAAGATATCCAAAACCAACAGACAAGAAAACCAGGAGAATGCTCAGAATTGCAGAGTAACACTTTAACAAGACTTCGCGGTGAGTGAATGAATGAACATTGTATAAATAGACTGAGACTAACAGGATGATGAGACAAAGGTGAATGCAATCAGTGAATGAGGTACAGGTGAATGTGATCAGTGATAAGCAGTGTTGGGAGTAACGGCGTTTAAGTATAACGGCGTTGCTAACGGCGTTAATTTTTCAGTAACGGAGTAATCTAATTAATTACTTTTCCCAATGTTGCAACGCCGTTAGCGTTACTGAGGAAAAAAATGCGGCGTTACTATAATTGAGCTCACTGAAGCGGTTTTCATCCGAACAGGCTCTCTGTCAGTCGGACCTGCAACGTGCGTGTGTGTGTGTGTGTGTGTGTGTGTGCATGCGCGCGTGGTACACATAACTGATGATGATTGGTGGGTGGGAGACAAGGTTGAGTTTGATAGGTTGAGTCCACACACACACACACACACACACACACACCTATGACGCACAGTCGCACACGCATATGCACAGTCAGCGATGGCAAGTCGCAAACTGGAAGTATAAGCGCTACTCTTCCCTCGTTGAGGTGAAAGGTAAGAATGTTTATGTGACGTGCAACTTATGCCCAGCAAGAAAGAGTCTCTCCACGTCTGTGGCCAGTAATTCTGATCTAATGAAGCCTCACATCATCACAGCCACAAAATGAGCGGCTAAAAACCCAGGCGATAACGTGAGCTCCACTACCAAAGGAGTAGTAAAGTACTGATAATATTTACAATATATTGAATTTGATAGGTGTCTCTCACATTGTCCCACAGCAACATTACAATAGTGTACATTAATGTTCAATGTTTAGTGTCTAATTCATTCATTTAACATATTTAAATTGGGGGCATCCAAGTTATTTGACATATTTGAACTTTTGACAAAAAAAAGTAACGCAGTAATTACTTTCCCTGGTAATTAGTTACTTTTATAATGATGTAACTCAGTTACTAACTCAGTTACTATTTGTAAGAAGTAACTAGTAACTATAACTAATTACTTTTTTAAAGTAACGTGCCCAACACTGGTGATAAGTGATGATGAGTCCGGGCAGTGAGTTTTGGGAGATGTAGTTTGTGAGTGATAATAGTCTTATGTGGAGTGCCCTCTGGTGGCTCTCAAGGGCACTCCAGCTGGTGACCGTTACAACGATGCATCGTTGAAGAAATCCACTAGCTAGTCACAACTGTTTCCCGAAAATGTCGCAAATTTGTCGTTCAACCACGTTGGTTGGTTAATGATGCTGGTGGTGGTGTAATAACTTATTTTAATGAATCCGTTTACGATGCAATTAATTATAGATATTTTTGCTATAAATTACATTTTACTTTATTTCCAGATTCAATCTAGACTCGTTCTTACGTACTACAGTATGTACACACATGCGCACTCTTCAAAATCAGTGCTTTAAATCTCTGACAAACTAAAAGACGTAAAGGATATATTCAAAATAAAAGATATAGATTGCTATTATATATCAGCATGCTTATTTTGCTCAAGATAAGGATTTATTAAAGGTGCCCACGAAATGCAGAGAAACTGCAGAGAAATGTTTGGGTTCTAAAACTTAAAATGTTTTATGGTACAATGGCTTCTTATGCCATTTTTTTATTGCTCATGATCAGGAAAAACTGCATTTAGTATTTTTGTAACTAAAACATCAGCCCTGTTCATTTCTTTTACTTCCTGTGAATCTGTTTTATTACAGGAGAGGGGTGCACAAGACCTGTCTTCTAATCAGGAAATCTCTCAATTGATGTCTTCTAATCAGTCTGTGTCTGAGGCTGTCATTGAGACACCACAGTAACATTATTATGTTTGCTTGAGAAATCCAACATTCTGATCTACTGTTTAAGCTTCTTCTTCTTCTTCTTCTTCTTCCTCTCTATTATTCTTCTTTTCGACAAAAGACAATAGAAACCATTGTAATCCGTCATGTTGTCTAGACTGGATGCAGTACAAGACACAACAAAATCCTGATGCCTTGTTCTATTTATGACGTACTCCAAGCACTCGCAATACTTCTCATAGGAAGAACAAATGGATTTGCACTGGTCTCGTCCAGTGTAGACGGCTTCTAGCTTCTAGCTGTCTTGCGTTTTTGACCGTTGTGCAACGTCTCACAGCTTTTTCAATGTGTCACACTCGAGACCCAGCCTTCTTTTCCATTCATCAGTGTTGCGTCTCTCTGTAGTTGGACACTAGGCTATTACGCGAGTGATGTGTTTTTAAGAGCAAGCACGTGTTCTGTTTGATCATCTGTTAGGCCTGTCACTCAGACGTCATTAAAGATGATGTCAGATTGAACAGACAGTGAAACTAAAGTGCTTCTCCTCTCACGGGCGGATGAAGACAACGGCGCAGAGTTTAAAGATCACTTCAGATGACCGACATCACATGATTGATCGATATTTTGCTGCTGATGTGTGAATGGTCTATTATCTGGTAAAAAGCTAGAATGCCGTTGCTTGTGTGAACAGCACAATTTGATGGTAATTTACCGGTATTGCTGTGTGAAAGGTGCTGTTGACTGAATGATCAGATGAGCGAGTTCAAACTCCAACTGTCAAAATTCAAATCTAACCTGCTAGAAGCCCATTAGACTAAATTAAGCTGCCATTTCTAAGCCATATAAACTCATTTTAAGCTTCATGGTATCTAATATTTTCTATCCAAAAAATCTATAAATTAAGAGAAAATCTGTTTAAAAAAAAAATCAAATATCTAGCTTTTAGAAGTACTAAACTAAAACAAATTCAAACCTTTAAACTTAACCTTCAAACTTAAAGCTGTTAAAACTACTTCAAACTTTCCTGCTTTCTCAAGCCAACATCAAGAAAAATAGAGACAGAATCATAGTGCCACAATGCCAAGATTACACTATTAGGTACCACACTTAAATTTCACCTCAACACCAATTTCAACTAATTCAAATTCAGACCAATTTACTATAACTATTTTATAAAGGTGCACGATGTAATTTTTCCGTCCGATAGAGGTTGCCTATTCAAAACAAGGGCGTAGTTTGATGATGTCAAGTTTGAGCGCATTTTAATGGAGCGATTGTTAATAAGATGAACACAACACACGCTTCACGAGCAGCGGGACTTTTATTATGCCACAGTCGCCGACAGTTAGATACATCTGAGTGTGTTGAAAATGATGTTATGACGTTACTCTGTGTGTTCGCTCAGTGGCTTCTATGACACTTGTTGCACTGCAGTGAGAGTAAAGCATTTGTGCAAAATAAAACCAGAAACCGAGGGAAACGCAGATATGATGCAATTGACAGGCGACTCCCTCACACGTCCCGGTTCCTTGGTTAAAATAGCAATTTCTCACAATTTACAAATTGTTGGAAATATTTGGGATATTGTAAGTACTCAACTGAACAAAATATTTAACACTGGCCTATTGGTTTTTGGATTTTACTGCAAAGGTTTTACATATTGCAGCTTTAAGTAATTAAATTAATAAATTAAAAATGTATTCTTAATATTTTAATTATTTAAACATTGCTTCAGAATTACTGTTAATTAGCATTAAAGTAATAAACAAAGAAATGCATTAGCAGGAACAAAGCAACTAGTGCTTTTTTCATTATAGAGGGTTTATTGAAGCGGTTAAAGGGATCCAGACAGGAACGCTGAGACAACAGATAACTGACTGAACATGAATCAAGGTGGGCATTTTGACCAAGTAATGTCATACTGCGAGACAAGCCAACTGTCAGTCAAACACTCTGAATGACTGAATTACTACTGATACTGGTAATGTTAGAAACTTTACAGATTTACTATTGTCATTTGACAACACTATCAGACAAACATCCCTGATGAAAACTGATGTTGTCTCTATCATTGACGTTATACTTTAAGCTGGTGTTTTCAATTCTTTTATGTTTAAGTCTATGAAGCACTTTGTGTTTTTGTTGGTTTGTTTGTTGATCAAACTCTGACTCTCAGGAACAGAACCTGTAACCAAAGATACCATGGATAAAACTGGCAACAAAATGCCAAATATGTGTTATTTATTGTATTTCAATTGCAATATATTGTTGTTTTTTATGTTCTATACCTGTTAATGGCTGCTGTGCTAGCACTTTCACTGTTATTAAGCATCTGAGATTTGTCTGAACAAAAAATACATTAATTTAGCAAATCTCTGTTTGTTAGGTTCATCATGTTTCATTTACTCGTTAAAAGAGTTCATTGTCTGCCTACAGAACATCAGATCTCACTGAACTCTGAGATATGGGGTTCCCAAATCAACATGTAGCAACTGAGGCGAAATCAGACACATAATCGCTCTATGTACTAATATGTTTTAAATGCTTGTGCTTAGTAACAGACTCTCCCCACACACAACAGAGAAAGACCCTCGGTTACCCTGGAAACAATCAGATAAGACATTTTACGACTCAAAAGAATGTGGCCACAGGAAAAGTCCACATGGGAAAGACACAAAGCCTGTAAAACACACGCTTTTGCCTCAAGGTATAGACAAACCATCTATAAATGAACATGCACCCCAGGACATTGTATGTACACATATAACTGTATTGTAAAGTGTCCGTTGTATTCTCTTTTATGTATGTCTTATGAACAACTTACTATTTCATGTAACCTCGTATATGTTGTGTCTCCTATCAAATCAATGCTCGCTTCATGACTTACACTTTCATGCATGATTGTAGGATTAATTAGAGTATAAATGGGCACAGACCCTTTGATTTTATGCTTGAAACAAAGAGCCATAAATTTCCCGCTTGGAAATCCCAACAATCTTATTGGTCAAGTCTTAACCTCAGGAGGGTGTGACCACTCCCAGACTATAAAAAGAGATATCTCAGATTCCCTCCTTCTCTTCTCTTTTCCCTGGCTGAAACAACACCTCATCTCGGCCTACCGGCTAGATAAGGCCTCCACACACAGCCTCACGTGTGTGTGTGTGTGGGACAGAAAACCACTACTCAGCCATTTGGGTCAGCAGGCCCAACTCACAGCTTGTTCTTCGACCATCTGAGTCTATGCAAGTTCACCGTCATTCCTTCGCTCAACACGGAAGGAAATGACTGCAACTGCAAAACCATCGGATGGGACCATCAAGATTTTCTCCTGCGGTCGTATATCTGGACGCCTTCCCGGGCAAATGCAAGTAGTGTACTAAGAAATACAAGTCGCTGTGTAGTTAGCAAAACTGTTAAGTTTATCAAAAACGGTTCTTCCCAAGGTTTCGGCTCGTTGCATAACTTCATCCATCTGTTCTGACTCTTTTCCCTCCAACCACTTTAACCTTACCTCTTGTCATGTATGTATTGTGCATGTCATGTATGTCTTCTGTTAGTTTTAGTCTTGTTCCGTGAATTAGTTATTAAAGTATGTGCACAATATATGTTTGGTCTATATAAAAATAAAAATATATAAAATTGCACTTTAAGTGGATTTTAAGGCCTTTTTTGTTCGTTTGTTTTCTTTAACTTTTCAACTGCCAAGGAAATGTGCTTTAAAATTTTAGCCCATAAAAACACTTATGTTCTGGAAAATGGAAAGAAACGTGAAAGGTCTTTGTATGTTCATGTGATAAATTACATTAAACAGATCGGATTCACTCATAACTGCTGGAATCTGTGAGTTTGTTATCAGAAATAAGTGAACTAAGTTAATTATTTAGAGAGGGACCGTCTCCGTACTTTCTGATGGAGTAAATGTTCACTTTTAATATTTTAGGATCCAGAGCTGGACAGAAACTACGTTTTTTACTTGAGTAGCTACTGTAGGCCTAATTAAGTACGCTTTACTTTACTTGAGTATTCTTATTTTCTGGAAACTTATGACTTTAACTGACAGAAAGCCAATCAGTAATCCCTCTTGTAGGGTGAGGTTTCCTAGCATTTTTTGAACACTGATCAGTTTATAGCAAAATGGAAGAAGACGGTTCCTCGGCACAGTGTGCAACCATGGCCATACTTAGAAAGTATGTTTCAGTTTTCTGAAAAGATTAAAGGTCAGTTTCATTGGCAACACTTGATGCATGTCTCATACAATGTTAATAAATGTAAACATCTGGGAGAACAGGAGCAGGCATATTGATGAATCTGAAAAAGCATGATGATGTGAAAGAGAGCTCAGTTCAGACCAGTTCTCTGTGCGCACACAGAAAGCTGCCTCTCAGATGCCAGAGATTAGACCTCAGATTAGACCATCAGGGTCTTCAAGATTAGACCTCTCTGTACGCTGGCCGCCTGTATCCACCTGCAGGAAAGTGCATCCTTGGAGATGGTGGGTATCCTTACCTGAGTGCGCCCATCTGCCTCATGACCCCATACAACAGGAAGCATTCTCGAGCACGGAGCATCGTTGAGAGGGCGTTCGGGATGCTGAAAACACGCTGGCGGTCCATTTTTTTAAAGGCCCTGGAAGTCAGCCCTGCTTTTGTGCCAGATGTCGTTGCATGCTGCACGGTGCTCCACAACCTCTGTCTTCTCAATGGGGACATTGTTGATCCTGAAGTGGCGGAGGATGATGATGGACCACCTGAACATCGCAACACAGAAGCCAGCGCAGGAGAGCACGTGCGGGACAATCTCGCTGCAGCGGTGTCTGCACCAGGCAACTGTGTGCCTGCTCTTCATGAGCACGATTACCTGTAAGACACTTTTTAACAGGTTAAGTTTTTGTTTTCTAATCAGTTCTTGTTCTCAGATTGACATTGTTCCATCTTATCTATGTTAGTTATTATGTAAATAGTTAGGTGTGTGTGTGTGTGGGCACATCCCCACAGGGTGCTGTGATGCGTACCGTGCAGTAGTAGTAGTTAGAGAGGTGCATGGCTATCTGTGTGCATCTCTCTGGATCTTACAGCTCACTGCGCTGGACAAAGCCTCTCCAGCACCAAGACTCCTGTCGGGCCTCCTCGCGGCTGCACATGGTGACTGGGGATATTGCAGACCCAGGCTAATCGACAGGGGATCTCGGAGCTACAGTGGTCCCTAGAGGTGACACCAACCAACCACTGGCACACTGCCTTAGCCTGTGTGTTAATTTGTGTACCAATTCTTTGAATTTCTAGCTACATATTTCAGGTTAATGTTTTAAAAATTTATTTATTTTAAGTGGAAATCCAAAAATTACCCAAGGCGTAAAGTCCTCATCTTGTACAAATGCTTTGAAAGAAACATATATTCAATTATTTTAAAGTGATGCCCTATAAATGAGATTGCTAGTATCAAAGTCTGTTTAGATCTTTTTGAAACCTGTGAAATTACCTTACTGAAACTGCTGAAGTTCATTTTCTTTCCTCGTGATGACACTATAATAAAAAGTTTTAATACTTTTTCTTTTGGTGGTGTTGTAAGCTCTATTATACTACTTTATGCCAAAGTTATGTGGTTTTGTTTTAAGCTTTGTATCCTGTATCCATTTGAAAGTTAAATACACAAAAATAAAGCAAATAGATTTGAATGGTGTCTGGATTTTTCAGTGCAGCACTCATATTCAGAGTCAGACAGCATATTTTTCAGATATACCTGCAGTTTGCTGGTTTCAAAAACCATCTGGAATCTGCTACAAAATAAGGACATACACAAAACACTTTTAAAAATATTAATTACTCAATGCCACATATTAAGCACTTTACAACTGACAATCTAGATACTGTACATCCCTGGGAATGAAGTGTTTTGTAATATAACTTGCTAAAACAGCATGACAGTGAACTTACAAACAAATAAATTAAAAGAGTGTGTATCATTTGATTTCTTTATTAACATTATTTTTTAGCAGTTATTTCTAGTAGCTGAAGGAATCTTTCCTCTCTCCCTCGTCTTCCTTTCTCTCTCACTTCTCGGTCTCTTCTTTCATCTTTCTCTAAGCCTCCTGTTCTAGTCTCTTCTCATGCTCTCGTAGCTCTCTTTCTTTTCTTTCCTCCTTCTCAATCTCGATCCATCGCCTCTCCTCCCTTTCAATGGCATCTCTTTCAGCTTCCCTCTCCTCCATCTCTCGGATCAGCTCCTCAAAATCTTTTCTTTTCCTCCCTACTCTTTCATGCCCTGACCTCACTGAGGATGGAGAGGTAACCGCAACATCCGGGCCAGATGAGGCAATAAGGGTCGGTGGTGTGATGGAGGGTCTGCCCCCTATTGCCTCACCCATGGCAGAATACCATTTCCAGGATGCTGCTGTAACATCCCCATCCTCAGTGCTCACCCCAGTCTGTGGACATTTCAGATCCTACAAATATTTGAAAACAGAATATCAAGACAGTCAATTATATTGTAAAACATATGATTTATAAAATTATTGCATTACAGGGCCAAACATAGGCGTGATTAAATCATGACAGAATTCTCATTTTGGGGTGAACTACAATAATTAAAAAAAATCTTACTTTGTATTTTTGTTTAAGGTTTTCCCTTTTTTTTATCTGAGAAGCAGACATTTTGCCCTCTAGCCTCTGCTCTGTGATAAAAACTCTGCAAGAAATCAAGCATAAAATGAATGCAGTAAGAGCTAGAGTAGAAATGTTCACATCTAACGTTACAACTAACTTACCATTGAATCTACAGCACTTGAATAAAATTACATTTGTCTTGTATACTTACTCAAAACCTTTTTTTGCTGCGTTCCTTTTCCCAGTGAAGAGGGCTTCATTAGCCACTCTCCACTCAATTAAAACACGAGTGTGTTCATCACCCCCTGCAAAATCAACACAGATTTTAACATGAACCATGGTCAATCTATTAATGTTACTTGGACAAGCTGAGGTACACTTGTTAACAGTAGCTTGCTATGTAGCCAACACATATTTGATAATATCAACACTGGTAAAGGAGAAATAAAATCGTTTTAATTTACTGAAGTTGTGTAACTATCTTATTAAACTGCTAAACAACAAATTGCACCCATTTAGAGCAGAACATCTTTTATAGAGTAAAATAAAATGTAATGCATGTTGATTACCTTTTTCTAATGTTTAACAAATGATTAATTCATCTAGTTCCATGTTTTTTTATTTTTTATTATTGAGCTGTAGGATAATTTTTTTCAATACCTCAAATTTACCTCATTTACCTCAAATTTTTCCTTTTATTTATTTTAAAAATATATATATTCTCTTCCCTCAGATGCTGTGAATAGATGGACTCTGAGATTAATGCAGCAATGGCAGAACACCTTAATCACTCTCCAGGAAGAGCTGTTGGTGATGGTTACAAAAAATTACAAACAAAACAACTGCTTTAATGTGTTTAAGGAATAGTTCACCCAAAAATGAAAATTGTCGTAATTTACGCACCCTCATGTTTCAAACCTTTATACCTTTCTGTTCTGCTGAACATAAAGCCGTTTAACCCTTGTACGGTCTTTGTTTGGGAATTACACTCAAGGTCTTTGGGGTCTTCTCAGACCCCAGGCAACAAAATGAAATTTTGTAACAAAACAATTTTTTTTATTTTTTTTAGAAAAAATGTCATTTTAATGTTTTTACTCAACATCTGTGCAGTTTTTGGAGTAGCAGAGCTCCACTATTTGCTATGTGCTATTTGACTGACTGAAAGACATCATTTCACAAGTATATTTCAGTTGGATTCATATCTAAATGTTATGAAATCACAATTATAACAATTCAAATTCATTTTGTCAAAGTTTAGAATTTTGTACTGAACCTTTTTTTCCAATGATGTTACATTATGATTAGAATCAAACCTGAACATCAGATTTTCTTATAAAAAAATCATTTTTTTTATCTTTGTTAATGTTAATTTCAACATTTACATTTTTTTTTATCTTTGTTAATGTTCATTTCAACATTTACAAATGCTTTATTAAAATCTTGTTAACATTAGTTAATGCACTTTGAACTAACATGAACAAACCATGAACAGCTGTATTTATATTAACTAATGTTAACAAAGATGAACAAATACAGTAACAAATGTACTGCTCATGGTTAGTTCATGTTAGTTAATACGTTAACTAATGTTAACTAATGACCATTCTAAAGTGTAACCAAAAATTCTTATTTTTGCGTTCTCAGTAGACCAATATGGAGAAAAAATCTGCCTCTCTTACTGGAAATACCTTCTGAAACTGGCACTGCGTATAAAAGCATAGGTGAATTCCCAAATTCTTTGACTAGGCTTTATCTATGTGGTTTTTGTCATATTACTATATGAGAAGAGAGAATTGTCCGTCTTGGCAGTACTTTTTTCACTCTTCTCCTCACTGCAGGGCGAGGCGAGGTTCCTCAAACGAGATTCATGATCATCTCATCACTACACAGAAGCTGAAAATGACGTTTGTTTTGTATGCAGAAAATATTACGTCATTGCGTCATCGCACTGCGCAGATCACTTTCAGTTTCATTGATGGTAAACAGAAGAGCACAGCACGTTTACTTCACAGAGCTGCAGTGATTTTAGGCAAAAACTGAAGATGCAGCATGTCTCAAACTTGCTTTCATTGAGCATGTATTTACTATACGGTAAGACTGTTTAAGGTTATAATCTTTTTTGGACAACGATGAAAACGAACGTGACGCAATTTAGTGTTGTTGTTTCACAGATAGCAAATAGTCATTGAAACTATGTTAAATCAACATTATGTTGTCAACGTTAAGTCATTGAATCAACATCGAAATCTGATGTTGATACAACATCATTTTGCACCCTGTTTTAATATTGAAACAATGTTGAAATCTTGTCCATAGATCAACAGTATTTCAATGGTATTTCAATTATCAGGAATATTGAAACAATGTTGAAATTTCAACTGAACTAAGGATCAACGTGATTTCAATGAAATTTCAATCATTATTAAGCCATAGAAAATGATCGATATGTAATGCCATAAATTAAATAGCCTATAATGAATATCCTGATTTATCTACAGCCAGGATGTTGAAAAATGATGGCACATTTAAAAACTTGTATGCCTATAGCCTAGCCTAAAACACTGACCACACCACACTATTTAAGGTAAAAGAGTCATTCCACGAAACCGGTACGATTTGGACTTACACATTTTTAGATATTTTACCAAAATGTATTACTTTTCTGAACACCCCACAACATAAATGACATGCTTAACTTACAGAAAAATATATTTTCCCATCTCAGGCATCAAATCCCTATTATTATTGGTTACTTTTTCAAGATATGGGCGCTATTAATCCTCAACCCCGTTATGGACACTATGGGAGCTCTCTGAATGCAATTATAAAATGTATTTGTAATGAAATCAACATTTTCCTATTAATCAAAGGTCCCTCACACTAATTCAGTAATTGAAAATATAAAAGTTGCATAAAATGTCATACTTTTGCTGTACTAAAGCCTGAAATGGGCCCTTTTTGTGACAGGAACCTCATCATTTTTGATCAAAGATGCATCTTAACTTCAGAATTTTAACTAAAATCAGTATTGTTATGATTGCTCTGAACATTTCCGATTGAGTTCAACAAAAATGTATTTACTTTTTTATACACTTAAAGAAAAAAAGAAAAAAAAAATGTAGGTGTGACGGGGTTGAGACTGGGGTAACGGGGTTGAGACTGGGGTAACGGAGTTGAAGAAACAAATACAGCTTGACATATAAATAGTTACTCAGTTACTCAAATTCAATTAAATATTTTCTACAAACATTATTTTTATTATGTAACCAAGAAAGACAACACAACAGATATAAATTGCAATTGAACTGAGTTTTGTTAACCCAACTGCAGGAAAACAATAAATGTACACAATAACATAGTATACATTACAACATTATAAACTGAATGAATAGGTCACCAAAAAAAAACGTTTCGGTTACTAACGTAACCTCGGTTCCCTAAGATGAGGGAACGAGTATTGCGTTTTGCTAAAACGCTATGGGGGAATTCCTTTCCTCGAGATATTGAAGCACATTTTTATCCAAAAATACCTTTTATACGCAGGTTAATCGACTGAAGCGACTCCTGAGCAAGTGAGCAAGCACGGCAAGCAAAACGCAATACTCGTTCCCTCATCTTAGGGAACCGAGGTTACGTTAGTAACCGAAACGTTCCCTTACGAGAGTACTCTCGTATTGCGTTTTGCTAAAACGCTATGGGGGACCAATGCAAAACGCCGTGCTTGCTTAACGGCTCTAAAGCCGACGACACCAAACCCAGGCCAACCTAGGTGGGCCCGTAGTATGATATCAATAATTCAGAATGAGCCAGACCTGAGTCGGGCCCTAATGAGAATGAACACGATATTCGTGCAATAATAGGTATAGACCAGACATAATCGGGTCAGGAATAATGAGTGGCCAGATACTTCGGGCCGTATAAGGAATATGCTTATGACTTAAACAATATTCAACCCAGGCCGGACTTATCGGGCCTTAAGGGGTTAAATCTGTTCATACAGCAAGAAGCCCAGCTTGTAAAGCCAGAACATCTAAATTATAGAATCTGATAAAAGTGGACGGGGAGGCCCAGCCTGCCACCGCACAGATATCATTCAGAGAAATGCCAGTAGACCAAGCCCACGAAGAGACCATGCCTCTAGTAGAATGGGCTTTAATGCCTAAGGGGCAACTGAGATCTTTGGACTCATAAGCCAGCGAGATAGCATCCACTATCCACCGTGACAGGGTCTGCTTTGTAACCGCGTACCCTCGGGTGCGGCCGCCAAAGCATACAAAGAGCTGTTCAGTTTGCCTGTAAGCAGCGGAATGCTCTATGTATATTCTCAGCGCTCTGACAGGACAGAGCAAATTAGCATCTATTTCATCTGACTGCGATGAAAGTGCCGAAAGTGAAATGACCTGTGCTCTGAACGGAGTTGAAAGCACTTTAGGTACATATCCATGTCTTGGTTTGAGGACGACTTTGGAGTCGTTTGGCCCAAACTCCAGACACGAGGCGCTCACAGAGAGCGCGTGCAGATCCCCCACTCGCTTAACTGATGCAATCGCTAGCAGAAAAGCAGTCTTTAGTGACAGGAGCTTTAAGCTCACAGAATGCAGAGGCTCAAATGCAGAGCTCTTCATGGCATCCAGGACCGTGGACAGGTCCCATATAGGGACTGAAGGGGGGCGAGGTGGGTGAAGCCTTCTAGCCCCTTTAAGGAAGCGAACAATGAGATCGCTCTTTCCTAGTGACAGTCCGTTCACTTGAATGTGATACGCTGCTATAGCAGCCACATAAACTTTGAGCGTGGAGGGGGAGCGACCCGCGTCCAGAAGCTCTTGTAAAAATGTAAGCACCTCTGACACTGCACAATCATGTGGGGTCAGATTTCGCGCTTTACACCAGTCTGAAAAGACTGACCATTTGCCTGAATAGAGCCGCCTAGTTGTGGGGGCTCTAGCTTCAGTAATAGTATTCATTACGCTTTCAGAAAGGTTCTCATGTACCCGTTGATGGGCCAAACATGAAGCGCCCATAGATCGGGACGGGGATGCCAGATCTGCCGTTCCGCCTGCATGAGGAGGTCTCTCCTCAGCGGGATCGGCCACGGAGCTGCATCTGACATCTGACTCAGCAGTGAGAACCAAGGTTGATTTCTCCAAAGCGGGGCTATTAAAAGCACAGCGCATTTGCTCTCCCTGATCCTCTCTATGACCTGAGGTAACATTGAGATTGGGGGAAACGCATAAAGAGGAAGGTTGGGCCATTCGTGGGCCAACGCATCCTCGTGCTTGGAGAAATATATTCGGCATTGAGCATTGTCTTGTGAGGCGAAAAGATCCACTTTTGCCTCTCCAAACTTGCCCCAAATTATCTGAATTATATTTGGGTGAAGAGACCACTCTGCAGGGGACACTTTGCCCCTGGACAGCATGTCCGGACCCAAATTCAGAATGCCTGGCACGTGAGTCGCTCTCAGATAGCTCAGATTGTGCTCTGCCCATATTAGGGCTTCTTCCGCCATTAAGTGCAGGTCGATAGATCTCAGACCGCCTTGGCGATTTATATAGGCTACCACCGATCTGCTGTCCGTTCGGATCAGGACATGGTGGTGTTTTATGTACGGAAGGAAAGCTCTTAGCGATATCGTGACCGCTTTCATCTCTAGACAGTTTATATGAAGGCTCTTCTCCGAGTCTGACCAGAGACCGGAGATCGGCCTGCCCTCGTGAAGGGCTCCCCAACCTAGGTTGGATGCATCTGTCGAGATAACTTTCCACTTCGTAACAGTGCCCAAACTCACGCCCGTCTTGTACCAGACGGGATTTTTCAGAGGAGCCAGAGCCAACACACAGCTGTGGTCTACCTTGATTTGCAATCGGCCCGAAAGCCATGCGTGAGCTGGAACGCGGCGATTCAGCCAGTGCTGTAGGGGGCGCATGTGCAACAGACCCAGTCTGAGAACTGGCGCCGCCGAGGCCATGACACCCAACATCCTCTGAAAGTGTTTGAGAGGAATGTGTGCACCGGACCTGAGGTGTATGAGTCACTTTTTGTGACTCATATGGGTCGCCGTGAAAACGGCGTTTGTGTACGGGCTAGCGCGCTTGCTTGCGGGCTCGTTGGCTGTGAATGTGGCGTTCCCAGCCGCCTTGAAGGGAGCTGGGGAACGTTTTAAAAGAGAGCGAGGCGGTGCACCGGCCGAAGCGGGCACTATCCACCTTCTCTTCATACCTCTGGCTAGGACGGCTTCGGAGGCTCAGGTTTTGACACATTGCTGGGTCGTGGACCTCGACGCTCCGGCGGTCTGCTGCGGCTCGTAGAGCGGGCACGCTGACCGGGCTTGGAAGCCGCGTGAGGCTGGCGAGCTGAAGGCGGCGCCTTGGTGGGCTGGGCTGGTCCAGCTTTAGCTTGACGGCTAGCGGAGGAGCTGGAACGCTTGGGCAGGAAATGTCGCATTGCCTGCGAAGCCTTCTGTGCCTCAGTGAAGCGCTCCGTGAACCCAACCACGGCGGAACCAAACAATCCTGAAGGCGAAATGGGCGCGTCCAGGAAAGCGGTCTTGTCCATGTCCTTCATCTCCGTTAAGTTAAGCCACAAATGGCACTCCAACACCGTCAGGCTGGCCATGCATCTGCCGATCGCCTGAGCATTGGCCTTGGTGGCGCGCAGGGCCAAGTCAGTGGCGCCGCGCAGATCCTTCAGAGCCTCGTTATCAGGAACAGACTCGTCCAAGGAACGGAGGAGTTTGGCCTGGAAGACTTGAAGCACCGCCATGGAGTGTAGCGCTGACGCCGCCTGGCCGGAGGAGGCGAATGCTCGACCGACGAGGCTGGACGTAGTGCGGCAGGCTTTGGAAGGGTGCACGGTCTTTGACTGCCATCCTCTGGCGGAGGGTGGGCAAAGGTGTGCAGCGACAGCTTCCTCGAGGGGAGGAAGGGCTTGATATCCTTTTTTCTGAGCACCATCGACTACCGAGAGCGCTGGAGAAAAAGAGGATTTGGCGCGAGAAGAAAATGGCGCCTTCCACGATTTAGTTAGCTCCTCGTGGACTTCTGGAAAGAAGGGAGCGGGTCTTTGAGCGGTCGGTTGACGGCGGTTCTCGAAATACCACTCATCCAGTCGGCTTCTCGTGGGCTCCTCGGGCTGAGACCAGTCAATGCCGAGGTCGTCCACGGCCTTGGTGAGCAAGCGCATAAGCTCAGCGTCGACTGAGGTTATGACGCCGCTAGCCGTCCGCGTCGAAGTGGCGTGCTCCGAGGCGGCGTCCGACCACCCGCTCTCGTATGCAGCAAGGGAAAGGCTGTCATCCTCTTCCTCCTCCGGTCCGCCGAACGAAACAGCAGCAGCCCCCATGCGAGGGGAGCTGTGCTGCTCGTTGACGAACAACACGGGCGATGGCGAGGCACGCGGGGACATGCCCGGCGTGTGCTCGTCAGAGCGCTCCGGTGGCCTCTGGTCGCGACGTTTTTTCTTCCGTGGCTCCAGAGGCTGGGAGCACGGGACGGGATCCGAGTCGAAGCTGGCGAGCCGAGCCCGAAGGGTCTGCAGCGCCAGCTCGTCGCACTCAGGGCAGCCGCCCTGGTTGAGTGCAGTCTGCGTGTGGTCTCGTCCGAGACATGACACGCAGATGATGTGCCGATCCTCGTCCGCGATGAAACCTCTGCACGAGGCGCAGGAACGAGACATTTGCAACAACGTCTCGTGCTCTTTTTGAATGTGAAAAACACAGTAAGGTAATAAAGGATATAGTGCCGGATGGCGCAGCTGGAAGGCAGGCTGAAGGCGGAGAATCCGACGTCCTCAGGCCGCGTGTTCCGCTGGGTGCGTGTCGACGGCAGGCTTCGATCCGGAGCTCAACGATTGCAAGTCGCTGAAGAAGAATTAATCTGACTAACCCTGCGAGAGTGGGTCTTATATACCCTAGGCTATGCAAATTCTGTTGCCCCTTGTGGCGGGAATTTGGAAGGACCTGATTGGTCCGTCCCGCCCCACGGTCTCGCTATAGGTTGCTGCAGTTGCAGCGGCACAGCCAATCAGCACGCAGCTGCTTCCTGCTGAGAGTTGTGCAGCTGCACTGCGTATAAAAGGTATTTTTGGATAAAAATTTGCTTCAATATCTCGAGGAAAGGAATTCCCCCATAGCGTTTTAGCAAAACGCAATACGAGAGTACTCTCGTAAGGGAACCCAAACATAACGTGTGTGTGTGTGTGTGTGCGTGTGTGCGTGCGTGTGTGTGAACGTGTGTGTGTGAACGCGTGTGTGTGTATGTGAACGTGTGTTTGTGTGTGTGTGAATGATAATGATGAGAAATGGATATGATGTAAAAACAGGAGAACACGGGGGAAAGGACGACAGAAATCTGGACTCTATAGGTAAAAGGTATTGAAAAAAGGAATCTGGTGGATGGCTGTCATAACGACGAGCAGTCATCAATCAGATGGTTTTTCAGTCAGTAAAACGATAACATACAACCTAAACAACTAATAGTACTTTTATTAAAGGTGCACTGTGTAACCCTAAACGGACTAACTGCTCTACAGAGTGCTAACTACTCTCTGCTGTCTCAGATGACGGCATCTTTGTCCTGTGTCGGCCACCGTAGCTTCTCTATGTGCTTCGAAAGGGAGGGGTGAGCAGTGTGCTATTGCAATTCACAACCTCACCACTAGATACCACTAAAATGTACACACTGCACCTTTAACTACGCGTTTAATTTAACACTTTAACACTTTCTATCACTCAGCCTAGTCATTTTCTAACACTCTTAACTGCTCATTGCTCTACCTTGAAGATTCTCGCTGTAGATACGGTCTTGGGGCATGATCTGGACTTTGTGGAGGAGTGGTTAAGTTCTTCAGTGCTTCTCTCCTCTCCTTGCTTCTTTTGTAAGCTTCTCTCCACTTTATACGCTTCAACCAATGTTGTCTTTCACTCATCTCATTGATTCCTTTCTTTTTCCCTGTCTCTAAATTTTTTCTCCATCTCTGGCATTCATTCTTCAGGTATTTCTCCCTTTTTTCAGGATCAGCATTTAGGCGTGTACGATACTGCCTCTGCCTTTCTGCTGCTGTTGTCAGTGCCATCTCAGACTCATAGATGTCTGTAGATGTTTAAATCATTAAATCAAACATTCATAGAGACAATCAAAAAAAATAATCCAGAAATCACAATGTATGATTTTTTAACTATTTATTTGTATGATACAGCTGCAAATAAGTATTTGAACACCTGAGAAAATCAATGTTAATATTTGGTACAGTAGCCTTTGTTTGCAATTACAGAGGTCAAACGTTTCCTGTAGTTTTTCACCAGGTTTGCACACACTGCAGGAGGGATTTTGGCCCACTCCTCCACACAGATCTTCTCTAGATCAGTCAGGTTTCTGGCCTGTCGCTGAGAAACACGGAGTTTGAGCTCCCTCCAAAGATTGGTTTAGGTCTGGAGACTGGCTAGGCCACGCCAGAACCTTGATATGCTTCTTACAGAGCCACTCCTTGGTTATCCTGGCTGTGTGCTTCGGGTCATTGTCATGTTGGAAGACCCAGCCTCAACCCATCTTCAATGCTCTAACTGAGGGAAGGAGGTTGTTCCCCAAAATCTGGCAATACATGGCCCCGGTCATCCTCTCCTTAATACAGTGCAGTCGCCCTGTCCCATGTGCAGAAAAAAACCCCCAAAGCATGATGCTACCCCTACATGCTTCACAGTAGGGATGGTGTTCTTGGGATGGTACTCATCATTCTTCTTCCTCCAAACCTGTTTAGTGGAATTATGACCAAAAAGTTCTAACTTAAGCAAACTTAAGACGGGCCTTGATATGTGCTGGTTTAAGTAGGGGAACCTTCCGTGCCATGCATGATTTCAAACCGTATTACCAACAGTAACCTTGGAAACTGTGGTCCCAGCTCTTTTCAGGTCATTGACCAGCTCCTCCCATGTAGTTCTGGGCTTATATCTCACCTTTCTTAGGATCACTTAGACCCCACGAGGTGAGATCTTGCACGGAGCCCCAGTCCGAGGGAGATTGACAGTCATGTTTAGCTTCTTCCATTTTCTAATGATTGCACCAACAGTGGACCTTTTTTCACCAAGCTGCTTGGCAATTTCCCCGTAGCCCTTTCCAGCCTTGTGGAGGTGTACAATTTTGTCTCTAGTGTCTTTGGACAGCTCTTTGGTCTTGGCCATGTTAGTAGTTGGATTCTTACTTATTGTATGGGGTGGACAGGTGTCTTAATGCAGCTAACGACCTCAAACAGGTGCATCTAATTTAGGATAATAAATGGAGTGGAGGTGGACATTTTAAAGGCAGACTAACAGGTCTTTGAGGGTCAGAATTCTAGCTGATATACAGGTGTTCAAATACTTATTTGCAGCTGTATCATACAAATAAATAGTTAAAAATCATATTGTGATTTCTGGATTTTTTTTTTTGATTTTGTCTCTCACAGTGGACATGCACCTACGATGACAATTTCAGACCCTCCATGATTTCTAAGTGGGAGAACTTGCAAAATAGCAGGGTGTTCAAATACTTATTTTCCTCACTGTATGCATGTGGTAAAAGACTTTTGATCAAATATATTAATTAATATAAATTACTGGATAACTTCAGAACCAAAAAGTGTTAAACACAACCCCATCACAATCTCACAACCCCGTTATGATCGAAGAAGTAACGGGGTTGAGTGTGACAGGGTTGTGATTTTTTGCTCAAAATGGCCACTGCTCTACATGTAGTGAATAACAGGAGAGCACATGACATGCATGATATTAAGAAATCATGTATATTGTTAAAATAACAAAGTTAATTTTCACAAGTAATAGTTTTCTATCTTTATTTGATGTAACAGGGTTGAGTCGTTAAGCTTGACAACCACAATATCACAATATAAATAAGGTATAATTATAAGAGGAGGTGGTAACTTACCTGTGTCTGCACACAATGTTGTTCAGAAAACTTCTATGATGTCACTTCCAGTTGTTGATGTCACGTAAGGATCAAGTAATTATTTTTATGGGGGGAGAATGATGTGTGTAACGGGGTTGAGGGGTTACCGAGGTACGGAACTAAATAATGTGATTTTAATGAATAATCATATATTTGCTTAGAAAAAAAACCTTACCAGCTAAAAAGCTAAGATAGATATTTATGGTAATGGCAAAATATATGGACTTTTTTCAAATTTTATTATTCATATCCCAAGTACACTTTCATAGAAGGCCATGAGGGACGTGACAAAATAGGTGGTGTCAACTGAAAAAACAAGATAATTTCTAATATAAAGATAAAATTGATGTCATGTTTTTTAAACTTTATTAATATACAAAAAGCTTTTAAAAATAGATTTTGGTGACCCAATAGATAAAATACACTTAAAAAGGTCAGAGGGACTCAAATTCTACTGGTTTCGTGGAATGACTCAAAAACAAATTAATTTATTATTTCATTATTTGTCCTCTTTAGCCTATTTACAGTTCATGGTCCTCTGACGTCTGAATGATTTGTCGCCCAGTCCCTCCTGCCCGTCAGGCACATAGCGCAGCCACTTTTGCACAGTCTGGGCAAAAGTAAATTGGGTGACGGCGACTGTCCCCATCTGCTGTGTAAGAGCATCTAAAAAAGAACATACAAGCACAATTCAAAAAATTAGCCTTTGAGTTAAACAGAACATATTTGCACACTTGGAAACAAATACAGTAGCCTAGGCCTAGGGTTTTTCGATGATCTGATAAGGCAATTTGTCCAGTGTTGTAGGCTAGCATATCATGTTCTCCCTACATTCAAAGCACTACATTTCAAATTACCAAAAATAGGCCAGAACATTCTTTAAATAAAAATATAAATATCTTTTGGAAAACTACTACTTTGTTGAAGTATTAACCAGTCCCATGCATAATCAGCCAAAGCCGCCATTTCTCCCTGTTGCCATGGGAACGTTTTGAAGTGACGTATTTACCCGACGTGAACGTCATAGTAAAGCTGCAAACCCCGTGGTGAAACCATAGATATCGGTGAAACCATGATGAAGCACGCAAACTCCCATTTGCCAACAAAAATAACAGCAAAAGACCGCGCAAAGCAGTTTCCCGGTGTGTTGACCGATTTCAAAAAACAGCATCATGAAGCTTCGAAGCGTTATGAATCAGTGAGTCGATTCAGCGGTTCGGATCGCCAAAGTCACGTATTTCAGCAGTTTGACACGCAATCCGAATCATGAGTCGACTCACTGATTCATAACGCTTCGAAGCTTCATGATGCATTGTTTTGAAATCGGTCCAAATTGAGCCATGTGTTTATTAAGGTCTTCAATAAAACAAGATGAGAACTTAAATATTCAATAAAAAATATTAGCTTTTTTTCTCTTTTTCATCAAACAGCAGTTTTTGCAAGTTTTATTGCATAAAATTGCATAAATATCCCGCATTTTCCATCGCATTTTTTAAGAAAACATGCCGCATAATAAAGGTTTTTTCCCCGCAACAATCACAAAAAAAGGCCGCATTTTTCTGGAAGGACTGATTAACACAGACATGACATACACATACCTCACAAATTTGGATGAACTTGGAGGGCTGCTCTTTAAAGGGTTAGTTCACCAAAAAATGAAAATTGTCATAATTTACTCACCCTCATGTCATTCCAAAACCATAAGAGTTTTGTTAACCTTTGGAACACAAATTAAGATATTTTTAAAATTCAAAATTTTTGTCCATCCATTGTAAGTCTGAACAGATCATTTTATATGACATTTAGGATATCATTCATATATAAATATTGGTATGGATTACTTCTACAATCACTTTGTAATTTTTAAGCTTGAAAATATTGATTATCTAGACTGTAAATGGATCACCCAAAAATTTTAATATTAAAAATATCTTCATTTGTGTTCCGAACATGGACAAATCTTTGAGGGTGAGTGAATTATAACAAGAACCAAGACCAAGAAGGATGACCACTTCTCCATAGTTGGTTTGAGTTCTGCAATGATTGAAATAAAATGTGAACAAGAAGTCATACTGTTGTTGCATAAAAATTTGAAGTAAACAGGGATGAAACAACAGAAACATTTATTTTCTAAAAACTAAACTCCAAAACTCAAAAGAATGAAGCACTCAAAGGGCTCTGAATTGGTAACGTCACATCTACAAAAAAGCAAACATGGTTTCAAAAACAACTGATAACGACGCAAAATTTTTAAACTTTAGGCTACTTCCCGTAAAACGTATTTCCCTCTGATCGCGCGCGTGATTGCGCACCTCCTCGTACAGCAGTCGCCGGTGAACTCTCGGCGCGGGCAAGATGAACACACGATGCTCATCGAGTCTGAAATATTACATACAAACCATTCATTTTTACAATTATCGCTTCAACAGCACCAACATAATTCAACCTTTATTACATATTGCCATTTAATTTCCTTAAGTGAAAGTATTCTTAACATTCCGGTTGATCGCGAAGATAAATAATGAATTAAAATGTGAATCTGTTGATAGCTCTCTATTAACAGACTTCAAAAAACGTATAAATAAGACCTAAAAACCCACTAGACCTATATTAAAAGTGTCTCTTCAGTTAAACAAAAGAGGCCGGACTTGAGGCGAAAACCATAAAAACTTCCATTTAAAGCTCTTTTCTGACTTTTTCCGCCTTCAAATAAATCTCAAAAATACTCTTATACAAAAACAATTGTTAATGACTTATTTTTTTTGTCTTTACTTACCTTTAACCGTCTTTCACTCGTTTCCATCCGAGGATGCTGAGAAAATGCCGGCTTCTCGCACAGGTTTCGTCCGTGTTCTCAACCCAACACCGATGCATTTTCAATCACATTTCCCGGTCAACTATATGTCGATGATTTTTCAACAACAGGTCGTTGCCCAGTCAACTCTAAATCAATGACTTTTCAACACAATGGCAATCGCCCGGTAAACCAAATATCAATGCTTAATCAATCATAAAGATAACTATAGATCAATGTTGTTCCAATGTTGTTGCCATCAACATTAATAACGTCAGGTTTCATCGATATGGCAATGGTGATTCAACATTTATTTTGCATTGAAATTTCGATATTAACCATAATGATGATTCAGATGGAAAATCAATATTTATTCAATGTTGGCTTGCTTTCTGGGTTGGCTCGTAATCTGTCATTTCTTCTTCAGGTGTTTTCGGTGTTGCTTCAGATGGAGGGTCCGTTTCTGTGATGGAGGGAGATTCAGTCACTTTAAAATACCTTATGGAAAAACAAAAAGAAATGATATGGTATTTTAATAACATTAGCATCACTGAAATCACTGGAGATCGGAGTAAGATCTGTATATATGACCAGTGTTATGAGAGATTCAGAGACAGACTGAAGCTGGATCATCAGACTGGATCTCTGACCATCACAAACACCAGGACATCAGATTTTGGAGATTATGATGTACTGATCTCCAGCAGAAACAGAGGCGGTGGAGGATCCTACTCTGTTGTTGTTAATGGTAAGTCAATGTGTTTAAAGATAAGTCGTGCACGTTTAAGTGACATTAATATGATATTTTTTGGAGTGCTTCTGAAGGATGTCCACTGGAAGGGATTGGATTTAATACAACAGACAGTAAGGCTAATACAGGGAAGGGCAAACCATTTCTCAAATTCTCTCTTCATGTTCTTCATCATAATTTGCCTTATACAATTTAGTTAGGTCTTTCGTTATATTTACATGTAAATATTTTAGAAATTGTATTACATTGTTAATAGCCACCATATTCATTAAATTGCTTGGCAATTTAATACAACTTTTTATTGATTCTGATGTATACTGATTTATACATTATCCCCAAAGAGACTAAATGTATGTTCCTTTACCATTCATTTCTATTCCTGGCAACAACAATTGCTGTCTGATAAATGGGGCCAGGGGTTTTATATGGATAGTGAAGAAAGACTGACTAAAATCTCCAGATTAAATCATTCTGTTAAGCACCATTAACTCTTACTCTAACTGTGGGGGTTTACTATAAACTTGATTCATTGGACTGATTTATCATTAAAACTCAACATTTCAAGTGTTAAATATAGGTAATTCCAATGGAAATCCTATTTGTTCTGGAAAATAGCATATTTATCAGCACAGTAGTATTTTCAGTTACGTTCATCTCTATAGTATGTAATATTCATGTGTTCTATGATGTTCATTTAACGGCTGGTTCACCCAAAAAAGAAAATTAGACAATTAGGCAAACTAACCCTTTAAGTTAAGATCATCCATGAGACTCATGTATGTTTGTCTGATGAGTGAATGTGTAAATCAATGATGTTTTTCTGCTGTTTGTTTGAATGTGCTACATTTAGTTGACCAAAAAAAAAAAAATTATATCTCAACATTGTGCCGAGGCTTCGGAGCGTGTCGAGAAATCCCAGAAGCTTTCAGTGAAGCATGTATCGAGGCTTGTAAGGCTTTAGACCAATGGAGTCCTTGATGATGTCTGACATTTACATTTATGCATTTGGCAGACGCTTTTATCCAAAGCGACTTACAGTGCCCTTTGTTACAGGGACAATCCCCCGGAGCAACATGGAGTAAAGTGCCTTGCTCAAGGACACACTGGCAGTGACGGCTGGGATCGAACCAGCAACCTTCTGCATATCAGTTCCATGGTTTAACCCACTGGACCACCATCTCAATAGTCTGAAGCCTCACTTTTTCTTCACCGTTATTTCTAAGCCTTAACTGGCTTGAAATGCAGTGTATCACAGATCACATCAGGTCATCTGTAATGTATATGATTGTTTTACACAATCAAAATTAGCCCATGATTTACTCACCCTTATGTCATCCTAGGTGTGTATGACATTCTTCTTTCAGACAAATAAAATCTGAGTTATATTAAAAAAGTCCTGGCTCTTCCAAGCTTATGGCAGTGACTGTTGTTCTGTTTTTGAAGTCCATAAAAAAGTCAATTTTTTTATGGACTTCAAAAACAGAGCAACAGTCACTGCTTGTGTGAGTGCTTAACTAAATCATATGTATATAAGACAACAACTCATACAGGACATTTTTTTGCCTTTTCTTCCCGGTGTCACGTACAGGAGATGAGGACCCAAAAGCAGAAGGTGATTTTGACAAAGTTTTAATTCAGTTCAGGGCAAAATAACTCAGGTGGTCACAAGGCATCTAAATCCAACAGAAAGTCTCTGGCGTTAAGCTACAACAAAAGAATGTCGTTGTCAAACAGAAAGTTCATCAAACGTAAGGGAACAGAACTGCCCGGTCAGGAACGGCAATGGGAAATCCCCGGAGGTAGAGAGATAGGCTGGGTCCGAAGAGAGCAAGGAACGCCAAACCGTAGACCACTCACGTAGCTGGAGACTTTGAATAGAGCAGATACGAGGTGATAATAAATCAGTCAGGAATCAACATGCACCGGACAGAACTAAGACAGGACAGTGATCGAAAAACAGGTACGTAACATAAGGCAATAATCTGACGAAGAACAAGAGCAAGGAAGGACAAGAAATAGAGAAACCAATCAGAGAAAGTGGGCAACAGATGAGAACGATAGAGATAATGAACAAGAAGAATGTGAGTACGTAAGGGATGAGGTAATGAGAGACAGCTGAGAACGATTGAGTAAATGAATGCAAATGTGTGCGTAAAAGAATGTAATAATGAGTGTGACCAGAAGAGGGAGAAAAGAGAAAAAGGAAAGAGCCAGGATCATGACAGTACCCTCCCCTCAAGAAGCGCCTCCTGGCGCAACAGAGGAGGACTGGCGGGAGCGGTAGACGTCCTCGATCAGCGAGCGGTCCAGGACGTCCCGGGACGGAATCCAACTCCTCTCCTCAGGACCGTATCCCTCCCAATCGACCAGGAATTGATGACCACGACGGCGAACATCGAGAAGGTTACGAACCCTATAGGTGGGAGCGCCCTCAACACGGACCGGAGAAGAAACCGAACGAGGCGGAATACGAGTAACGGGCTTTATACATGACACGTGAAAGACAGGGTGAATGCGTCGGAGATTGGCAGATAATTTGAGTTTGACTGAGACAGGACTGAGGATCTTAAGGACCCGAAATGGTCCAATAAATTTAGGAGCCAGCTTACGCGAAGCGGTAGAGGAAGAGGTAGATTAAGGGTGGACAACCAAACCCTCTGCCCAACAGAATACCGAGGACTCTTAACTCGACGCCTATTAGCGGCCCGCCGTGTACGAGAACAAGACTTGCAAAGGGAGGATCTGACCGCTCTCCAAGTACGCTTAGCACGTCGAATAAAGGCCTCGACGGACGGCATCCTAGCATCAGTCTCTTGTGAGGAAAAAAGCGGAGGTTGGTAACCAAGACAACACTGAAAAGGCGATAGACCCGTCGCAGAGGACGGAGCGGAATTATGAGCGTACTCTGCCCAGGGAAGCTGTTCTGACCAGGAAGCCAGATTGCGAAAAGCTAGACTACGGAGGATGCGCCCGACTATCTGATTGGCTCGTTCGGCCTGGCCATTGGTTTGTGGATGAAAACCGGAGGAGAGACTAGCCGAAGCCCCAATAAGACGACAAAACTCCTTCCAAAACGAAGAGAATTGGGGACCTCTATCGGACACGATGTCGGAGGGGAGACCATGTATCTAAAAAATTTGTCGACGACTATCTGGGCGGTCTCTCTAGTGGACGGGAGCTTAGGCAAGGGGATAAAGCGAGCAGCCTTAGAAAAACGGTCCACGATAGTGAGTATCGCTGTGTTCCCCCTCAGAGGCAGGAAGACCCGTGATAAAATCCAAGGCTATGTGCGACCACGGGCGAGACGGTAACGGGAGAGGACGCAGCAATCCTGCCGGGGGCGCATTACCAGATTTAGTCTGAGCGCAGACAGTGCACGAAGCGACGTAACGCTGTATGTCGCGCTCTCGAGAGGGCCACCAGAACCTTTGGCGTATGGCAGCGATGGTGCCCCTAACACCAGGATGAGCGAATAATTTGGAAGAGTGACCCCATTGAAGAACTGCGAGACGAGTAGAGGGAGGAACGTACAGAAGACCTCTTGGGCAGAGACGAGGAGTAATGGCATGAGCCAAAGATCGCTTGACCAAACGTTCTATTCCCCAGACAGCTGCGCCCACCACCATACCCTGAGGAAGAATCTCCTCGTTAGTGGGAACAACCTCTGGAGAAGCGAACTGTTGCGAGAGAGCATCTGGCTTAAGGTTCTTAGAGCCAGGACGGTAGGAGATGGAAAAGTCAAAACGTGTAAAAAAAAGAGTGCCCACCGAGCCTGACGGGCATTGAGTCTCTTAGCAGAATGAATGTACTCTAAATTTCTATGATCAGTCCAGACAATGAACGGAACCGAAGCACCCTCAAGCCAGTGACGCCACTCTCCGAGAGCTAGACGTATTGCCAATAATTCGCGATTTCCAACGTCATAATTGCGTTCGGCGGGAGAGAGGCGATGTGAAAAGTAAGCGCAAGGGTGAACCTTCTCGCTAGAGGATGAGCGCTGGGAAAGGACGGCTCCCACGCCCACCTCTGATGCATCGACCTCAACTATGAATTGTCTGGAGTTCTTAAAATAGGCGCAGTCGTAAAAAGGGATTTGAGGCGATTGAAAGCAACCTGAGCCTCATCAGTCCAGGAGAAACGGACCTTGATGGATGTGAGCGCCGAGAGAGGAGCGGCGATCTGGCTAAAATTACGGATAAACCGACGGTAAAAATTAGCAAAACCCAAAAAACGTTGAAGGGCGACATGCGAGTCGGGTACTGGCCAATCGGTGACAGCACGGACCTTGGAGGGGTCCATGCTAACCCCCTCCGAGAAAAATCACAGAACCGAGAAAAGAAATAGATTGAGCATGGAAAGTACACTTCTCTGCCTTAACAGACAACCGATTCTCAAGGAGACGTTGAAGAACTTGACGAACATGCTGAGTATGTACTTGGAGAGAGGGAGAGAAAATCAAAATATCGTTGAGATAAACGAAAACAAAAATGTTCAGCATGTCTCTAAGAACGTCGTTAATTAGCACTTGGAACACGGCAGGAGCTTGACCAACCCGAACGGAAGGACGCGATATTCGAAATGCCCGAAAGGAGTATTAAACGCAGTCTTCCATTCGTCCCCCTCCTTTATGCGTACAAGGTGGTAAGCATTGCGGAGATCTAGCTTAGAAAAAATCTTGGCCCCCTGCAGGATCTCGAAAGCAGATGACATCAGCGGCAAGGGATAGCGATTCTTGACCGTGATGTCATTCAACCCTCGATAATCAATGCAGGGGCGCAAAGAACCATCCTTCTTTTTAACGAAGAAAAAACCCGCACCGGCAGGGGAGGAGGAAGGTGCAATGGTACCGGCGTTAAGCGAGTCAGATAAATATCTTTCAAGTGCTTCGCGCTCGGGAGCGGACAGAGAATAAAGTCTCCCACGAGGGGGAGTGGTACCCGGAAGAAGGTCGATACTACAGTCATAAGGTCGATGCGGAGGAAGAGAAGTGGCCCTGGAACGACTGAAGACCGCTCGAAGATCATGGTACTCCTCCGGAACCCCAGACAAATCACCCGGCTCCTCCTGGAAAACAGAAACAGAAGAGACAGGAGAAACAGCAGACGTCAAACAGTTAACATGACAAGACAAATTCCATGAAAGAATGGAGTCTCTGGACCAGTCTATCTGAGGGTTATGCGCTACTAACCAGGGATGTCCTAAAACAACAGGGTAATAAGGGGAATGAAAAACAAGATCTCTTGATGATTGCCAGGCATGGTGAGACTCACCGGAGCTGTGGCAAAGCGCACTCTAGAGAGGATACTACCATCGAGAGCGTGGACAGGGGTGGAGTCTTTAAGTTCAATGAGGGGAACCCCCTGTTCACGAGCCCAAGTCTCATCAACAAAACTTCCCTCGGCTCCCGAATCGATCAAAGCCAGGCAGGAAACGGAATCTCCCGACCAGCGGATGAGAGCGGAGAAAGTAGTGCGTGTGCGTGGCGGAGGGTCTAAAGTTGAAGCGCTCACCAGTAACCCTTTCTCTACGGGTGAGCTCTGGCTTTTACTGGGCAGGTGGCGACTCGGTGAGATGCAGACCCACAGTACATACATAGGCGCCCCAAGATGCGGCGCTGGCGTTCAGCAGCGGAGAGTCGCAGACCACCCAGATGCATTGGCTCGGAGTTTTCAGCCGAAGGAGATGGTGTAGAAGAGAGCACCGAAGAGGAAAGAAGCGATCCATCCAGAGTGTGACTGCGGCGACGAATCTCAAAACGCTTCTCAATGCGAATGGCTAAGTCAATAAGAAGATCCAGTCGAGTCGGTGGCTCACGAGCAAGGATCTCGTCCCTAATGTCGCCATTAAGCCCCTCGAGAAAACGAGCTACAAGGGCTGACTCGTTCCAGTCACAGGAGGCGGATAAGGTACGGAATTCAATTGAGAAATCGGCTGCTGAACCTCTCCCCTGGCGAAGCGTAGACAGGAGCCGGGAAGCCTCTGCTCCGAACGCGGAGCGGTCAAAGACCCGCAGCATCTCTTCCTTGAAGATGATATAACGACTGAGACAGTCGGCCTCAGAATTCCATACAGCTGTTCCCCACTCCTGGGCGCGGCCAGTCAGCAGTGAGATGACAAAGGCGATGCGAGAGCCCTCGGACGCGTACGTGGAAGGCTGTAGTGAAAAGACCACCTCACATTGGGTCAAAAACGATCGGCATTCCTTTGGCTCACCGGAATAACACGGCGGGTTGTTGACTCTAGGCTCTGGAACACCCTGACCACTGGAAGATAAAGACTCAACACGGAGGTGATGAAGCTGCTGCGCCATCTCGGTCATGCGAGCCGCAAAGGAATCCATGGCCTCACGAGCTGCAGCCAGCTCCTCCTCATGACGGCCCAGTAAAGCTCCCTGAAGTTCGAGCGCGGACTGAAGAGGACTCTCCTTCGCTGGGTCCATTCCTTCTGGTCAGATTATTCTGTGACGTACAGGAGATGAGGACCCAAAAGCAGAAGGTGATTTTGACAAAGTTTTAATTCAGTTCAGGGCAAAATAACTCAGGTGGTCACAAGGCATCTAAATCCAACAGAAAGTCTCTGGCGTTAAGCTACAACAAAAGAATGTCGTCAAACAGAAAGTTCATCAAACGTAAGGGAACAGAACTGCCCGGTCAGGAACGGCAATGGGAAATCCCCGGAGGTAGAGAGATAGGCTGGATCCGAAGAGAGCAAGGAACGCCAAACCGTAGACCACTCACGTAGCTGGAGACTTTGAATAGAGCAGATACGAGGTGATAATAAATCAGTCAGGAATCAACATGCACCGGACAGAACTAAGACAGGACAGTGATCAAAAAACAGGTACGTAACATAAGGCAATAATCTGACGAAGAACAAGAGCAAGGAAGGACAAGAAATAGAGAAACCAATCAGAGAAAGTGGGCAACAGATGAGAACGATAGAGATAATGAACAAGAAGAATGTGAGTACGTAAGGGATGAGGTAATGAGAGACAGCTGAGAACGATTGAGTAAATGAATGCAAATGTGTGTGCGTAAAAGAATGTAATAATGAGTGTGACCAGAAGAGGGAGAAAAGAGAAAGGAGCAAAAGGAAAGAGCCAGGATCATGACACCCGGGGCATTAAAACTGCATTTGAATAGGCTTGATCACCCAGTGAATGCTTTTGGACTCCCAAGATTTGTTTTTGTTCAGTTTTTGCAAAGTGAGTGATATACTGGATAATGTCATCTTGCATACCATTAAGACAACAATCTCAATATTATTGTAGACGATATATATCGCACACCCCTATTGACATTATGAATCTTCACATACACTATATTGTCAAGTTTTGGGACTTCTGCTTTACATGCATATAAACTTTAATGATATCCCATTCTTAATCCATAGGGTTTAATATGGAGGTGGCCCACGCTTTGGGCCATCTTCAACTCTTCTGGGTAGACTTATCACAAGGTTTAGGAGTGTGTTTATGGGAATTTTTTGACCATTCTTCTAGAAGCGCATTTGTGAGGTCAGGCACTGATGTTGGGCCAGAAGGCCTGGCTCTCGTAGTCTCCGCTCTAATTCATCCCAAAGGCGTTCTATCGGGTTGAGGTCAGGACTCTGCAGGCCAGTCAAGTTCCTCCACACCGAACTCGCTCATTTATGGACCGACTTTATGGACCGACACTTTGTGCACAGTCATGTTGGAACTGGAAGGAGCCATTCCCAAACTGTTCCCATAAAGTTGGGTGCATGAAATTGTCCAAAATGTCTTGGTATGCTGAAGCATTAAGAGTTATTTTCACTGGAACTAAGGGGCCAAGCCCAACCCCTGAAAAACAACCCCACACCATGATCCCCCCTCCACCAAACTTTACACTTGGCACAATGTACAAGTACCGTTCTTCTGGCAACCGATAAACCCAGACTCGTCCATCGGTTTGCCAGACAGAGAAGCGAGATTCTTCACTCCAGATAACACGTCTCCACTGCTCTTGAGTCCAGTGGCGGCGTGCTTTACCCCACTGCATCCCACGCTTTGCATTGCACTTGGTGATGTAAGGCTTGGATGAGCTGCTCGGCCATGGAAGTTGCTGTTGTTCCCAATTGCTTCCACTTTGTTATAATACCACTAACAGTTGAGCGTGGAATATTTAGTAGTGAGGAAATTTCACAAATTGACTTATTGCTAGGGATTGCTGACGCGAAACTGACGTTTCGGCGCTTTGTGGAGATCCCGAAGCGCAGATGTTTCGAAACACTGCTCTGAACTGTGATTCGAAACACCCATGTCACGTGACTATGGCTAAATGAAGCTTCAAAGTGTTTCATCAGGTGGTGCCTGTCAAAACTGCGTTTGATTGAAAATGGCGGTAACAAACCCCACAGTCACACATCTGTATAAACCTAATTCCTCACAGTTTAAAAGTGAAGTTAATCGGTCTTCACCTCGTGGGTGAGACGAGAGAGATTTTGTGATAGCAGTCATTTTCCCTCATTTGTATGCAAGTTACTTGCTAAAAAATATTTGTGCATGCCAGAAACAATTTTTTCAAAGGCTGGAGAAATTATTTGTAAAAAGAGAAGTCGGCTAAGTCCTTCAACAGCAGAGCAAATAATATTTTTGAGTAAAAATGTTATGTAACAAATGTGACACATTGTGGCTTTATTTTTTTATTTTTTCACATGGATCATCAAGATCAACAAGTTTCAGATCAACACATGCAAGTGACCACTAGGTGTCGCCGTAGAGACGGGTGTCAAATTGATTTGAAGCTTCGAAACAATATGGCACATTTGCTTCAACTGTTTCAGTGGTCTGCCTCGGTCTGCCCATCACTACTTATTGCACAGGTGGCAACTGAGCTCCTGAGAGCGATCCATTCTTTCACAAACAAAAGCAGTCCGCATTCCTAGGTGCTTGATTTTATACACCTGTGGCCATGGAAGTGATTGGAATTCAATGATTTGGAGGGGTGTCCCAATACATTTGGCAATAAAGTGTTTTTCTCTACCCACAATCTTTGGGATTTATATATATATATATATATATATATATATATATATATATATATATATATATATATATATATATATATATATATATATATATATATATATATATACATATATATATATATACACAGCAAGGAAAATAAGTATTTGAACACCCTTCTATTTTGCAAGTTCTCCCACTTGGAAATCATGGAGGGGTCTGAAATTGTCATCGTAGGTGCATGTCCACTGTGAGAGACATAATCTAAAAAAAAATTATACAGAAATCACAATATATGATTTTTTAACTATTTATTTGTATGATACAGCTGCAAATAAGTATTTGAACACCTGTCTATCAGCTAGAATTCTGACTCTCAAAGATCTGTTAGTCTGCCTTTAAAATGTCCACCTCCACTCCATTTATTATCCTAAATTAGATGCACCTGTTTGAGGTCGTTAGCTAAATAAAGACACCTGTCCACCCCATACAATCAGTAAGAATCCAACTACTAATATGGCCAAGACCAAAGAGCTGTCCAAAGACACTAGGGACAAAATTGTACACCTCCACAAGGCTGGAAAGGGCTACGGGGAAATTGCCAAGCAGCTTGGTGAAAAAAGGTCCACTGTTGGAGCAATCATTAGAAAATGGAAGAAGTTAAACATGACTGTCAATCTCCCTCGGACTGGGGCTCCATGTAAGATCTCACCCCGTGGGGTCTCAATGATCCTAAGAAAGGTGAGAAATCAGCCCAGAACTACACGGGAAGAGATGGTCAATGACCTGAAAAGAGCTAGCACCACCGTTTCCAAGGTTACTGTTGGTAATACACGAAGACGTCATGGTTTGAAATCATGCATGGCACGGAAGGTTCCCCTGCTTAAACCAGCACATGTCAAGGCCCGTCTTAAGTTTGCCAATGACCATTTGGATGATCCAGAGGAGTCATGGGAGAAAGTCACACTACACTACACATGAGAGAAAGTCATTCCACAATTCCACTAAACGTGTTTGGAGGAAGAAAAATGATGAGTACCATCACAAGAACACCATCCCTACTGTGAAGCATGGGGGTGGTAGCATCATGCTTTGGGGGTGTTTTTCTGCACATGGGACAGGGCGACTGCACTGTATTAAGGAGAGGATGACCGGGGCCATGTATTGCGAGATTTTGGGGAACAACCTTCTTCCCTCAGTTAGAGCATTGAAGATGGGTCGAGGCTGGGTCTTCCAACATGACAATGACCCGAAGCACACAGCCAGGATAACCAAGGAGTGGCTCTGTAAGAAGCATATCAAGGTTCTGGCGTGGCCTAGCCAGTCTCCAGACCTAAACGCAATAGAGAATCTTTGGAGGGAGCTCAAACTCCGTGTTTCTCAGCGACAGGCCAGAAACCTGACTGATCTAGAGAAGATCTGTGTGGAGGAGTGGGCCAAAATCCCTCCTGCAGTGTGTGCAAACCTGGTCAAGAACTACAGGAAACGTATGATCTCTGTAATTGCAAACAAAGGTTTCTGTACCATATATTAAGTTCTGCTTTTCTGATGTATCAAATACTTATGTCATGCAATAAAATGCAAATTAATTACTTAAAAATCATACAATGTGATTTTCTGGATTTTTGTTTTAGATTCCGTCACTCACAGTTGAAGTGTACCTATGATAACAATTACAGACTTCTGCATGCTTTGTAAGTGGGCAAACCTGCAAAATCGGCAGTGTATCAAATACTTGTTCTCCCCACTGTGTGTATATAATATATATATATATATATATATATATATATATATATATATATATATATATATATATATATATATATATATATATATATATATATATATATATATTATATGTAATATTTTCACAGCACTTTCCTGTTTTATAATGTTTTTTCGCTCATAAGGAACTGTTCTTTTCTTCTTCAGGTGATTCCAGTGTTGATAAAGACGAAGTGTCAGTGATGGAGGGAGATTCAGTCACTTTACACACTGGTGTTAAAACAAAACAACAAGAAAAGATTAAATGGTATTTTAATGACATTCGAATAGCTCAAATCACGATAGATCAGAATAAGTTCTGTACAGATAAGTGTAAAGGTGGTGATGAGAGATTCAGAGACAGACTGAAGCTGAATCATCAGACCGGATCTCTGACCATCACAAACATCAGGACATCAGATGCCGGACTCTATAAACTAGAGATCATCAACAGCAGAATCAGCATCCTGAAGAGATTCATAGTTCCTGTCGCTAGTGAGTATAATAGTTTTGATACTCATTAAATATATACATCTTTGATCTCATATGTTGATCCACTATAAGAAGTCATTAAGTATAAGATCATCCATGATCCTGAATGTGTGTTTGTCTGATGAGTGAATGTGTAAATCGATGATGTTCTTCTGCTGTTTGTTTGCATGTGTTATCAATCCTTTATGATCCGTAGAAAAACATTTTCATAGCACTTTTCTTGTGTGATTTTTGGCTTATGATTAACTGTTGATTTCTTCTTCAGGTGCATCTGTTGTTGGTTCAGATGAAGTGTCAGTGTTTGTGATGGAGGGAGATTCAGTCACTCTAAACACTAATGTTAAAACAAACCAACACGAGACTATTAGATGGTCTTTTAATGACATCCGGATAGCTCTAAAAACTGTTTCCAGTAAGATCTGTACAGATGTTCAGTGTAATGAAGGTACTGAGAGATTCAGAGACAGACTGAAGCTGGATCTTCAGACTGGATCTCTGACCATCACAAACATCAGAACCACAGACTCTGGGGAATATAAACAAGAGATAATCAGCAGCAGCAGCAGCAGCATCAGCATCACAAAGATATTCAGTGTTGCTGTTCAAGGTGAGTTGCTATGTTTGAAAACAAGTCATTTAAATCACATCAATAATGTGTTTAGTGATATTTTGCTGTGACATACAGAGATGTTTTTTGTTTTATTTTTACATGTAATTTCACATTTATTTATGTGTTAAAGGGGACCTATTATGCCCCCTTTTTACAAGATGTAATATAAGTCTCAGCTGTCCTCAGAATGTGTCTGTAAGTATCAGATCAAAATACCCCAAAGATAATTTATTATACCATGCCCTAAATGCCCCATTTTGGGTGTGTGTGTCTTTAAATGCAAATGTTGTTCCCTGCCCCCCTTTCCAGAGGAGGACTGTGCCTTTGCAGCTCCTGCCTCGAATAATTCAGCAAGAGCAAAACATATGTAAGAGCTGGAGTTGGACATTAATGAAGGAGAGACTCCGACAGAAGTAGAAACTCTGTGAATATGTCGAAATGAAGGAGTTTTTTAAATGGTTATTTGATTAATTTATGTAATTGTGTAATTATGTAAACTTAGAACATATACCCCTTTTCCACCAAGGCAGTGCTGGTGCTGGTTCGAAGCCAGAGCCTAGTTTCAAATCGGTTCTTTGTCTTTTGACACCCAGAGCACCAGCTCTGAACCAGGAAAAGTGGTTCTTAAGTAGCACCAAACCATTGCTGGTCTAGAAGTAAGAACCGCTTGTGTCAGGGGCTGGGGACGGGGTTACCGTGACCAACAAGACGAACACAAACTTGTGACCGCCATTTTTGAAATGGCAGCTAATCGAGCTAATAGCTGCTAGATTGTAATCTCCGTCTAGGGATCGGCGATATGGCTTAAAATCCATATTGCGATATACATTGCAGCCTCTTGCGATAACGATATATAAATTATAATAGAACCAATTAAGAACAGGTTACATAGACCCTAAGGAAAGCCAAACTGCTAAATGTGTCTTTGTTTAAAGAAGGAAACGTATGTAGTTTTGAGAACATTTATTGAGCAAAACTGTAATTATACAACATAATGTTGCAGATAAATACAATTCAAGTACAGTAGCTGCAGAGACTTTAACAAAGAAAAAGCAGAACGTTTTAAAAATGTCCTGTACGCGCTTATCCATATAATGGCAGTGAATAGCGACCAGGCTAAAACTTTACAAAAGTTTCTTACCTGCAGTTTAATGTAACTCATTTGGTTTTAAACATTTTGTTCTCTTAATGAAATGAAAACTGGTGTCTTGTTAATAAAGGAACGGATACTGTGAATTAGGGAATAGGGATGTCATGTCACCATATGAAAATTCCAGTAGTCGGTACCAATACCATAAACATTTTACGGTACTTTGTACCATTATCGGTTCCACAAAATGTTTTTATTTTATATTTAAAAAAAAGTTAACTATTTAAAAAAAATGTTTTAATACAATTCAATAAGTTCATTATTTATGATGATAATCATAAGTAAATAATACATAAACATTTAAAGGCTGTATGCTGTTTAAAAGTATACATTGTTTATAAAAAAAAAGATCAAGTGAAAAATAAGCAACCATCTAGGCATTATTAGTATTATTATTATTATTATTATTAGTAGTAGTAGAGACAAATTACATAGAGACTAAGTTAAATCTACTGTAGGCTACAGCAGGAGCCTAATATATTCTGAAAAATGTCTCATGTTAAACCAAACTTTTATTTTGACGGGTTGCCGTGAAGAGTGAAACTAATGAAGTCTATTCTCAGGAAGTGACGGGTTATGCGTTCGTGTCCTCATATAGACACACTGCAGAGACTACAAAGACAGAGAGTGTGTGTGTGTGCGCACGCGCGCGTGAGCCCCCGTGTCTGAGGTCTTAAATCCGAACCAAGTCCAAATAATGGATGTTGCACTGGTCTTTTTGACCAGCTCCTCCGTTTCGCTTTCAGCTATATTTACTCAAGATGACGAATATGATGATGCGTTGCAATCAGTTGCAGCTCTTGGCTCTATATTTCCCGTCATCAACGTGCATTATCACGATAGTGCAATAGAATTAAAATCTCTATCGTAGGCCAATTTTGTATCTTTTATATCGCATATCGTTTAGATCGCCCATTCCTATCTCTGTCTATACAAATTACGGCTTGTGCGGTACTTTGTTATCATAGCTGATCGTCTGCACAGCGCAGATGCATCTCGAACAAGCCTGCTGTGTTTGTGTTTCCCGCTGCCTCGCTAGTGTTGCTGAGAAAGATGAGACGTATACAGTGACGTAAGACCTGGCTCTGTGGTGGCTCTCTAGCCTGTGGAAAGGCAAACCGGTTCTTAGAAGGCTCATCAGTCGAACCAACTCCAAACTGGCATTAGCACTGGCTCTGAACTAGGACCCGGTTCATTTTGGTGGAAAAGGGGTAATAGCTATAGACAGTTTTACACGTATCTGAAACATTATTGTGTTACCTCTAGCTGCTCTAGTGAGGATATAAACATTGCCGCTCACTCAAGGGAGGGATTTATGCTAATGCAGGTCCGTCAACAGCCGTGGGCAGAGCCTAACCTTTGTGTTACAACAGTAGACAAATATGTAAGGAATAATTGACAACGGGCCATTGAATTATTCAAAAAAATAATACACACCTGAGGTGGTAATGCCGTCATGACGCATTTTTCTTATTTTGCTAATTATCTGTGGGGTAAGAAAAATAATATTGTTTCCATTTGAATTAGGATTATTTGTTTTCTCCACTGGCAGATAATTTTACTTTTTTTAAGTAAAATGCGCTTACTTTAGATTTATATTTAAAGCTACACTGTGTAACTTTTTTTGTTTATCCTTAGCTAAAAACACTTGGCGAGGTCGAACTGGAAGCCATGTTAATCTTGGACTAAATCGGCCACCGTAGGAGTTAAAACGAAATCGGAATTGGGAGGAACAGAAACGAATGTTTACTGGATGGTCATATACCCTTTCACCGCTAGATGGGGGAAAAATATCACACAGTGTAGCTTTAATTTATAATTTTTTAGGGATGTACAGAATCCAGGATTCGGGTTCGGATTCAGCCGAATATTGGGCTTTTTGACGGGGTTCGGTTTCTGCCGAACGTTAGAATTTTTTCCACCGAACCAAACCCTAGGGCTCGCACTATGCGCGCTCCGCTGGTCGAAGTAATGATGCCACCATTGATTATGAGAAGGTGTTTACTAGGTGGACCGTTCAAATCCAGTAGGCTGTAAGAAAGTGAAAATGGAACTCGTGAACAGAAAACTTTCAGTCAAAAGAAGGCGATTCTAGGGCTGGGACGGTTGTCATGACCACCGCACCACCGGCGGTTGTGTGACGTCACATACCAGGTGAATGGCCAAATACAAAAGAGAAAGTGAGAAATGGAAGACATTAACGAGAAATGTGGCAACATTTTTGGTAGTCGAGAACGCGCCGCTCCGCACTGTAGATAAACCTGCTTTCAGAGAAATGCTTCAGTCGTTTGATAAACAATACGAACTTCCGAGCAAAAAATACTTTTCAAACACTGTAATTCCTCAGCTATTCAACGAAACCAAGGAGAAAATCATCGCGGAACTACACGACCTTGATTTCTTTTCCGTCACGACCGATATGTGGTCCAGCGTTAACATGACTCCGTTTATGAGCAACCCAACCGAATTGGCTTTATGCACAGCTGCACTACTTCCTGAACTTCAGCCAGCTCCTTTGTTTCCTGTCTGCCATTATTGGACAAACTGATTAATCCAGGTGTGCCTGACCTCTGTAGTCGCAACAACAATAATCAGACACACCTGGATTAATCAGTTTGTCCAATAATGGCAGACAGGAAACAAAGGAGCTGGCTGAAGTTCAGGAAGTAGTGCAGCTGTGCATAAAGCCAATTGGTTGTGAGATAGCGTTGGTCTGACTGTACATTTCATTACCAAAAATTGGGAGCTGAAGAGCAGGTGCTTGCAGACTGCATTCACACCAGAAAGTCATACGGCGGATAATTTAGCAGAATCTCTCCGCAGCGCATTCAAAGAATGGGGATTAAATGAAAAAAATCTTGCATGCATCACGACAGATAACGGGGTCGTTAATTGCCATATTTGTTAAAGTAATTCAAAAATTATTTGCGGAAAGGATGCATTAAAGGAAAAGCATAATCATCTTAATTTTTCATAATCTAATTCATACATGCAACAAACTTTCGCCGACCAGTCCAGAACTCTACACCCCACCACCGCAACACCGGCGGTTGTTGTTGATGGTTCCACCGCGGTGGTAAAAATTTGCCACCGTCACAGCCCTAGGCGATTCCAGTCGAGCTACATGTTCAATTTGCAATGCCGATTTGTATCGTGGTGGCAAGGACCCTAAACAACAGCCGCTGTTAAAACATGTGGGTATGAAACATCCGAAAGAATTCGAGTTGTGCATGAAGGAATCTACAGACAGCAGCCAAAATGCAGCAACTTCAGGTACAGCAAAGGAAGGACAGTCATCCTGGCATAATGTTGCCTAATCTTTTTTTTTTTTTTTTACAGTTAAGATAAAATAAAAAATACACTGCTTTGGACGTTGTTTACTGTGATAATGGACTGAGGATGGGAGTAGGATTCGGTTTCGGATTCGGTGCATCCCTATAATTTTTTTTATATTTGTACTTGAAATAAGACAAAAATACTCAGTAAGAAAAGCATTTGTGCAGTGTGAATGAACAAATGAAGTATTTAAACCCCACTGACACTTTAAAAAGGGTGAGCAGGAGACCGAAAGAAACTCTGGATTTACTCCTGACCAGGTTAGGTTCACAGAGTAAGTTACCCTGGTAACTGACTCTGAGTATAAGTTACCTCTTTCAGAAACGGGCTTGACTTACCCTGCTTTCTCGGGTTTGACATGCCTCCCATTCTGAAACAGAAAACTCAGAGTTTCCCTTATTTCAGGGTTAACATACTCAGAGTTTTCACTTAACCTCCTTTCTGAAATGGGCCCCTGATCCAAATATTCATAATTAATAACAAATTATGATTAATTATTAATATTTCCTCTTTGAGCTAATTTGCTACAGACATCAACTCTTGCATTGTGTGTTCAAGCATTTTGGGGGCGGAGCAATGAGGTGAGGGGTGTGTGTGTGTGTTTGTTTGTTTGGGGTTCAAATATCAACAGTGTTTCTCAGAAATTGCTTTCTGCACCTTTAAATGTCAATGTTTTTTCATACAGTTTTTTTTAGTTCATTAGAAACTGCAGAGGATATGATGTATAAAATAATAATAATAATAAAGTATGTACATTGTGTTTTATAAGCACAAGAGGTCAACAAATGTTGCTTTTAGGCCGAAAGTTAAGATTGAGAATGAGGAACTGCATTCACATCCTCAGTTCTTGATGTTGTGTAGGTAGTATGTAGTTTAGTTTTCATATATATATATATATATATATATATATATATAAAAGATCCTCCAGCATCTGTTTGTTTGTGTTTCAGGTGTTTCTGCTGCTGAACAAGATGAAATGAAGAGAAAGTCAGTGATGGAGGGAGAATCTGTTACTTTAGATCCTGGTGAATTAAAAAAAACAAATCATTCGATTATGTGGTATTTTAATGACACTCTCATCGCTGAAATCACTGGAGATCAGAGTCAGATCTGTACAGATGATCAGTGTAAAGAGAAATTCAGAGGTAGACTGAAAGTGAATCAGACTGGATCTCTGACCATCACAGACACTAAAACCACAGACTCTGGAGAATATAAACTACAGATCAGAAACATCAGATTCAGCATCATAAAGAGCTTCAGTGTTTCTGTCACTGGTGAGTGTCATTTAATCACTGATGTGCATTTTCCTATGAGCAGTTTCTGATTAATTTTTTTAATGTTTAAATCAACCCAGTAAATGTTTTCATTGTGGCTTTTTTGAAAATGTGACTTGGACTCAATATTAAAATATAATTGAGATGATCTCTAACACCTTCACATGTACATCAAAATGATACTCAATTTACATAAACACATGCTGTTAGGTCAGTGTATATTTTGGCCATTTGATTTTCCTTATAGAAACGGGTATTAAAAAACAAAAAATGGCTCCTTTTTCATTTTTTCGTTTTTTAAACAAAACGAAAAACAAAAATTCAGCTTGATATATATATATTTTTTTCAGACGTAGAAAAATGAATAAACGGCTTGAATATTCGATTTCTAGATGTGGGTGGGAATTATACTCGCCTTTCTGCTGATTGGTCGGCCGAAGACCTGCGCTGCTACAGCTGTACGGATTACCGCGTTTATTGCAGCTAAATTTAATCTTTTATTCATCAAACAACCAGAATAACGAATGGCTCGGCACAACCCGTACCTGGGCAGAGCCTATACAGGGCTTTCTTCTGTGTAGATAGAAATTCACATAGTCCTACACTTTGCATCAGCTGGGTATGGCAGGATAGGCCTATGTGACGGCTGTCATAGCCTACCCTGGTTGCCCAGTAAAAAGAAATAAATAAATTAGTTGTAAATTAAATATTTTAAACACTAATACAAAAAGGAATCATGCATTGATGTATGGCCTATAACGTTCACGCAAGAACTGTCATTCTGACTAACTGACAACCAGAGAACAACAGAGATGTTAAAAAAACAAAAATGTATTAACATTTATTATAATTGATATCTTTAAGAATGTGCTTGTGCGTGGAGCGAGCTGCTGCACACACACACAGGACTGCAACACAAAATTTTAATTTGCCATTTTGGTTTGTTTCTCACCAGCAAACCCTATAGAAGCTATAGCCTACCTTCAGAACGCTTGACATTTAACCTACGACACGAGTTGCATAGGATTATTTTACAAATTTGCATCAGCTTGAAAAAAATCGATTGGCAAATGCGAGTAAATGCGTATTCTTGACGCGTTTATTGCAACTTGCATTTCATCTCTTTTTCATTAAACCACCAGCGTCTCTCTCAACATGACCAGGTGTGACACTCAGGTGAGACTTATTTTCTGGCAAATAGCGACAGTCGATTATAAAAGTTGCATGCTGTTAATACAAAAATCATAGGATGGAGGCCATTTGCACACAGACACACACACACACACAAAAAAACATATTGTGTTCATTGCCCCACCCACATTCATTTTGGGCTGAATCACTGTTATAATTAGGCTATGGGGTCCTTGTAAATTTAAAATCCACTTATGGCTATATGCAGGTAAAAGAGACATAGGCTAGGCTGTTGTAAGTGTTTATTTCATAAATTAAGGCTACCTCACATCTCCCAAACACTTCTTTGGCCTGTTTTGTTTGGATGGCCAACTCTCACAATCTGTGTGAAAGATGGGACACACAGGACAACGTGGAGAGAATGCACATGATGTACGTTGGAAGTTTACTGGGCAGAGAAAATAACACACACCGTTTTGTTTGACATCAATTAACACTCACTATTAACAAGATAAACTCAAAAACAAAAGGTAACAGCTGCGTATTTCCTGAACACTTCAATGGGCCTACTGGTCTGCGCTTGACTGTTGGCGTGTTTATCTGCTTTAGTTTATTTAGCTCATCGCAACTTAGGCTATTGGAACTGTGTGAGCTGTTGTTCTCCGGTTGTCAGTCAGAATGACAGTTCTTGTGTGAACTTTATAGGCCCAACATATCCAAGTCAATGCATTCTTTTTTTCCTTTTTGTATTAGTGTTTAAAATATTTAATTTAAAACTAATTATATTCATTTATATTTTAATTATTATTATTTTTTAAACACTGGGCAACCGGGTAGACCTATCCTGCCATGCCCAGCTGATGCGAAGTGTAGGACTATGTGAATTTCTATCTACACAGAAGAAAGCCCTGTGTAGGCTCTGCCCCGGTATGTGTTGTGTCGAGCCATTCGTTAGTCTGGTTGTTTGATGAATAAAAGATTAAATGTAGCTGCAATAAACTCGTTAAGAATCCGTACAGCTGTAGCAGCGCAGGACTTTTATTCTGCTGTGCGGAACTGAGGAAGAACTGATGACGGAACAGTTTGATCTACGGCCGACCAATCAGCAGAAAGGGGCGTATAATTCCCGCCCACGTCTAGAAATCAAATATTCAAGCCGTTTATTAATTTTCCTCCTTTTTAATGAAAAACGAAAAATCGAGCTGAATTCTTGTTTTTCGTTTTGTTTAAAAAACGAAAAAGGAGCCGTTTTTTGTTTTTTAATACCCGTTTCGATAAGGAAAATCAAATGGCCAAAATATACACGGACCCATTTATCAGTTAAATCAATGTCATACAACTGATGATCAAAATAGCAGACACATGTATTGGTAAAGTTGTCAGTATCAGTCACTGTCTAAGTTATAACGACTGTCTGTTTTCAGCTGCTTTAGCAGGAATGGTTGCTGTTGTTGCTGTTGTTGCTGTTGTTGGTGTCCTGCTGATCGCTGATGCTGCTGCTGTTGTTGTGAGTTACAAGCACCGAACAAATGGGGAACGTGAGTATTACATACAGCTGATGGGTCCGTGTATATTTTGGCCATTTGATTTTCCTTATAGAAACGGGTATTAAAAAACAAAAAACGGCTCCTTTTTCGTTTTTTCAACAAAACGAAAAACAAGAATTCAGCTCGATTTTTCGTTTTTCATTAAAACGGAGGAAAATTAATAAACGGCTTGAATATTCGATTTCTAGACGTGGGCGGGAATTATACGCCCCTTTCTGCTGATTGGTCGGCCGAAGATCAAACTGTTCCATCATTAGTTCTTCCTCAGTTCTGCACAGCAGAATAATAGTCCTGCGCTGCTACAGCTGTACGGATTGTTAACGCGTTTATTGCAGCTACATTTAATCTTTTATTCATCAAACAACCAGACTAACGAATGGCTCGACACAACCCATACCGGGGCAGAGCCTATACAGGGCTTTCTTCTGTGTAGATAGAAATTCACATAGGCTACACTTCGCATCAGCTGGGTATGGCAGGATAGGTCTATATGACGGCTGTCCACTCCGGTTGCCCAGTGTTTAAAAAATAATAATAATTAAAATATAAATTAATATAATTAGTTTTAAATTAAATATTTTAAACACTAATACAAAAAGGAAAAAAATAATGCATTGACTTGGGTATGTTGGGCCTATAACGTTCACACAAGAACTGTCATTCTGACTGACAACCGGAGAACAACCGTTCACACAGTTCCAATAGCCTAAATTGCGATGAGCTAAATAAACTAAAGCAGATAAACACGCCAACAGTCAAGCGCAGACCAGTAGGCCCATTGAAGTGTTCAGAAAATACAATAGCTACCTTTTGTTTTTGAGTTTATCTTGTTAATAGTGAGTGTTAATTGATGTCAAGCAAAACGGTGTGTTATTTTCTCTGCCAATTAAATTTCCAAAGCACATCATGTGTGTTCTCTCCACGCTGTCCTGTGTGTCCTGCAGCTTTCACACAAATTGTGAGAGTTGGCCATCCAAACAAAACAGGCCAAAGAAGTGTATGGGAGATGCGAGGTAGCCTACATTAATTTATAAAATAAACACTTACAATAGCCTAGCCTATGTCTCTTTTACCTGCATATAGCCATAAGTGGGACCCCATAGCCTAATTATAACAGTGATTCAGCCCAAAATTGAGGCGATGAACACAATATGTGTGTGTGTGTGTGTGTGTGTGTGTGTGTGTGTGTGTGTGTGTGTGTGTGTGTGTGTGTGTGTGTGTGTGTGTGTGTGTGTGTGTGTGTGTGTGTGTGTGTGTGTGTGTGTGTGTGTGTGTGTGTGTGTGTGTGTGTGTGTGTGTGTGTGTGTGCAAATGGCCTCCATCCTATGATTGTTGTATTAATAGCCTGCAACTTTTATAATCGACTGTCGCTTTTTGCCAGAAAATAAGTCGCACCTGAGTGTCACACCTGGTCATGTTGAGAGAGACGTGCGCGTTGCATCGTTGTTAAAACTGCACTTTATTATTAGCCTACATTCAGAATTAGTATAAAATAGGCTACCGGTAAATAAAATAGCTACAACAACACCACAGGCTATGCACATTCTACTTGCCAAACAGACCAATTGTAACCATTGACCATTGTACAAAGAAATAAAGCAGATTATTTTTTAAATGTTTGGCTGTCTATGTTTTATTTTGATAATAATGTGAGGCGCGGGCACCAAATTAGATTTTTTCTAATTTGGAAATAACTTAGCCTAATACTGTCATCATCATAGGCTACAGATGAGTAGGACATCATAATCATCATTGAAATTGTAAAATGTATAATTTTATTTGGGCACATTTAAAACGACTACAAAGTCATGCCTTTGAAAAATAAATAAAACAGGATGCGCTGCGTGCGCCTCGGTCTCCTTGAACATCTGCTCACACCACAAACATGAAACAAAATAGCCTAAAGCGAACGAGTCTACTTTTAAAAGTCAACATTTAGATTATTTGAGGTTAAATGCATTATTTAGTCACTTTGGAATAAATCACAGCATGTTTCATGATAATAAAAAATGTGAAAAATACGGTATGATAGGCTATAGCAAATTCGCAGACCCCCTGGCACTTTGCTGGTCTAAAGCCGCTGGTCTAAACAGAATAAACTCCTGTATAGGCTCTGCCCGGGACGTGTTGTCTCGAGCCATTCGTTAGTCTGGTGGTTTAATGAGAAAGAGATGAAATGCAAGTTGCAATAAACGCGTCAAGAATACGCATTTACTCGATTTCTAGATGTGGGTGGGAATTATACTCGCCAATCAATTTTTTTCAAGCGGATGCAAATTTGTAAAATAATCCTATGCAACTCGTGTCGTAGGTTAAATGTCAAGCGTTCTGAAGGTAGGCTATAGCTTCTATAGGGTTTGCTGGTGAGAAACAAACCAAAATGGCAAATGAAAATTTTGTGTTGCAGTCCTGTGTGTGTGTGCAGCAGCTCGCTCCACGCACAAGCACATTCTTTAAGATATCAATTATAATAAATGTTAATACATTTTTGTTTTTTTAACATGTCTGTTGTTCTCTGGTTGTCAGTTAGTCAGAATGACAGTTCTTGCGTGAATGTTATAGGCCATAGTCTACATCAATGCATTATTCTTTCCTTTTTGTATTAGTGTTTAAAATATTTAATTTACAACTAATTAATTTATATCTTAATCTATTTATTTGTATTAGTGATTAAAATATTTAATTTACAACTAACTAATTAATTAATTTATTAATTAATTTATTTTTACTGGGCAACCAGGGTAGGTTATGACAGCCGTCACATAGGCCTAGCCTGCCATGCCCAGCTGATGCGAAGTAGGACTATGTGAATTTCTATCTACACAGAAGAAAGCCCTGGTACGTGTTGTGTCGAGCCATTCGTTGGTCTGGTTGTTTGATGAATAAAAGATTAAATGCAGCTGCAATAAACGCGTTAACAATCCGTACAGCTGTAGCAGCGCAGGACTATTATTCTGCTGTGCGGAACTGAGGAAGTACTGATGATGGAACAGTTTGATCTTCGGCTGACCAATCAGCAGAAAGGGGCGTATAATTCCCGCCCACGTCTAGAAATCGAATATTCAAGCCGTTTATTAATTTTCCTCCGTTTTAATGAAAAACGAAAAATCGAGCTGAATTCTTGTTTTTCGTTTTGTATACAAAATGAAAAAACGAAAAAGGAGCCGTTTTTTGTTTTTTAATACCCGTTTCTATAAGGAAAATCAAATGGCCAAAATATACACGGACGGGGTCCGGGGATCTCTGGATAATCCGTAATTCGTTTGGAGTTATAAAACGAAAATACCGTTTTTCTGTTTTTTGTTTGAAAACGAAAAACCAAATAACCGTTTTTGGTGTCAGAATCAAAAAACGAAAAACCAATAAAAAACGGCCCATTTTTCGTTTTGAACTTCAGTCAATTCGTTTTTCGTTTATAAACCAAAAACGGAGGTCACGTGGTCTATTCCTTTTTTGGAAGCGAAAGTAACCGGTAACACTTTCAAAATAAAAGTAACTATAGTTAACGAGGTGATTGTAGACTAACTATAACGTTTTTTAGTGCAACTAAAGTAGCACCGGGTGTGAAAAAAACACTTAAAACTAATAAAATAATAACTCTGGCTGTTAGGGAGAATTAAACATTTGTAAGACCATTGGTGACCTGTAACTTCAGATTAAGACAAGTGAACTAATTTTATATGTAGCTTAGGATAGCAGGTAGCCTATTTATTTATAAATTTCTATTATTTAATTCACATTTTAGTTTTGTAACATATTTTTTGCTATGTGGAAGCTCAACCAGCAGAGGTCACTCTACCCCCTTCTGTGCGCCGACTCTTTCTGTGGCGACAACAGGCAACAAGGGTTTGACCTTTTGACTTGTGTTTATATCAAAGAGAAGGCAAGCACTGCTACCAACAGAAGCTAATCACTGAGTTTGAAGGGTGTGCAGAACTTCACGTGCCTTCCAGCTCCTCTTTCTATGGCACTATAGCTGCTAAAAACAGGGTTCCCACTCTTCTTGAAAGTACTTGAAAGTACTTGAATTTCTACACATGGATTCAAGGCCTGGAAAGTACTTGAAAACAAATATAGGTCCTTGAAAGTGCTTGAATTAAATTTGAAATGCATTTTGTTTAGAATGGTGTTATTTCATAAATTGTCCTACAGTAGGCCTATATGCGCTATCAAAGACAGAACGAAATGTTGCTTATGTTCGTATGTAAAAAGGCATTTTTGATAAGTTGAGGTTAGGCTGATCGTAGGCACTCGCAAACGAAACGGGCTAAACAATATAAACAAGAAGAAAAAACATGCAGGTTGTCTTTACACCTCTCCGCAAAATGAATATAAATCCGATCTTCAATTGCAGCGCTATATGCATATTTAACGGATATCACGTCAACGAAAACAACAGATAGCCAATGAGCTGCATTTTATTCATCTGCTCATTTCAAGATCAAAGACCGCAATATGAGAGAGCAAGCTAATAACTGGTGAGATAATTTAGTCTCATTCGTTTTAATGAAGATGGTTGTGTTTTTGAGCATCTAAGACTTAGGCCTACCTTCACTTTCACTTGCGGCAGTTTGCGTGTTGCTTGCTTCACTCATTTGCGGCGATGCGATGCAACATATATCCTATAACATCCTCTCACACATTTATTTTTTAACAATTTGCCGGGAGTAAACAACCATTATGCATACACTTGTCCGGTTTCGCCTGAAATGCGTCCCAGACCACCTTCTGAATTGGTTTGTTTGAGTGATCAGATTTAAATCCATCTCAAAAGAATTTCAGAAGGCATTTACTCCTGGTCTTTTCACAATCGGATAGACTGGTCAGAGAAAATGAATGAAGTGACCAGGTGTAAAAGGGCCATAACTCTCCCAGCTGCACTGAAGGAACTCTCGCTGCTGCTGGTGGACACTAAACACCGTACTACTGCTTGATTTGAAGACTGTTGCCCTGTTGATTACAATAAATAGGTCTAAAAATTGTTTATTGTGTTTGACTGTTCAGTACTTTTCATATTTACATTTAAAAAGTAGACATAAAAGTAACTTAAAAGTTACTTTCCCTAGCAACTAATTACTTTTGATATACAGTAATTGGTAAAGTAATTCAATTACTTTTAAAAGTAACTAGTAACTGTAACTAATTACACATTTTCAGTAACTTGTCCAACACTGGCTAGGAACTATACTCTCATTCCTGTGTAATAATCCAGGAACTTTGCTGCCGTCCCGTGGGTGCAGTGGAGCAATGATAATTCAGCACCTGAAAATGGGCTAACTAAACCTGCTTACACAGGGAGCGTGCTGGGGACTATTTTCAGGCGCTGTGTAATATCGTTGCGCCACTGCACCCATGGTACAGCAGCAAAGTCCCTGGATTACTACGCAGAAATGAGAATATAGTTCCTAGCCATATCGGTCTAGAAAATCGCAACTTTTCATTTTCTGTCAGTCTTAGTACACGATGCAACTATTCTAGTGTCGGGAATCGGTTAAAAAAATGTATCAAATTTTTTCTGTAATCGCAATTAATCGCAAGTTTTAAATATATTTGGAGTTTTTAATATTTTGATATTGTATTGATTTCAGTTACTCTCCAAATTAATGTAGAAACAATTTAAAGACGGCATATTTTAAATATTTGTTGTAATGGCATCTTTTTATGAATGAAGGCCAGTATCACTGATACTAATGTCTCTATGAAACATCGATGACATTATATTACAGTATAACTGAAAGCTACCAATTTCAACATTTATTAGGCTTAAAAAACAACTTTTAATTTAGGTGAACTTAAAACAATCTTTAAATAACCTCATTATAATAAATGTTATATTTACCTGTGCCTTCACTGTTAGACATATACAGAAATGTAATAGTTATCAAACACCTTTCTTAACTGCATAAATAATAAATTAAATATAGAATTAGAATATCGTGTAACATACATTTCTTTCAACTAAACATCGAAATAAATCTAAATAATAAACTAAATTAACAATTTAAACTAAATTACTGATCGAATTACTGATCTAAAGCCCACACTGTCACTGTATGATAATTGAAATGAACTGATGACATCAGCGTTTTTTCCAGAATGACTATACAGCTTAATAAAATTATGCTGCATTATTTTCCTGTTTAACACTGTAAAGCTGCTTTGAAACAATCTACATTGTTAAAAGCGCTATATAAATAAAGTTGACTTGACTTGACATGAATGTGGCCGACTCCCTGATCAGTGCCCTGACTACTGAACTAGGGATCTGATTGAGACGCAGCCACACACACAGGACATTGACATACAGCGTGTTCTCTTTTGTCTTGTCGCATAGATGGTTTAAAAGCATTTTCATGAATAAGAGCGTGATCATATAATGTAACGCTAGGCAAAAATGGATATAAGAACAAACGCTGCATTAATTGCGTTAAATATTTTTAATGTGTTGGTGTTATTTTTTTCACATATTGAGCAGTAGGCTAGCTGGAGCCGTTTACCTCCAGTCTTTGTTCTAAGCTAGGCTAGCGGTGGGTGAGTCAGACAGAGTTATGGCACACACTGAGATGGGAATGGTATGTATGGATTTATCTAACTCTGGGGTATACGTGAATAAGCTAAAGTCCCAAAATGTTGGCGTGTTCCTTTAAGTAGCCTAATTTAAGCTGTCTTTCGTGATGCTACATATGCTGGGTTGTGAATCTGATAGGTGCTTGATATAAAATAAATGGTGCTTGAAAAAGTCCTTGAAAGTCCTTGAATCTGGTGTTGATGAAAGAGTGGGAACCCTGTAAAAACTCTCAGCTTCCACCATCTACTGTTACAAAACAAAACTCTTCCAAAACAGATCTATAAAGTTGTATACTTTTTATTTTCATTCGCATTTTTCTCCAGTGTAATATACTTATTATGTTAGTAAAGTAGATGAAATATGTTTTATGCAGCTTGTAGTTCTCATTAGTTATGTAGACCTACTTGTGTGTGAAACCTAGCCTTACTCAGTCAAAAATTATCTCTAGCCCTGGGACTTTCAGATCTTGTAGTGCTTTTTTGGGTTTAATTCTGTTTGATGAACCACCAGGGAAAGGCAGTGCTCTGTACTCTTGGTACTTGTGTAAAGTAAAATAAAAGTGAAGTTAAATCATTTAGTTTTGGTACTCTGGTACTACCCTAGTACTCGTGTCAGGGCCTCCCAGAGTTTCCCCAATCCCTGGAGGATGTGAGCCTGTGCACTGTGTGCAGGGTTTAAGGACTGATGATAGTAGCAAGACTGGCCCCAGTCAAATGCTGGACTGGCAGGACACCACTCCTTCCTCCGGCACCTTTGTTGTCACTTTCAGATATTTACATCATGGTTTATGGTAAGCCACATCTTTGAATTGTGGCACTACTTTTGTGGAATTGGATGATGTCAACTTATGTCTTTAAATACAAATGTACATCATAATGTACAAAGGTACAGTGAAGCAGGACTCTGCATTGCAACTCTTTCACTTGCATATATGCCCTTAAATGATTTACAAGCATATTGGGTCAGTGAAGACTAAAACCTGCTGTAAATGTTATAGTCAAGTCAAGTCATCTTCATTTATATAGCGCTTTTAACAATGTAGATTGTTTCAAAGCAGCATTACAGAGATTTTTTGTGTCTGGACCACCACTGTACAACCATGTTCACATTGCATAGGCCTATAAATGAAAAACACATCTTTAGAGGAGGCTTCATTTAATGGGTGATTTTCACATGGTTTTTACTCGTTTTATTAACATAACAAAGTAAATATAATTTGAAGTAAAACAATCGTCTTTAAAAATGTTGGATGAAGACGTTATATTTAGAAAAACAAAATCTACAAGAGCTAACCCCTCTGTTGATTGTGTGTCTTATATATACTGTAGCAACAACAAAACAGGCAGTCCATGTTTGGGTGGTGTGACAGGATAGCACAGCAGCCATTCTCCGAAAGCCCTCTGTGATGCCTTGGTGATGTGAGAGAGTAGTGGGAAAGGGTGGCAAAGCAGTGTCGAATCCTCATTGGCACAGTTATTCAGTCATGCTGTAAGAGATTTCCGGAGAGCAAAGAGATAAAGACATAAGACTATATTGGATACAACTAAAAACTAAAAAAATCTGTGTCAGACAGTTGAAAGATTTGCAGTTGAATTTCATGCCCCATATTTTTTGGGTTTCAAAAACAACAGTGTAGCTACAGGAATACCAGAGACTTGAAAAAGTCAAATAGAGACTTGAATATCTTTCAGCTTCCCTGAAGTCATAAATATGACAATCTTTTGGTTTCCCTGCAAATAATCCTAATAATACTTTTTTCATTAATACATTTTTTAAAAAATCCAAAACTACTTATTCCTACAATCACATGAAATATGGACAGATATTTACTATGACACTGTACTACCAACATATTAATGTAAGTGGGAAAAAAGACAACTGTATAGGTCAATATAGGCTGGATCATGAAAAAGGAGATATAACATATTGTCCCACAAATTGAAGTAAGAAAATCATGATCTAACCGTGACAAAAATCAAATTGTAGTCAGTCACTTTGTTTTTGCCATACTTAACCATTTCACCTGTTGTCGCCACAGAAAGAGTCGGCGCACAGAAGGGGGTAGAGTGACCTCTGCTGGTTGAGCTTCCACATAGCAAGAAATATGTTACAAAACTAAAATGTGAATTAAATAATAGAAATTTATAAATAAATAGGCTACCTGCTATCCTAAGCTACATATAAAATTAGTTCACTTGTCTTAATCTGAAGTTACAGGTCACCAATGGTCTTACAAATGTTTAATTCTCCCTAACAGCCAGAGTTATTATTTTATTAGTTTTAAGTGTTTTTTTCACACCCGGTGCTACTTTAGTTGCACTAAAAAACGTTATAGTTAGTCTACAATCACCTCGTTAACTATAGTTACTTTTATTGTGAAAGTGTTACCGGTTACTTTCGCTTCCAAAAAAGGAATAGACCACGTGACCTCCGTTTTTGGTTTATAAACGAAAAACGAATTGACTGAAGTTCAAAACGAAAAACGGACCGTTTTTTATTGGTTTTTCGTTTTTTGATTCTGACACCAAAAACGGTTATTTGGTTTTTCGTTTTCAAACAAAAAACAGAAAAACGGTATTTTCGTTTTATAACTCCAAACGAATTACGGATTATCCAGAGATCCCCTGACCCTGATGTAACGAGATAAAAATATGTTGTGTAAAAATAATCTTTAAAATATGTGACATTTTGTAATTTTATCCAAATCACTGTGTGTTTAATTGAGTTTGTTTGTTGTTCAAACAGGCGACAGGAGGAGGCAGCTCAATGATCCGGTAAGATACTATGAGCACTGAATCTGTCTGCAAAAATACTGATTCTGATCTGTGAGTTTGTGTCTGATTGCATAGAAACACCAGTAATGATAACTGACGCTTCAACACAGCTTTGCTCTCATACTGTTTTACTATACAATAAAGTGAATATGTGAATTAATTGGATGTTATTATAAAATTAGAATCATTTGTATTGCTATCATTATATTATTATATTTATTTACCATAGGCTGTTACGACCCTAGTATAGGATCAGGATGTAACATAAATGTTTCTTACAAATTAACTCCCAAAATACTAAATGACAAATAATATGAAAGCAAAAAGCACAACTTCATTATGAGAGCAGGTAGGAATACGAATACTGTCTTTCGCCAGTATGATAGTTCAATCATTTTAGATGGCAGGGGTGCGTTTTCCGAAAAGTGACGTAACTCGCTGCTGAATTACCCGAGTACGATGCATCGTTGAAGAAATCCACTAGCTAGTCACAACTGTTTCCCGAAAATGTCGCAAATTTGTCGTTCAACCACGTTGGTTAATGATGCTGGTGGTGGTGTAATAACTTATTTTAATGAATCCGTTTACGATGCAATTAATGATAGATATTTTTGCTATAAATTACATTTTACTTTATTTCCAGATTCAATCTAGACTCGTTCTTACGTACTGCAGTATGTACACACATGCGCACTCTTCAAAATCAGTGCTTTAAATCTCTGACCAACTAAAAGACGTAAAGGATATATTAAAAATAAAAGATATAGATTGCTATTATATATCAGCATGCTTATTTTGCTCAAGATAAGGATTTATTAAAGGTGCCCACGAAATGCAGAGAAACTGCAGAGAAATGTTTGGGTTCTAAAACTTAAAATGTTTTATGGTACAATGGCCTCTTATGCCATTTTTTTATTGCTCATGATCAGGTAAAACTGCATTTAGTATTTTTGTAACTGAAACATCAGCCCTGTTCATTTCTTTTACTTCCTGTGAATCTGTTTTATTACAGGAGAGGGGTGCACAAGACCTGTCCCCTAATCAGGAAATCTCTCATTTGATGTCTAATCTGTCTGTGCCTGAGGCTGCCATTGAGACACCACAGTAACATTATTATGTTTGCTTGAGAAATCCAACATTCTGATCTACTGTTTAAGCTTCTTCTTCTTCTTCTTCTTCTTCTTCTTCTTCTTCTTCTTCTTCTTCTTCTTCTTCTTCTTCTTCTTCTCTATTCTTCTTCTTTTCGACAAAAGACAATAGAACCCATTGTAATCCGTCATGTTGTCTAGACTGGATGCAGTACAAGACACAACAACATCCTGATGCCTTGTTCTATTTATGACGTACTCCAAGCACTCGCAATACTTCTCATAAGAAGAACAAATGGATTTGCACTGGTCTCGTCCAGTGTAGACGGCTTCTAGCTTCTAGCTGTCTTGCGTTTTTGACCGTTGTGCAACGTCTCACAGCTTTTTCAATGTGTCGCACTCGAGACCCAGCCTTCTTTCCATTCATCAGTGTTGCGTCTCTCTGTAGTTGGACACTAGGCTATTACGCGAGTGATGTGTTTTTAAGAGCAAGCATGTGTTCTGTTTGATCATCTGTTATGCCTGTCACTCAGACGTCATAAAGATGATGTCAGATTGAACAGATAGTGAAACTAAAGTGCTTCTCCTCTCGCCGGCGGATGAAGATAACGGCGCAGAGTTTAAAGATCACTTCAGATGACTGACATCACATGATTTATCGATATTTTGCTGCTGATGTGTGAATGGTCTATTATCTGGTAAAAAGCTAGAATGCCGTTGCTTGTGTGAACAGCACAATTTGATGGTAATTTACCGGTATTGCTGTGTGAAAGGTGCTGTTGACTGAATGATCAGATGAGCCAGAGTTCAAACTCCAAATTTCAAAATTCAAATCTAAACTGCTAGAAGCCCATTAGACTAAATTAAGATGCCATTTCTAAGCCATATAAACTCATTTTAAGCTTCATGGTATCTAATATTTTCTATCCAAAAAATCTATAAATTAAGAGAAAATCTATTTAAAAAAAAAATAAAAAATCGAATATCTAGCCTTTAGAAGTACTAAACTAAAACAAATTCAAACCTTTAAACTTAACCTTCAAACTTAAAGCTGTTAAAACTACTTCAAACTTTCCTGCTTTCTCAAGCCAACATCAAGAAAAATAGAGACAGAAGAATAGTGCCACAATGCCAAGATTACACTATTAGGTACCACACTTAAATTTCACCTCAACACCAATTTCAACTAATTCAAATTCAGACCAATTTACTATAACTATATTTTAAAGGTGCACAATGTAAATTTTCCGTGCGATAGAGGTTGCCTATTCAAAACAAGGGCGTAGTTTGATGATGTCAAGTTTGAGCGCATTTTAATGGAGCGATTGTTAATAAGATGAACACAACACACGCTTCACGAGCAGCGGGACTTTTATTATGCCACAGTCGCGACAGTTAGATACATCTGAGTGTGTTGAAAATGATGTTATGACGTTACTCTGTGTGTTCGCTCAGTGGCTTCTATGACACTTGTTGCACTGCAGTGAGAGTACAGCGTTTGTGCAGAAACCGAGGGAAACGCAGATATGATGCAATTGACAGGCGACTCCCTCACACGTCCCGGTTCCTTGGTTAAAATAGCAATTTCTCACAATTTACAAATTGTTGTAAACATTTGAGATATTGTAAGTACTCAACTGAGCAAAATATTTAACACTGGCCTATTGGTTTTTGGATATTTTACTGCAAAGGTTTTACATATTGCAGCTTTAAGTAATTAAATTAATCAATTAAAAATGTTTTCTTTATATTTTAATTATTTAAACATTGCTTCAGAATTACTGTTAATTAGCATTAAAGTAATAAACAAAGAAATGCATTAGCAGGAACAAAACAACTAGTGCTTTTTTCATTATAGAGGGTTTATTGAAGCGGTTAAAGGGATCCAGACAGGAACGCTGAGACAACAGATAACTGACTGAACATGAATCAAGGTGGGCATTTTGACCAAGTAATGTCATACTGCGAGACAAGCCAACTGTCAGTCAAACACTCTGAATGACTGAATTACTACTGATACTGGTAATGTTTGAAACTTTACAGATTTACTATTGTCATTTGACAACACTATCAGACCATGGGCGTCGGAACCATTGTATGTGGGTGGGACAAGACCCACCCACTTTTTACAATCAATGATATTGGACCCACTCACTTTTATCGTCTCTAACATTCAGCACATGTCTGTTTACCTACCCCTAATCGATAAACACTTATTATTAAACACATGTTTTTTAACATTTTTTAAAGACGCTTTTTTTCCACTTTTCTAATATTTTCTTCATTTTTATTGAAAATAAATGCCTTTCCGATCTGATATGTGATGGGAAAAGAGCGAAGATTGAGTACGGCGAAAGCCGGACTCGTACCGAGGTCGACTTGTGTCAAAACTATGTGCCGTGCGTCTTACCCCTACACTACTGCCGCTCTCAATTATATAGCGATTTCCGTAATTTTGTCTTTCAAAATCATACATTTAGCAAGCAAAGCAGTATATTTGTACTTTATGAGGACCCACCCACATTTTTTTTGCTTCCGACGCCCATGTATCAGACAAACATTGCTTATGAAAACGGCAGTATGATGTTGTCTCTATCATTCACGTTATACTTTAAGCTGGAATTATTTTATTTTTTTGTTTAAGTCTGAAGCACTTTGTGTTTTTGTTTGTTTGTTTGTGGTATCGTAGCTTTGTGGTTAAAGAAAGACAGGTTAAATCCAACAATTGTTGATCCATGAAATACCATTGTGTCCTTGATCAAACTCTGAATCTCAGGATCTGAACCTGTAACTAAAGACACTGTGGATAAAACTGGCAACAAAATGCCAAATACAGTGGGGCAAAAAACGTATTTAGTCAGCCACCAATTGTGCAATTGTGAAAATAAGTATTTGGTCACCTACAAAAAAGCAAGATTTCTGGCTCTCACAGACCTGTAACTTCTTCTTTAAGAGGCTCCTCTGTCCTCCACTCGTTAGCTGTATTAATGGCACATGTTTGAACTCGTTATCAGTATAAAAGACACCTGTCCACAACCTCAAACAGTCAGACTCCAAACTCCACTATGGCCAAGACCAAAGAGCTGTCCAAGGACACCAGAAACAAAATTGTAGACCTGCACCAGGCTGGGAAGACTGAATCTGCAATAGGCAAGCAGCTTGTTGTGAAGAAATCAACTGTGGGAGCAATTATTTGAAAATGGAAGACAATCAAGACCACTGATATTCTCCCTCGATCTGGGGCTCCACGCAAGATCTCACCCTGTGGGGTCAAAATGATCACAAGAACGGTGAACAAAAATCCCAGAACCACACGGGGGGACCTAGTGAATGACCTGCAGAGAGCTGGGACCAAAGTAACAAAGGCTACCATCAGTAACATGTAACACCTGTCCCCCTGCTTAAGCCAGTACATGTCCGGACCCGTCTGAAGGTTGCTAGAGAGCATTTGGATGATCCAGAAGAGGACTGGGAGTATGTCATATGGTCAGATGAAACCAAAATAGAACTTTTTGGTAAAAACTTGTCGTGTTTGGAGGAGAAAGAATGCTGAGTTGCATCCAAAGAACACCATACCTACTGTGAAGCATGGGGGTGGAAACATCATGCTTTGGGGCTGTTTTTCTGCAAAGGAATAAGGACGACTGATCCGTGTAAAGGAAAGAGTAAAAACCTCCTTCCATCAGCAAGGGCATTGAAGATGAAACATGGCTGGGTCTTTCAGCATGACAATGATCCCAAACACACCGCCGGCAAACAAAGGAGTGGCTTCGTAAGAAGCATTTCAAGGTCCTGGAGTGGCCTAGCCAGTCTCCAGATCTCAACCCCATAGAAAATCTTTGGAGGGAGTTGAAACTCCGTGTTGCCCAGCGACAGCCCCAAAACATCACTGCTCTAGAGGAGATCTGCATGGAGGAATGGGCAAAACTACCAGCAACAGTGTGTAAAAACCTTGTGGAGACTTACAGAAAACGTTTGACCTCTCTCATTACCAACAAAGGGTATATAACAAAGTATTGGGATTAACTTTTGTTATTGACCAAATACTTATTTTCCACCATAATTTGCAAATAAATTCTTTAAAAATTAGGGAATGTGATTTTCTGGATTTGTTTTTTCTAATTCTGTCTCTCATAGTTGAAGTGTACCTATGATGAAAATTACAGGCCTCTCTCATCTTTTTAAGTGGGAGTACTTGCACAATTGGTGGCTGACTAAATACTTTTTTGCCCCACTGTATGTGTTATTTATTGTATTTCAATTGCAATATATTGTTGTTTTTTATGTTCTATACCTGTTACTGGCTGCTGTGCTAGCACTTTCACTGTTCACTTTCGCTGGTATTAAGCATCAGAGATTTGAACAAAAAGACTTTAATTGTGCAAATCTCTGTTTGTTAGGTTCATCATGTTTCATTGTCTGCCTACAGAACATCGTCAGATCTCACTGAACTCTGAGATCTGTAGTTCCCAAATCAACAGCAGAATTTTGAAGTGTCATTGTGCACTTTATTATACCTCAGTGAAATCAAAACTTGCACTTGAAAGGATTTTAAGAACTTTTGTTCGTTGTTTTCTTTAACTTTTCAACTGCCAAGGAAATGTGCTTTAAAATTGTTGCCCATAAAAACACTTATGTTCTGGAAAATGGAAAGAAACATGAAAGGTCTTTGTTTGTTCATGTGATAAATGACATTAAACAAATCAGATTCACTCATAACTGCTGGAATCTGTGAGTTTGTTATCAGAAATAAGTGAACTAAGCTAATCATTTATAGAGGGACCGTCTCCGTACTTTCTGATGGAGTAAATGTTCATTTTAATATTTTAGGATCCAGAGCTGGACAGAAACTAAGTTTTTTACTTGAGTTCTACTTAAGTACAATTTACTTTACTTGAGTATTCTTATTAAGACGGTTCCTCGGCACAGTGTGCAACCATGGCCATACTTAGAAAGTAGGTGTCAGTTTTCTGAAAAGATTAAAGGTCAGTTTCATTGGCAACACTTGATGCATGTCTCATAAAATGTTAATAAATGTAAACATCTGGGAGAACAGGAGCAGGCATATTGAATCTGAAAAAGCATGATGATGTGAAAAAGAGCTCAGTTTAGTCCAGTTCTCTGTGCGCACACAGAAAGCTGCCTCTCAGATGCCAGAGCATGAGTACTGAATATAGCTCTCTTTCGCGTCTTTTTGCATTTGAACAGACCAATACACACAAAAATTATGTTAATATGTCTTGGCGAGTATTCACATAAACAAAGTCGATTGTCTTAAGTGAATGTAAACAGTTGGGAAAATATCGAATTAGGTGTTCATCCATGTATTCGGCAAAGTGACAGCTTTGTAACTCAGTGGTGGAGGAAGTACTGAATCTCAGAACTTAAGTAAAAGTACAAATACCCAGAGATATATTTACTTTAGTAAAAGTAGAAGTACCACAATGACAACCCTACTTAAGTAAAAGTACCTGATTTTAAATGTACTTTAAGTATTAAAAGTAAAAGTACGTGCATAACAATTTATTATCTTAATGTCTATTCTAATGATTTTTTTTAAAAAAAGGCCTTTTAATGAAGTTAGTTTTGGGTTAATGTAATTGCTTACCATCTGTGGCCCATTTTACATTCTGACTTACAATTCTGGTTATCTATCAGGGTGATCTGCAGAGTTAAATATTATTATTCTGAAGCAATATTCTCACCAGTGTTTAATCAGCTTTATTTGTACCTTTTATAAAGGGTATTTCCCCCCAATCTTATTAAATATAGGATATGCTTCAGCTTTGCTTTTACATTCTTAAATTGTATCAATGCGTTAAATTAGAAGAAGACAACATAGGGCTGTTACCAATCAAATTAAATATTGGAAAGAAAGTTTAAACATGAAACTAAACTGCCAGTATGTGGCGGCAGGTCTTAATGAGTGAATCATTGAGTCGATTCGTTCAAACGGCTGATTCGTCAATCATGAATCTTTGATTCAACCGCTGAATCATTCAGTAACGTCAGTTTCGCGTCAGCCATCATCCATACCGTAATCAAACACACCTGAACAGCTAATCAGGGTCTTCAAGATTAGACTCCTTGGATGTTTAAAACGCGGGTTCGCTTTAAAATCCTCCTGACTCTCTAATTCAGAGTTCATTGAGATCGCTGGTTGAGAAGATGGCGGCTCGACTGTTCTGCTCGTTGATTGTTGTTTTATTGTGTCCCTCTGTGTGCTGTGGCGGAAAAACAGTGTTGGGTAAGTTCTAAAAAAAATACTTAATTACTAGGTGCATCTTCAATAGTGTAATTAGATTACTGTACAAATTACTCTCTCCAAAAAGTAATTAATTACTTTCTGAATCACTTAACTAACTCTTAAAGGGGGGGGGACACACTCAGTTTCAGTCAGTCTCATGTCAATCTTGAGTACCTATAGAGTAGCATTGCATCCTGCATATCTCTGAAAAGTCTTTATTTTTATTATAATTATAAAAGGAAGATGCGCTGTTCCGAGTCTTTCCGAAAAAAGCCGTGCGGCTGGGGGCGTATCGTGTGGGCGGAGCTAAAGAATGTCGAGCGCGCGCCGCTGTTACTGTGTTGAGTGCGTCTGAAAGCTGCGTCATCCCTAAAAGCGGGAAATATCTTTATTCAACATAAAAAATGGCTTTTAATCAGATACAGCCATACATCTATGATCCGGAATCAGACCCAGAGGCTGAAGTTGAACAGGAGCAGCAGCAAAAACGACTAGAGCAGGACATCTCTATGTGGTATAAGTTACACTAACTATATAATATGCTTAGCGGCTTGTGTTATTTACACATTTATACTTTAATTATATTGTGTGTGTGTGTGTGTGTGTGTGTTTACGCGTGGTTTGTGTAGACATGATTTGTAGTAAGCGGACTGGTTTTGCGCGTCAGGCTAGTGTTTACATAGAAAGACATGGAATAGTAGCGCATTTGAATGAAGAAGCACGCTTATTTAGTTCAACATATTTCCCCATTCTTTGTGTATTGTTGTTTGGAGTGCTTTTACAATACACAAACATACACACATAGTGGCCAGCTAAACAAATGTACACACTATACATCGCATGCTCCATTGATCAATACGTGGTCATGTTTGGGCTAACGTTACTTGATGGGCATAGGCAAAAACAGACATTTGAAGCAGTCTTACTCACTGCCTTCGGTTCCAACGTTGAGACCTTTATCGTTGGGACCGCTCCATCCTTCAGTATGTATTAGGCGATTTGAAAATCCGGAAAAGCAAATTCCATCCACTTTTGCCTTAACGCGGGGTTATTTGGCTACGAGCCAGCGCTTTGATGGGCGTAGCCTATTGCTTTCACGCTCTCTCTCTCTCTCTCGCGCGCGCGCTCTTCCGGTAGAATTGTCCGTACGGCCCATACAAGGAAATTCCGCCCTGTTGACGTCAAGCGGACCCATGATCGAAAAAAACTTTCCGAAACTTATGACTAACAGGAAGTACTAATTTTGGCAAAGAAATACTCCCATCAAACGTCCACCTTAGCTTTTGAAACTGTGTCCATGTTTAGCATGGGAATCCAAGTCTTTAACAGTGCAAAAAGATCAGTATGCATGAAACAGCATTTCACCCCCCCTTTAAGTGATTCAAGGATAGACATGAAACGGTTTTTAATTCATTAAAATAAATAAGATAAAACTACATAAATATATTTTTATTAACTGACCAAGGTATTACAAATGCTACAGGATGCAAAGGAAACATAAAAATATGTATTTCTAAGTAGTCAAGTTATTGGTTTTATTTCTTCTCTTGTACAAGGAGAAACACAATGATGACGATGGGCGTGCCGTATATCTCACACACCGTGCATCTGGAAAATATTCACTGCGCTTCACTTTTTCCACATTTTATGTTACAGCCTTATTCCAAAATGGATTAATTTAATTTTCCTCAATTCTAAAAAGTGAAGCGCTGTGAATACTTTCCGGATGCACTTTATACACACAAAGCGTTTATTTTAATCAGTCCAGCACTCTGTCAAGTCTCCTCCAGCACATCCCAAAGACTCTCAATGAATTTAAGGTCTGGACTCAGAGGGGCTGATTCGTGTGAAAATGATCCTTCATGCTCCCCAATTACTCTTTCACAGTTTGAGCTGATGAGTCTTGACATTGTTATCGTGGAATATGACCGTGATGTGTCTTGCATGGTTGTTTAAGAAATGAAAAGCTACACACTCCATCAATTAGGAACCGTTGCCAAACGTATAACATGATAGGAACATAATAAACACTGCAATGATCCAATCATTGTCTCGACACTTGCCAATTTAAATCCGAACAGTGACTTTTGACCTGTGTTGTGGAAATTCTCTTTTTATCTGACTTCACCACGGACAATTCAAAACAACTCCCAGTTGTTAATATAAAACTACAGTATCTCAAGGTAATTCCCTTCTCAAATACATTTAAAACAATTTCAATACTTCAAGGTAATTCCCCTCCCGAAGTAAGGTGACTGCGTCCCGCCGAGAAGCTACTATCACTAACGTGAACTCAAACACACACGAGCACAGGTCTTTAGCATCTATACACTCTCACTGTCCTTCTCAGGTGTACGCTGGTCTTTGCAGGATCCTTTATACTAACGTATTACAGCCTCACCCCGAGAACGGCTCTATAGTTTTCCAACACTATCACTGTCTCTGCTGTGATCTCTCTTGAGCGTAGAATCTTTAGTACTTCTATTCCTCAGCTGCGCACCATATACACCTGACATCACTCCCAAGTTGCTCTTTGCTGAAATGAAGTTTTATTCACGGCCGGGAGATCACTGATCACAACTAAATGAGTCTCCTGAACAGAAAGATGCATGTGCATTTGTTTCTACAGTTGGTTGACAATCAATGTCACTCAAGCCTTCTCCACTGTGATTGGTTTATAATGATCTAAGGTAATATGACTGTTCTGTGTTCGGCACCTTTTTGGTTAAGTCTACATGGTCTTTGACCTGAACATAGTCTGTGTTTTTCTGTCGTTTCATGTTAAATAACCATTTGATCACTTTTGAGGCATTATATAAAATATTTTCATCACACCTGTATGTGCAATGTTCAACAGAATATGTTAAACCATTAAATTAAGTAAACATGATTGATTTTATTTATGGTGAATGAGGCATTCAGTGACTTATGGTTTTTCTGTTACGTTTCTGTATATCAGCAAAGCTAGGAGTGTGTCCTAGAATCCATGTTATAGTAGGAGTGTTATAGGGCTGCCACTAATGACTTTATATCGACTGATTTATTGATCAATCTATCGACTAATTTGTCACAATTTTACTTAAACATTTAATTTAACTTGCAACGTTGGTCTTCAGTAGTGTACTATAAAAGTTTAAATGTAAACAAGCCCTTGACAAAATGTAAAAGGGTTTAAATTTGTAAACCAACACAAAATCTAGCCGCGTTTCCACCGCAGGAACTTTCCCCAGGAACTAGGAACTTTGGGTCTAAATGAAGTTCCGGGTAAATATTTCCCTCCGACCGGCCCTGCTCCCGAGGTGGTCCTTTTTCAAAGTTCGGGAACTTTCGGGGGTGGGACTTGGGGGCTGAACATGCTGATTGGTTGCGCTCACAGCATTTTAAAAAGCCTTTTGCGAGGATCGTTCAGCAAATATCAGCCTTGCTCTTTCTGTCTGATGACATGCGTTCGTCTCAGCCATCTCACAATCAATGTCCGTAATAGCTGATAACAACAAACTTTTTCTTATTTTAAATCTAGCTTTACGAGCTTTCAGAATACGCTTTAGTATCAGTGTTCGTCTCTTTTCCGCAGTTGCAGACAGTATCGCACAAATGATTATTGTCCGTCGCTGACTGGGAGGAGCCGCGTGCAGTCCTCTATCACCTAAAGACATATCCGACTGTTTACCCGAATACTCCTTTTTAATTTTCGCTCTTTTCTGTTGCTTTTCTTTTTCCTGAGCTGCACGTATATTTGACTGTTCTTCTTCCATTGTTTAGTGAACAGTGGAAGCAGAGCTCACACACACGTCCTCACTCCTGCTGTCACACATCAACGCACCGTAAGAAATACTGCTCTTATTAGAGTGCTGTCATTTTTAAAGTACCGGTACTAATACAATTTCATATCGTACCCAACTTACCCAGTCGCCTAAATATTGATGTCGACTAATTAACAGCGTTGACGCAGTCGATTTGTATCAACCAATCATGACAGGCCTAGTGTGTTAAGCATGTGTGTTGAGTTGTGCCCATGACAGTGACTGTCCGAACGATGAGAAATGTTTTAGCAATGGATGTGGACGGCAGTGCATCCCTTTTTATACTGATATTTATATTGTATTATATTAATGTGAGGGTCAGGTTTTATTTTGAATGCAGGGAGTCATTCTGTGATCTGTTTTCTGTTATGATTGTTAGCAGCAAAGAAAAAGACTCAAAGCGACGACCCGGGTCTAGGACTGTGTGTCGAGTTGTGTTCCCAGGACAGTGACTGTCCGATCGATGAAAAATGCAAGAGCAATGGATGTGGACATCAGTGTATGCCTACAGGTATTTATATTTTATTATAATAGTGTGTGGGTTATTGCATATGCAGCTTGTCCGTGAAGCACGGCTCTGTGATTGGATTAAGACACTTTAGTCAACAAATATTTTCCTAAATGCTGCTCCATCTGAAAGCATTGAGTTTGAGTCTCTTATGTGCATCTGAAAACCACACGTCTAAAATCTTTCCAAACATTAGAAGCATTTATGAACCTTGTCCAACAAAAGACAACGTTTAATAACATGTTTTTACTCCAAACTCTTCATAATGACAGTTGAGCATCCTTCTGTGAGATGATGCGGCGTCTTACACCAAATAAGGCGCACAACCTCTCATCGTATTCTATACAGTGATTTAAAGGCTATGTTGATAGCATTGAAGTTTAAGGCCCGCCCCATCGTCCCAATGACTGCTTGAGATTAGCGGGTGAAGGGTTCTTGCTCGTTTTTTTTTATGTTTTTATTTATTTTTAGATTGATTGGGGCAAAGTAATTTAATTCCAATTTATCTTTATCTGACTCCATTTTTATCATAACCAATTAGCATTCTAACCTAAATTCAAGGTCATGTGGTCATTTGTATAACAATTTAACTACACATTTGATTGATTGGTTTCTCTTATTGAAATCATTCATTCAGTTCTCAGAGTTGCACAGGGTCCTTGCACCGGCCGTTATGCGTTCACAAACTCTCCAGTCGATCATTAACCTGAAGTTATGGCTAAGGCGATTTAACATGCCGCCCATGCTTGCTATTGTTAAAAAGTACCCAATGTAGCCCCCTACAGTCGCCTATATAACAACGTAAAGTTGAAACCGTAACCAGAGGCTATGGACAGCACCATAAAAGAATGCCATATCTCAATAGCATTTTATCCGGCCCCCTATAATGCGACTGCATGACAACTTGAAGTCGAGCAGTTTAGTCAAAAATCTAGAATCTCGCCAGATGTGCCCCATGCTTCATACAATTAGAGATTTAGTGTGTACTTGGCCCTGGTTGCAGCTTTGTGGTAACAAAGGATACATCATAATGCACTAAAATCAATAATTTTGGAGCAAGTCAGAATAAATCCAATATAACAATGTATCGTTAGTCAGGTAAAAGTATGTATTTATGTTTAATCAAAGCGTTTCAATCTTCTGTTTATTCAGCTACAGTGATGGTATGATGCCATAGGGATTTCCTGGAATGACGTGTGCTATCATACTTCTGCGGGGCATATTTGGAGTGTCTGCGTGAGCGCTCTCAGATTGAGCAACATTTACTACTCCGAGCCGTACTTCACTAACAAGCTGCGCATAAATAAAAAAAAATCACAGCCTTTGCCAAATCGCGTGCAGTTTAATTGATTAATGGTGCGTCCCTATAGTGAGTTATTCAGTGATCTGCTATTATACAAATGCATGACAGGGGAACCAAAGCCAGGAGTGTGTCCAAAAATCAAACCTGGAGTAAATGGACTGTGTGTAGAGATGTGTTCCCATGACAGCGACTGTCCGAAAGCTGAGAAATGCTGCAGTAATGGATGTGGACATGCATGTAGAGCTCCATATGAAGGTATGTTATACTGACGCATGGGTCAGTAGCCCTTCAATATAGAATATAAATCCCATACTGGCAAAAAGTCGGAATTGTGGAAAAACCATCTGATGGGTAACATTTGTTTTAGATCTGTGCAGTACAGTAGGTCTTAATATAGGCTATAGTCTGTTTCATTTAATGTTAATCAAACAATTGTGTATCAGGAAAAGTTGAATATTTTTGCTATAGATATTTGGTTTTGACTTTGTGCTAAATTTGGTGATATTACCCGGGAGTTTAAGGTGTGGTTGCTACATTTTGAAGGGTTTTTAATAGACCTTTGAAAATGAGAATTTGCTCGTGACTTATTTTGCCAGCACGGGTCACATGTATGTTTTAAATGCTGAGGCATTCAGTGATCTGCTGTTCTACAAACACATGACAGAGAAACCAAAGCCAGGAGTGTGTCCAAAAATCAAACCTGGAGTAGTAGGCCTGTGTGTAGAGATGTGTTCCCGTGACAGCGACTGCCCGAAAGCTGAGAAATGCTGCAGCAATGGATGTGGACATACATGTACAGCTCCATATGAAGGTATGTTATACTGATGCATGGGTCAGTAACCCCTCTATATAATATATAATGTAATATAATATAAATCCCATGCTGGCAAAAAGTTGGAATTGGGGATGGGCGACATGGCCTAAAATCCATATTGCGATTTATATAAATTATAATAGAACCAATTAAGAACAGGTTACATAGACACATTTAGCAGTTTGGCTTTCCTTAGGGTCTTTGTTTAAAGAAGGAAACGTATGTATATTTGAGAACATTTTATTGAGCAAAACTGTAATTATACAACATAATGTTGCAGATAAATACAATTCAAGTACAGTAGCTGCAGAGACTTTAACAAAGAAAAAGCAGAACGTTTTAAAAACGTCCTGTACACGCTTATCCATATAATGGCAGTGAATAGAGACCAGGCTAAAACTTTACAAAAGTTTCTTACCTGCAGTTTAATGTAACGCATTTGGTTTTAAACATTTTGTTCTCTTAATGAAATGAAAACTGGTGTCTTGTTAATAAAGGAACGGATACTGTGAATTGGGGAATAGGGATGTCATGTCACCATACGAAAATTCCAGTAGTCGGTACCAATACCATAAACATTGTACAGTACTCTCTACCAATATCGGTACCACAATGTTTTTATTTTATAAAAAAAAGTAACTATTTAAAGTTAATAAAATTCAATAAGTTTATGATAATCATAAGTAAATAATACACAAACATTTAAAGGCTGTATGCTGTTTAAAAGTGAACATTGTTTAAAGATCAAGTGAAAAATAAGCAACCATCTAGGCATTATTATTAGTAGTAGAGACGAAGTTAAATCTACTGTAGGCTACAGCAGGAGCCTAATATTTTCTGAAAAATGTCTCATGTTAAACCAAACTTTTATTTTGACGGGTTGCCGTGAAGAGTGAAACTAATGAAGTCTATTCTCAGGAAGTGACGGTTTATGCGTGTCTCTGTGTGTTTCAAATAATGACCTGTTGATGGATCCAAATGAGTCCAAATAATGGATGTTGCGCTGGTCTTTTTCACCAGCTCCTCCGTTTCGCTTTCAGCTATATTTACTCAAGATTACGAATATGATGATGCGTCGCAATCAGTTGCAGCTTGTGGCTCTAAATTTTGCAGGTAGATTCTGTCATCAACATGCATTATCGTGATATAAAATTAGCCTACGATAGAGATTAATTCTATTGCCCATTCCTAGTTGAAATATGCACGTGATTCTCACTGAGTGACAGATCCGACACACACAAACAAAGGTGCTTCGGACAGTGTGTGATCTCGACATGGCCTACACATGCACAGAATTATACTTCAAAATATCTGTCTTGGCGAGTTCACGCAAACATGATCTTTTGTCTTAAATTAACATTTGGTTAACTGTTGTGGAAAACCATCTGATTGTAACTTTTATTTTAGTACAGTAGGTCTTAATATATAGACTGTTTCATTAATGTTAATCAAACAATTGCGTATCTGGAAAAGTTTATTTTCCTATAGATATTTTGATTTTGACTTGATGTGCTAAATTATGTGTTATTACCAGGGAGTTTAAGGTGTGGTTGCTACATTTTGAAGGGTTTTTAATGGAGACTGAAAGTAACATGATTATGACAATTTGCTCGTGACTCATTTTGCCAGCACGGGTCACATGTATGTTTTAAATGCTGAGGCATTCAGTGATATGCTGTTCTACAAACACATGACAGAGAAACCAAAGCCAGGAGTGTGTCCAAAAATCAAACCTGAAGAAGATGGAATGTGTGCAGAGAAGTGTTCCCATGACAGCGACTGTCCGAAAGATGAGAAATGCTGCGACAATGGATGTGGACATGTATGTACAGCTCCATTTGAAGGTATGTTGCATGGGTCAGGGGTTCGTTTTTCTCCTATTACAGAGAACGAGGGATTCAGTGATGTGGTTTCTCTGTGTTTGTATATCAGCAAAGCCAGGAGTGTGTCCAAACAAATTCCCGGTACTTGGATTGTGTGCCGAGTTGTGTGTCGATGACCGTGACTGTCCGAAAGCTGAGAAATGCTGCAGCAATGGATGTGTACGTAAATGTGTAGCTCCATATAAAGGTATGTTATACTGATGCATGGATCAGGTGTTCGTTTTTCTCCTATTACAGAGAACGAGGCATTCAGCATTCAGTGATCTGGTCTCTGTGTTTGTATAACAGCAAAGCCAGGAGTGTGTCCCAAAAAATTCCCTGTATCTGGATTGTGTATTAAGTTGTGTGTCGATGACAGTGACTGTCTGAAAGCTGAGAAATGCTGCAGCAATGGATGTGTACGTAAATGTGTAGCTCCAAAATAAAGGTATGTTATTTTCTCACACACACACTTTGGGTGCGTTCCATTTGACCGTAAGTGGACTTCAGAGGGTATTCCGCCATCTTAAGTGAGATTCCAATCCAAAGGGAGCGAACCTGTTCAGTCCGAAGGGTACTGCTTAGGGAAGAAGGGAACATCGATACATCACTTCACAGGAAGTAGAGTGAAAATCACCCAACTGTCATTGCGCGTCACATCACCTGTCTGAACCATAGACCGAACTAATGATGGAGCAGAGCCGTTGGTTGGGAAAGTTTTTAAATAGCTCTGCGATGGAGGAGTTTACATATGCATTTGATTATTCATAGTTATTATACAAACTAGAGTATTTATGAATGGTTATGTCAATAACCGTTACATTCATATATTATAATTTATGAATATGTAAACCAATTAAGTGTTGAAGCACCTGAGGGTTGTCTTTTTTTTTATTTTTTTTTATTTTACTTTTTACCTCAGGAATGTTATATGCAGCTGCACTTGGGAAAGAGCGCACAAGATGAGACCGCTACAACGACCATTGATCTATAGAATAGATACATAGTGTGTGTTTTGTAAATGTAAATAGTTTTCAATTTGAAAGTAAATTACAATATTAATTTGTTATATCATAATCTGCACCCGTCGTTTCCTTTCTTTGATGTTGCAGGGCGTTCCAAATGAGTGATTTATTGTCAGTGAAGTCCACTTCAACTGGTATACTGTGCTCAGGGAGTAGGGAGCAGTGAACAGTGCGTAGGGACCCTGTCGAATGGAATGCACCCTTTGTCTTCAGTATTTTATCTTTCTCAAAGTACCTGAATTTGGCCCATGGCACCATTTCAAGCACGTGGCTTTACAAAATAAAGATGAATGGAGGGTATGCATGTGACGTCACTGTCAGCCGGAGTGACTGCGGTTACGCCCCTCTGAGAGGCCGGATTGGTTTACAGCGTGAATGCCGTGAAAAACACAAAATGAGGCTCAGCGCCAGAAGGTGGGGGGGATCGGAGGAGGCTTGTCCACGGACCCAATGGACATCTGTGCCCCCCTCCAGACCGAGGGACTTGATGGCGTGTAATGTTCTCACTCAGACCACTGCTGCTTCTGCTACTGATTGCTTTTAGATGGAAAAGCTGCCCATAACTGCTGGTCTAGGGTCAGTTTTCTTTGTAGTATCACATTAGTGAAAACGAGTTGGCAAAAGATCGTGTTTGCGCTCGTCAAATGATTACATTTCCAGTGTGTAATGTAGCCAATCACAGACATGTTGATTTCTAAAACGCAATGGCCAATCACAGGTGATGAAGGTAGAATCCTTTCACCGCTGGAGTTTTTGTCCAGTGTTCTGCACACTCGCTAATCCTCTCTAAGTGTAGACGTGATGTAAATAAGAGATTCATTGTCGTCGCTTCACAGATTAATATAACGGAACTGTGTGAGATCGCGTTCATTGAATGAGCTTTTAGTGATTATAAAGGGAGCGCTCTTTGTGCTGTCTAGGCGATATACATTATAGGCCTTTTTTTTTTTTTTTTTGTATATTTAGAATTTGAATAAAACGTTTGTTTCCATTCTTGACAAGTGCACGCTTCAATACATAGACCCATATCTGCTCATGCTGTATTCACTCTTGAAACTGATGACTGACAGTGATTTAAATATTATAATCAAGCTCATAAATGTCAGGAAACATGATTCCTGGCTGCATGTCAATATCCATGATCTTTGGTAAGTTGTAAAGAACACTATATCGAGCCCAACCTTTAGTTTAAACTGATAACGTCTGTTTTACTTGTGTTTTCCCCTATTAAATCCACTCATGCAGCCGCTCTTCTGCCACTCAGTCCGGCTGAGGGGGTTTGTGCCGGCGGGTCAATGGCGTCGATGCATGCCCTCTATAATATTTGGAATACAATTCGCTCTAGAAGCAAAATGTTGTGCTCTGTATCTGAGATTGAATGCCGATATATGGGCCGACTAAAGCTGTGTATCTGTATCCCTGCAGTGAAGCCTGGTGACCGTCTCAATCTGATTGTGTGCTGAGAACCGTTGCCGTGATGACGGTGTTGCCCTGGACAATGCACGCAGTTAACAGTGCTGATTTAACCATCAGAGTCCTCAGGAGATTGATTGAGGTCTTACTTTCACCAAATAAATCTCATAGTTTATATCTTGTGTGGTGTGTTTTATGCAATACACATCGCTGTTTGGATTTAATTTGGCAAATGAGACAATGATTGGATCATTGCTTTTTTTTTTTTTTTTTACCTCAAACTTTAATACTGTCACTGCTTCAAAATGAATTAAATGATTTGAACATTGAAATAATGTAAAGGATTTACAAATACTATAAAATCGTGAAGTGTTTTAAAAAGTGCACATTTAATTTTATCTATTATATCTTGTGTTCTTAAGGTCCAGAATTTTTTTATTTATTTTTTTTTTGGCCAGGTGTCTTTTCACTCGCTGTCATTACGTTGCTTATTTGTTCTTATTTTATTAGTTTACTTTGAGTACTTTTAGTAATTAAGTTACATGAGTTTAACAATAACTAGGCCTATTTTATTTAGAACTTGTTTTTTTTTTTTGGGAGGGGTGCAAAAACATTTTTGCAGGGCGAGTAAAAATTTAATCACTAGCCCGACTGGGCCTGTAAAACAAATCCTTAGCATTTACAATTGTCACTTTGACAACACAACACCATCCACACTAAAACCCTAAAATGACTTTAAACATTTTTACAGCTCAAAACACTGTTTTGTTTTTTGGGACTCTTTAGTAAATTATAAGACACTCATTAAGACAATGACTTGCTGACTGTTTTAGTTTCATATTTAAAGTATCATTTCATGTTTTATTTAATGCTTTAAAAACATTAACCTCAGAGCATTATTTGTGCAGTTTCAGTGTTGATGCATCTGCAGTGATCAAAATTAGAGAACAATTTAAAAGCACTTATAATTCTGTTAATATTCATTGGTTGGATTTTAAAGGAATAATAGGGTGGATGTATGGATGAAGACGGTACCGGAGCATCAAAGCTCGCGCCACCAGAATGCTGAACAGCTTTGTCCCCCAGGCTGTGAGAGCCCTGAACTCAAATCACGTCCACCCACCTCTGAAAACATGGACGGTCTCAACTCTGCCCCCAAACGCCCCGAACCCTACCACATTTCATGGCAAACAACAAACTGTCTAAAATTGTGCAATTCTGAGAGTGCTACACTTAGGTGAGTGGGCCTTACAAACCACCTGTAGTAACACACTCTCTCTATGTGCATTAGGCGCCTTCACAATCATACAAAAAAAAAGTCTGTTTACATGCTCATGCACTGAAAATCATTTTACACAACATTGCTCTACAATAGCTGTCCCAATTCAAGGGCTGCATCCTTTGAAGGCCGTGTCCTTTGAAGTGCGCGGCCGACGCGGCCTCCAAAGGACGCACCGAGACTCGTTTACAGTGGAAGGTATAGCGGATTGCGCGACGAAGGCTGTCCCAATTCGTAGGTCCTTCGAAGGCTCCTTCAAAATACGGCCTGCAAATGCGTCCTCCTTTTCCCATGAAATGAAGGATAGTTGGATGGATGCTTCGCAGCCTTGCCTACCCCAGAATTCATTGCGCGCCGCGACGTCAGATTTTTGAAGAGAAATTGCCAGATTACACTTTTAAATGCAAGTATTGGGTTTCAATTTACTCCAGTAATCTAATGTATCTACTGATAAAAATAAAATGTTGACTAAATATGTTACCAACATACGATTTTATATAGTTTATACTACATATTTAGTGGTTTTGTTTTTAGGCAGTTGAATATAACTTTAAAGTCCAGTATAAATGTTTATTTGGGTTCTCTTCAACAGTTGCTAAATATTACTAATAATGTAACAAATGCATTTACTCTGTATTTGAGTGTAATTGTGAAGTACCTCAGATTTTTATTCAACTTCATCTGAGGCAGATAATGTGGTTTTATGAAAAACTGACTTTTTACACATGATTATTACATTTTGATAGTAGTTATCGTTTAAAAAAGAATGTAAAAATAAATAAAATCTTAAATAAATGTCTTCTAGATTAGGGATAGGCACCGTTGGTCTTGGAGGGCCGCTGTCCTGCAGTCAGAGTTCAGCTCATAGAACAGTTATGCATGTTAAAATATTTTATGGTTCCCTCTTTCTGAAACATCTTAGCTACATTGCAGCCGTCGAATAAGTCAGCACTGCAAGTCTGTTGGCAGACAGTGGAAAATGCACTGATCCCAGATGATGTCCCGCTGACCCAGAGAGGCTTCACCAGGGTCTCCCAGCCCAGCTCAATAAAAGTCTACATAAAAACATTTTCTTCCATCTGTTTTATGTACTGTTAATTTTCAAATTTATTTAGTTTTTCTAATCTTAAACGTAACTTATGTAAATAGTTGTAAAAAGTACTGTAAATAAAAATGTATAGAACAATTTATTGTTTCATTTACAAATTAATTGATATGACAAAAATAAATGTACAGAATTATTTATTTCATTTACAAATTATAACTTGCATAACAAAAATAACGTGTAGAACGATACTATTTAATTTACACATTTTAATTTACAAAACCAAAATCTATTTTCTCTCAAGAAGAGAAAACAATCAGTCCGTTCTCTCCCTGCTCTCGCTGAATCTTCATGTCCTCCCTCAGTATCTCCATCAGCTCATCCTCTCGGGCTCGTTTCCTCTTGGCTGGAGTTGCTCCTCCTCATCTTGCTCATCCACTGCTGAACTCGGCCCTGGTGTGTCCTCAGGGATGGAGGCAATGAGGACAGTGGGGTTGTCCCAACACCTCATTCATGAAGACAGACCATGGCCAAGTTTCCCACTCCCTCACCTGTCCCAGGACACTTTCAATCCTAAGGCAGAGGAAATAAACATGTCTGTTAATAATTAACTTGCATACATTTTTTTTTTTTACCTGCAAGGCAGGGGTGCAATCTTAAGAAAAAAAAAAAAAAAAAAAAAAATGAAGCATCAGTAGCCTACAAACATACAAAACTCCAGAAATCATATTTATAGATACTCAAATTCTATATTATTTTTGTTGTGGGGTTTGTATAGGATAAAGCCTCCCTATACCCTACCTACACAAGAACCTATGGAAATACTTCAAAAGGGTCGTAGCCTACTCCAATCCACACTGGCCGAGTTTTTCGGCCCGGTAAATAAATACTCATTTGCTGCCCTCATTTTAATAAAGTCTGCTACTTTATCCATAAAACAAAACGAAATATTACATCAGATCACCTAACGAATAAAGCCGTGCAGTGGTAACACAGAAATAAAGACCACCGGCTTTTAAAATGTTTCGTTGGTTATTTGAGTAAATTAAAACACAATACTTACATTTATAAGTGTATTCCTCGGCCGCGGGATGGGCAGAGGAATACACTGCGAAGGATCCACTTGTCCTGGTTGGTTCTATCCTCCGCGGCCGGGGAGAAGGACGGTGGGAAGGGTTGCCAGGTCTTTGCAACAAAAGTAGTCCAAAACTCCCAATGCGATTTTCTCCATCGAGCGGCCGAATTCTCCACTGGAATTGTACGTTTGGGGTGAGCGGCGAAACCGTACTTATGGGGTAGAAACAAACCCGCGGAAATAATTTTTCACCCGCGGCAACAACTTAAAAGTTGCTTTATTCGGCTGGAAAACCGCGGACTTGGCAACACGGACGGCAGGCTGCATTTGAAGGCCCCTTCGAATTGGGACAAATGCGGCCTTTGAAGGATGCAGCCCCCGAATTGGGACACAGCTATAGTGTGTTAACGTTGCAAACCATTGCCATCTTCGTGCTCTTGCAAACTGGATGCTCTGACTTGCCGTAGAGTCCTCAAACCTAGTAGAGGTGTGCCCATGTAGATGAGCCCATAAATCAGCATTTTGAGTGGCGTGTGGCGTGTGGCGTCAACTTAGCGTCTTTCGGCGAGTGGCGTTATTTTAACGCGTGGCGGCGTGAGACGTTAACTTAACGCCTGACGCCGCTTATTTAACGCTTGGCGGCGTTATGAAAACGGCGTTTTAATATTAATACGGCGGTGAAAAGCATGCAAATTCTGACCCATTTGGCTTTCGATACTCGGCTCGCCTCACAGTCGCGAGAGAAACAAGACCGACTGAGCGCCAAGGAAACTATCGATAAGAGCACATAAAGTGATCCCGCAGGTGAGTAGGACCAACTAGACTACTGAATGCAACAACTCAGATATTCGTGATTTAATCGTGACGTTCAGATTCTCGCGGGATTGTTGGAAGGAGGTCAGCTCCTCTCGTGAGGTGTGAGTGGAAAATGGGGAGGGAAATCACCAAATGATAGATAGATAGATAGCATTTTTTAGCATATTGTTAGCATGTCCTAGACTAGTTTTTAGGCTTTGCTTGATATATATAAAGTAGAGCTGCAACTAACGATTATTTTTTCTGTCGACTAATCTAACGATTATTTTTTCGATTAGTCGACTAATCTAACGGTTATTTTTCCAGATTAATCTTATTATTCTTTTTACTGATTATTGTATTTCAAAGAGGGTAGTGAATTTGTATATTATTTTAACATGAAATCAATGAATGATGACAATATTAATTGTATTTCAGGAAGGGTAGTGTACATAGTATGCCATTTTATAATGAAATATATGAACACAAGAAGCTTTTTAAACATAATATATAATGATACTATTCATCATAAAATGTATACAGAGTAGGCCTAATTAGGAAAAGTTGTTTACTATAGTAGTTGAGTATGATTTACTTATTGATTTGTGTCAGTAGTAAACGAAAATGCACTTGTATTTATCTGCAAAAGGTTCACATACAGGAGCTTTCAGCATAGTGTTAATGTATAACTAGTCGTCTATTTTGAAGATACATGTGCATAAACAACGACTAAAGCTGCCAGAAGTTTTTGCCCAAACTTCAAAGACACATTTAAATGATTAAAGCTAGAGGCATATCTTAACTGTAATGTTACTTTAATCATGTAAACTACCTAGCAAGTTATTATGCATATGTGTTTGGGACAGAGCGGAACCAGGTCGCATATACAAGAGATATATGCAGCCCATAATAAATAAAAGCACGAGACGAACTGGGGTCGGAGAAGAACCCAGGAAAATGTGACCGTCTGTTGCAATACACGCGTGGCGCGTTCAGCTGCGCGAGAGAACACTGGCAGCAGGGTTGCCAGGTTTACACAACAAAACCCACCCATTCGTTACTCAAAACTAGCCCAAAACAAGCCCAATCGCGTTTCGGGGAGGTTCTCTGGTAAACATCGCGTTCGGGGGGTTAAATATGTGTGTTTTTTTGTTTCAACCCGCGGACATGAGACACAGCCCGCGGCAACAGTGTAGAAGTAGCCCAATTCCGCGGAAAAAAGCGGACTTGGCAACACTGACTGCAGTGTGAAAGCTCCCGCTCTCCACGCGCACAGCTCCTGCTCTGCCACCGCGTGCAGTGTGAAACCGGCGTTACAGAGCGAACAAAGCACAGTTTTATTCGGCTTCTGTTTAAAGTACTCCCACACTTTTGAATGTCGCGGTCTGGCTTTATATGATAAATGATCATTTTCACTATGCCCGGGAGCAGAAGCTGCCATTATTCTAGATCTTCTGTTCCATTCTAGAACGTAAATAATGTGCCGCCGACGCGTCGACGCATTTCACGCACGTCGACGTATTTTCGTAGTCGACGTCATCGACGACGTCGACGCGTCGTTGCAGCCCTAATATAAAGATTGATAGATGTTAATGGATGGGCCTGTAATAATAATAATACAAATATTTGACGGCTTCACTCATCACAGAGCTGGATGAAGCACCTCGGTGGCAGGCAGGTGACAGGGCCTCTGTGTTCAGCTTCTCGCGGGATGTCTGTGTTGGATGGTGTTGGGTGATGTGTTGGGTGACACCATATGTATGGGAATGACCTGCGGGCATCAGATCGGGTGACACTCGCACTCACTCTTCGCCCAAGTGAAGCGCTCTTACCTCAGCGAGACGCTGCTTTATATCTCTCACAGTCCTGTAGTGAAGATCAACAGTGAAGCCTCCACGGTGCACTGTTAGACTTTACCGCAATTTTACAGTTACTTACCGCAAAAAAAGCCAGTAAAATACCATTTTTATTATTTACGGTTAGCTACTGTAATATGCACTGCATTATGGGTATTTTTAATGAAATTTACAGTAACTTACTGTATATGGGAGTTTGCGGTATTTTACTGTTTACGTAAAAGCAGTAGTGCTACTGTAAACAAAGAATACACACACACACTGGATGTTTAAAAGTTAAATAAAAAACATGTGGATGGAAGGATGTAAAATTAGTTCTTTGTGGGAGACAAAGTAGTAATTTTTATATTTAGTATTTTCTCCTACCCTTTTCACATTTTCGGGTCTCTCAGAGCAGAAGTCGTCATAGTTGGGTTAACTTTTATAGCGGTGAATGAGAGAATACATTAATTATATATTTTTTGTGTGCCCATTTGCTCAAATAGAAAAAGAAAAACTCCACAATAATGATTTCACAACTTTCAAAAAGAGGGAAAAAATAGAGTATAGAGTAAATAGAGTAAAGTATTAGTGTTATAAATGTACATTTATTTTTTTTTAAACGTATTAGTGTTATAAATGTAAACAATTCAGTCAAACATTCAAAGTCAGCGCTAGTCGGCTACAACTGTAACGTAAAGTTATAGCCTACAAATAAAAAAGTAATGAAACTGCCCTCAGCCTAAACGATTTGCCAGGGAACAAATTATCGATCCATGAGACCAAAGATCGGCCGTTACATCTACGAATTATAGATCGAGACACACCACAGAGACCTCAGAGCCAGCAGCAGACGTCAGAAGGACTGGCCGAGGAAAGGTTGCTCTCTCCGGCGTTGACGAGCGCTGACCGCCGCTGAACCACTGGAGCTCACAACTCCGAAAACGCCAGATAAAATGTTCAAATAGGCACTCTTTATATAAATAAACCACATATTTGATCTTTAAACAACTACATTATCGACTGAAAAAGTCTTAAAACTACGTTTTGTCACACATTAACAGTAGATTTTAATTCACTAGGGGACCTAGTGAATGACCTGCAGAGAGCTGGGACCAAAGTAACAAAGGCTACCATCAGTAACATGTAACACCTGTCCCCCTGCTTAAGCCAGTACATGTCCGGGCCCGTCTGAAGGTTGCTAGAGAGCATTTGGATGATCCAGAAGAGGACTGGGAGTATGTCATATGGTCAGATGAAACCAAAATAGAACTTTTTGGTAAAAACTCAACTTGTCGTGTTTGGAGGAGAAAGAATGCTGAGTTGCATCCAAAGAACACCATACCTGCTGTGAAGCATGGGGGTGGAAACATCATGCTTTGGGGCTGTTTTTCTGCAAAGGGACCAGGACGACTGATCCGTGTAAAGGAAAGAATGAATGGGGGCATGTATCGTGAGATTCTGAGTAAAAACTTCCTTCCATCAGCAAGGGCGTTGAAGATGAAAAGTGGCTGGGTCTTTCAGCATGACAATGATCCCAAACACACCGCCGGGCAACAAAGGAGTGGCTTCATAAGAAGCATTTCAAGGTCCTGGAGTGGCCTAGCCAGTCTCCAGATCTCAACCCCATAGAAAATCTTTGGAGGGAGTTGAAAATCTGTGTTGCCCAGCGACAGCCCCAAAACATCACTGCTCTAGAGGAGATCTGCATGGAGGAATGGGCAAAACTACCAGCAACAGTGTGTAAAAACCTTGTGGAGAGTTACAGAAAACGTTTGACCTCTCTCATTACCAACAAAGGGTATATAACAAAGTATTGAGATTAACTTTTGTTATTGACCAAATACTTATTTTCCACCATAATTTGCAAATAAATTCTTTAAAAATTAGGGAATGTGATTTTCTGGATTTGTTTTTTCTAATTCTGTCTCTCATAGATGAAGTGTACCTATGATGAAAATTACAGGCCTCTCTCATCTTTTTAAGTGGGAGTACTTGCACAATTGGTGTCTGACTAAATACTTTTTTGCCCCACTGTATGTGTTATTTATTGTATTTCAATTGCAATATATTGTTGTTTTTTATGTTCTATACCTGTTACTGGCTGCTGTGCTAGCACTTTCACTGTTCACTTTCGCTGGTATTAAGCATCAGAGATTTGAACAAAAAGACTTTAATTGTGCAAATCTCTGTTTGTTAGGTTCATCATGTTTCATTGTCTGCCTACAGAACATCTTCAGATCTCACTGAACTCTGAGATCTGTAGTTCCCAAATCAACAGCAGAATTTTGAAGTGTCATTGTGCACTTTATTATACCTCAGTGAAATCAAAACTTGCACTTGAAAGTATTTTAAGAACTTTTTTGTTCGTTGTTTTCTTTAACTTTTCAACTGCCAAGGAAATGTGCTTTAAAATTGTTGCCCATAAAAACACTTATGTTCTGGAAAATGGAAAGAAACGTGAAAGGTCTTTGTTTGTTCATGAGATAAATGACAAATCAGATTCACTCATAACTGCTGGAATCTGTGAGTTTGTTATCAGAAATAAGTGAACTAAGCTAATAATTTATAGAGGGACCGTCTCCGTACTTTCTGATGGAGTAAATGTTCACTTTAATATTTTAGGATCCAGAGCTGGACAGAAACTAAGTTTTTTACTTGAGTTCTACTTAAGTACAATTGACTTTACTTGAGTATTCTTATTTTCTGGAAACTTATGACTTTAACTGACAGCCAATCAGTAATCCCTCTTGTAGTGTCATGTGAGGTTTCTGAACACTGATCAGTTTATAGCAAAATGGAAGAAGACGGTTCCTCGGCACAGTGTGCAACCATGGCCATACTTAGAAAGTAGGTGTCAGTTTTCTGAAAAGATTAAAGGTCAGTTTCATTGGCAACACTTGATGCATGTCTCATAAAATGTTAATAAATGTAAACATCTGGGAGAACAGGAGCAGGCATATTGAATCTGAAAAAGCATGATGATGTGAAAAAGAGCTCAGTTTAGTCCAGTTCTCTGTGCGCACACAGAAAGCTGCCTCTCAGATGCCAGAGCATGAGTACTGAATAGCGCTCTCTTTCGCGTCTTTTTGCACTTGAACAGACCAATACACACAAAAATTATGTTAATATGTCTTGGCGAGTATTCCCTTTTGGCGAGTATTCACATAAACAAAGTCGATTGTCTTAAGTGAATGTAAACAGTTGGGAGAATATCGAATTAGGTGTGCATCCATGTATTCGGCAAAGTGACAGCTTTGTAACTTTCAGTGGTGGAGGAAGTACTGAATCTCAGAACTTAAGTAAAAGTACAAATACCCAGAGATATATTTACTTTAGTAAAAGTAGAAGTACCACAATGACAACCCTACTTAAGTAAAAGTACCTGATTTTAAATGTACTTTAAGTATTAAAAGTAAAAGTACGTGCATAACAATTTATTATCTTAATGTCTATTCTAATGATTTAAAAAAAAAAAAAAAGGCCTTTTAATGAAGTTAGTTTTGGGTTGTAATTGCTTACCATCTGTGGCCCATTTTACATTCTGACTTACAATTCTGGTTATCTATCAGGGTGTTCTGCAGAGTTAAATATTATTATTCTGAAGCAATATTCTCACCAGTGTTTAATCAGCTTTATTTGTACCTTTTATAAAGGGTATTTCCCCCCAATCTTATTAAATATGCTTCAGCTTTGCTTTTACATTCTTAAATTGTATCAATGCGTTAAATTAGAAGAAGACAACATAGGGCTGTTACCAATCAAATTAAATATTGGAAAGAAAGTTTAAACATGAAACTAAACTGCCAGTATGTGGCGGCAGGTCTTAATGAGTGAATCATTGAGTCGATTCATTCAAACGCTGATTCATCAATCATGAATCTTTGATTCAACCGCTGAATCATTCAGTAACGTCAGTTTCGCGTCAGCCATCCATACCTAATCAAACACACCTGAACAGCTAATCAGGGTCTTCAAGATTAGACTCATTGGATGTTTAAAACGCGGTTTCGCTTTAAAATCCTCCTGACTCTCTAATTCAGAGTTCATTGAGTTCGCTGGTTGAGAAGATGGCGGCTCGACTGTTCTGCTCGTTGATTGTTGTTTTATTGTGTCCCTCTGTATGCTGTGGCGGAAAAACAGTGTTGGGTAAGTTCTAAAAAATAATTAATTACTTGTTACATCTTCAATAGTGTAATTAGATTACTGTACAAATTACTCTCTCCAAAAAGTAATTAATTACTTTCTGAATCACTTAACTAACCTCTTAAGTGATTCAAGTATATACATGAAACTGCTTTTAATTCATTAAAATAAATTACATAAAACTACATAAATATATTTTTATTAACTGACCAAGGTATTACAAATGCTACAGGATGCAAAGGAAACATAAAAATATGTAGTTCTAAGTAGTCAAGTTATTGGTTTTATTTCTTCTCTTGTACAAGAAAACACACTGATGAAGATGGGCATATATATATATATATATATATATATATATATATATATATATATATATATATATATATATATATATATATATATATATATATATATATATATATATTATATCTCACACGCAGTGCATCTGGAAAGTATTCACAGCGCTTCACTTTTTCCACATTTTATGTTACAGCCTTATTCCAAAATGGATTAATTTAATTTTCCTCAATTCTAAAAAGTGAAGCGCTGTGAATACTTTCCGGATGCACTTTATACACACAAAGCGTTTATTTTAATCAGTCCAGCACTCTGTCAAGTCTCCTCCAGCACATCCCAAAGACTCTCAATGAATTTAAGGTCTGGACTCAGAGGGGCTGATTCATGTGAAAATTATCCTTCATGCTCCCCAACTATTCTTTGACAGTTTGAGCTGATGAGTCTTGACATTGTTATCGTGGAATATGACCGTGATGTGTCTTGAATGGTGGTTTAAGAAATGAAAAGCTACACACTCCATTAATTAGGAACTGTTGCCAAACGTATAACATGATAGGAACATAATAAACACTGCAATGATCCAATCATTGTCTCGACACTTGCCAATTTAAATCCAAACAGTGACTTTTGACCGGTGTTGTGGAAATTCTGTGTATCTGACTTCACCACGGACAATTCAAAACAACTCCCTGTTGTTAATATAAAACTACAGTATCTCAAGGTAATTCCCTTCTCAAATACATTTAAAACAATTTCAATACTTCAAGGTAATTCCCCTCCCGAAGTAAGGTGACTGCGTCCCGCCGAGAAGCTACTATCACTAACGTGAACTCAAACACACACGAGCACAGGTCTTTAGCATCTATACACTCTCACCGTCCTTCTCAGGTGTACGCTGGTCTTTGCAGGATCCTTTATACTAACGTATTACAGCCTCACCCCGAGAACGGCTCTATAGTTTTCCAACACTATCACTGTCTCTGCTGTGATCTCTTGAGTGTAGAATCTTTAGTACTTCTATTCCTCAGCTGCGCACCATATACCTGACATCACTCCCAAGTTGCTCTTTGCTGAAATTAAGTTTTACTCACGGCCGGGAGATCACTGATCACAACTAAATGAGTCTCCTGAACAGAAAGATGCATGTGCATTTGTTTCTACAGTAGGGCTGCAACGACGCGTCGACGTCGTCGATGACATCGACTACGAAAATACGTCGACGTGCGTGAAATGCGTCGACGCGTCGGCGGCACATTATTTACGTTCTAGAATGGAACAGAAGATCTAGAATAATGGCAGCTTCTGCTCCCGGGCATAGTGAAAATTATCATTTATCATATAAAGCCATACCGCGACATTCAAAAGTGTGGGAGTACTTTAAACAGAAGCCGAATAAAACTGTGCTTTGTTCGCTCTGTAACGCCGGTTTCACACTGCGCGCGGTGGCAGAGCAGGAGCTGTGCGCGTGGAGAGCGGGAGCTTTCACACTGCCAGTCAGTGTTGCCAAGTCCGCTTTCTTTCCGCGGAATTGGGCTACTTCTACACTGTTGCCGCGGGCTGTGTCTCATGTCCGCGGGTTGAAGCAAAAAAACACACATATTTAACCCTCCGAACGCGATGTTTACCAGAGAACCTCCCCGAAACGCGATTGGGCTTGTTTTGAGTAACGAATGGGTGGGTTTTGTTGTGTAAACATGGCAACCCTGCTGCCAGTGTTCTCTCGCGCAGCTGAACCGGTCCGTGGCGCGTGTATTGCAACAGACGGTCACATTTTCCGGGGTTCTTCTCCGACCCCAGTACGTCTCGTGCTTTTATTTATTATGGGCTGCATATATCTCCTGTTAATGCGACCCGGTTCCCCTCTGTCCCAAACACATGCATAAAAACATGCTGTATATAGGTAGTTTGCATGATTAAAGTAACATTAAAGTTAAGATATGCCTCTAGCTTTAATCATTTAAATGTGTCTTTGAAGTTTGGGCAAAAACTTCTGGCAGCTTTAGTCGTTGTTAATGCGCATGTATCTTCAAAATAGACGACTAGTTATACATTAACACTCTGCTGAAAGCTCCTGTATGTGAACCTTTTGCAGATAAATACAAGTGCATTTTCGTTTACTATTGACACAAATCAATAAGTAAATCATACTCAACTACTATAGTAAACAACTTTTCCTAATTAGGCCTACTCTGTATACATTTTATGATGAATAGTATCATTATATATTATGTTTAAAAAGCTTCTTGTGTTCATATATTTCATTATAAAATGGCATACTATGTACACTACCCTTCCTGAAATACAATTAATATTGTCATCATTCATTGATTTCATGTTAAAATAATATACAAATTCACTACCCTCTTTGAAATACAATAATCAGTAAAAAAGAATAATAAGATTAACCTGGAAAAATAATCGTTAGATTAGTCGACAGAAAAAATAATCGTTAGTTGCAGCTCTATTCTACAGTTGATTATAAATCAATGTCACTCAAGCCTTCTCCACTGTGATTGGTTTATAATGATCTAAGGTAATATGACTGTTCTGTGTGTTCGGCACCTTTTTGGTTAAGTCTACATGGTCTTTGACCTGAACAGTCTGTGTTTTTCTGTCGTTTCATGTTAAATAACCATTTGATCACTTTTGAGGCATTATATAAAATATTTTCATCACACCTGTATGTGCAATGTTCAACAGAATATGTTAAACCATTAAAAATTAAGTAAACATGATTGATTTATTTTATTTATGGTGAATGAGTCATTCAGTGACTTATGGTTTTTCTGTTATGTTTCTGTATATCAGCAAAGCTAGGAGTGTGTCCTAGAATCCATGTTATAGTAGGAGTGTTATAGGGCTGCCACTAACGACTACTTTTATATCGACTAATTTATCGATCAATCTATCGACTAATTTATCACAATTTTACTTAAAAACATTTAATTTAACTTGCAACGTTGGTCTTCAGTAGTGTACTATAAAAGTTTAAATGTAAACAAGCCCTTGACAAAATGTAAAAGGGTTCAAATTTGTAAACCAACATAAAATATAGCCGCGTTTCCACCGCAGGAACTTTCCCCAGGAACTAGGAACTTTGGGTCTAAATGAAGTTCCGGGTAAATATTTCCCCCTCGCACAGCCCTGCTCCCGAGGTGGTACTTTTTCAAAGTTCGGGAACTTTCGGGGGTGGGACTTGGGTGCTGAACATGCTGATTGGTTGAGCTCACGCAGCATTTATTTCAACCGGCATTTTAAAAAGCCTTTTGTGAGGATCGTTCAGCAAATATCAGCCTTGCTCTTTCTGTCTGAAGGCATGCGTTCGTCTCAGCCATCTCACAATCAATGTCCGTAATAGCTGATAATAACAAACTTTGTCTTATTTTAAATCTAGCTTTACGAGCTTTCAGAATACGCTTTAGTATCAGTGCTCGTCTCTTTTCCACAGTCGCAGACAGTATCGCACAAATGATTACTGTCCGTCGCTGACTGGGAGGAGCCGTGCCGCCCGCAGTCCTACATCACCGGACTAATTTGCCTAATCTTCTCGGTACTTTAGACCGCAGTGGAAACGCAGACAGCAGCAGGTCTGGGGGGAAAAGTTCCTGTAAAAATTCCTGGTACAAATTGTTCTGGGTAATTTCGGTGGAAACGGGGCTTATGTTAGAGAATATCAGCAAATACTTTTTATATAGAATAGTGTTGTCACTATACCAATTATAGACTTCGATACGATACCAGACTAAAATACCTCAATACTGATACTGACTCGATATCATGGCAAAAAAAAAACTGTAAAAGTAATTGAATATGACAGAACTTTTCATTGTTTTAGGGTTAACTAATACTACCGGTACCGGTACTAATACAATTTCATATCGTACCCAACTTACCCAGTCGCCTAAATATTGATGTCGACTAATTAACAGCGTCAACGCAGTCGATTTGTATCAACCAATCGTGACAGGCCTAGAGTGTTAAGCATGTGTGTTGAGTTGTGCCCATGACAGTGACTGTCCGAACGATGAGAGATGTTTCAGCAATGGATGTGGACGGCAGTGCATGCCTCCTTATACTGATATTTATATTGTATTATATTAATGTGAGGGTCAGATTTTATTTTGAATGCAGGGAGTCATTCAGTTTTCTGTTATGATTGTTAGCAGCAAAGAAAAAGACTCAAAGCGACGACCCGGGTCTAGGACTGTGTGTCGAGTTGTGTTCCCAAGACAGTGACTGTCCGATCGATGAAAAATGCAAGAGCAATGGGTGTGGACATCAGTGTATGCCTACAGGTATTTATATTTTATTATAATAGTGTGTGGGTTATTGCATATGCAGCTTGTCCGTGAAGCACGGCTCTGTGATTGGATTAAAACACTTTAGTCAACAAATATTTTCCTAAATGCTGCTCCATCTGAAAGCATTGAGTTTGAGTCTCTTATGTGCATCTGAAAACCACACGTCTAAAATCTTTCCAAACATTAGAAGCATTTATGAACCTTGTCCAACAAAAGACAACGTTTAATAACATGTTTTTACTCCAAACTCTCTTCATAATGACAGTTGAACATCCTTCTGTGAGATGATGTGGCGTCTTACACCAAATAAGGCGCACAACCTCTCATCGTATTCTATACAGTGATTTAAAGGCTATGTTGATTAGCATTGAAGTTTAAGGCCCGCCCCATCGTCCCAATGACTGCTTGAGATTAGCGGGTGAGGGGTTCTTGCGGGTTTTTTTCTTTTTTTTTTCTGCGGGGCAAAGTCATTTTAATTCCAATTTACCTTTTCTGACTCCATTTTATCATGACCTCGAATTTAGGTTAGAATGCTGATTGGTTATGGGGTCATTTGTATAACAATTTAACTACACATTTGATTGATTGGTTTCTCTTATTGAAATCATTCATTCAGTTCTCAGAGTTGCACAGGGTCCTTGCACCGGCCGTTATGCGTTCACAAACTCTCCAGTCCGATCATTAACCTGAAGTTATGGCTAAGGCGATTTTAACATGCCGCCCATGCTTGCTATTGTTAAAAAGTACCCAATGTAGCCCCCTACAGTCGCCTATATAACAACGTAAAGTTGAAACCGTAACCAGAGGCTATGGACAGCACCATAAAAGAATGCCATATCTCAATAGCATTTTATCCGGCCCCCTATAATGCGACTGCATGACAACTTGAAGTCGAGCAGTTTAGTCAAAAATCTAGAATCTCGCCAGATGTGCCCCGTGCTTCATACAATTAGAGATTTGGTGTGTACTTGGCCCTGGTTGCAGCTTTGTGGTAACAAAGGATACATCATAATGCACTAAAATCAATAATTTCAGAGCTAGTCAGAATAAATCAAATGTAACAATGTATCGTTAGTCAGGTAAATGTATGTAGTCATGTTTAATCAAAGCTTTTCAATCTTCTGTTTATTCAGCTACAGTGATGGTATGATGCCATAGGGATTTCCTGGAATGAGGTGTGCTATCATACTTCTGCATATTTGGAGTTTCTGCGTGAGCGCCCTCTGGCTCTCAGCTTGAGCAACATTTACTACTCCGAGCCGTGCTTCACTAACAAGCTGCGCATAAATACAAAAATATCACCGCCTTTGCCAAATCGCGTGCATTTTAATTGATTAATGGCAAGTTATTCAGTGATCTGCTATTATACAAACGTATGACAGGGGAACCAAAGCCAGGAGTGTGTCCAAAAATCAAACCTGGAGTAAATGGACTGTGTGTAGAGATGTGTTCCCATGACAGTGACTGTCCGAAAGATGAGAAATGCTGCAGTAATGGATGTGGACATGCATGTACAGCTCCATATGAAGGTATGTTATACTGATGCATGGGTCAGTAACCCTTCAATATATAAAATAAATCCCATGCTGGCAAAAAGTCAGAATATGCACAGGATAATTCTCACTGACTGACAGATCCGACACATGCAAACAAAGGCGCTTCGGACCTCGCGTGATACGCACAGAATTACAGAACTTAATATCTTTCTTGGCGAGTTTTAACGCAAACATTATCTGTTATGTCTTAATTGAACATTTGGTTAACTGTTGTGGAAAACCATCTGATGGGTAACATTTATTTTAGATCTGTGCAGTACAGTAGATCTTAATATAGGCTATAGTCAGTTAATCAAACAATTGTGTATCAGGAAAAGTTGAATATTTTTGCTATAGATATTTGGTTTTGACTTGATGTGCTAAATTTGGTGTTATTACCAGGGAGTTTAAGGTGTGGTTGCTACATTTTGAAGGGTTTTTAATAGAGACTGAAAATGACACGATTATGACCATTTGCTCATGACTAATTTTGCCAGCACGGGTCACATGTATGTTTTAAATGCTGAGGCATTCAGTGATCTGCTGTTCTACAAACACATGACAGAGAAACCAAAGCCAGGAGTGTGTCCAAAAATCAAACCTGGAACAGTAGGACTGTGTGTAGAGATGTGTTCCCATGACAGCGACTGCCCGAAAGCTGAGAAATGCTGCAGTAATGGATGTGGACATACATGTACAGCTCCATATGAAGGTATGTTATACTGATGCATGGGTCAGTAACCCCTCTATATAATATATAATGTAATGTAATTTAAATCCCATGCTGGCAAAAAGTTGGAATTGGGGATGGGCGACATGGCCTAAAATCCATATTGCAATATACATTGCAGCCTCTTGCGATAACAATATATATTGCGATTTATATAAATTATAATAGAACCGGTTGCATAGACCCTAAGGAAACCCAAACTGCTAAATGTGTCTTTGTTTAAAGAAGGAAACGTATGTCTATTTGAGAACATTTTATTGAGCAAAACTGTAATTATACAACATAATGTTGCAGATAAATACAATTCAAGTACAGTAGCTGCAGAGACTTTAACAAAGAAAAGCCAGAATGTTTTAAAAACGTCCTGTACACGCTTATCCATATAATGGCAGTGAATAGCGACCAGGCTAAAACTTTACAAAAGTTTCTTACCTGCAGTCTAATGTAACTCATTTGGATTTAAACATTTTGTTCTCTTAATGAAATGAGAACTGGTGTCTTTTTAATAAAGGAACGGATACTGTGAATTAAGGAATAGGGATGTCGTCCCCATATGAAAATTCCAGTAGTCGGTACCAATACCATAAACATTGTACAGTACTCTCTACCAATATCGGTACCACAAATAAAAAATAAACTATTTAAAAAAGTTTAAACTTCAATAAGTTTATGATAATCATAAGTAAATAATACACAAACATTTAAAGGCTGTATGCTGTTTAAAAGTAAACATTGTTTATAAGAAAGATCAAGTGAAAAATAAGCAACCATCTAGGCATTATTATTAGTAGTAGAGACAAATTACATAGAGACGAAGTTAAATCTACTGTAGGCTACAGCAGGGGCCTAATATATTCTGAAAAATGTCTCCTGTTAAACCAAACTTTTATTTTGACGGGTTGCCGTGAAGAGTGAAACTAATGAAGTCTATTCTCAGGAAGTGACGGTTTATGCGTGTCTCTGTGTGTTTCAAATAATGACCTGTTGATGGATCCAAATGAGTCCAAATAATGGATGTTGCGCTGGTCTTTTTCACCAGCTCCTCCGTTTCGCTTTCAGCTATATTTACTCAAGATGACGAATATGATGCGTCGCAATCAGTTGCAGCTCGTGGCTCTAAATTTTGCGGGTAGATTCTGTCATCAACATGCATTATCACAATAGAATTCATCTCTATTGTAGGCTAATTTTATATCGCCCATTCCTAGTTGAAATATGCACGTGATTCTCACTGAGTGACAGATCCGACACACACAAACAAAGGTGCTTCGGACAGTGTGTGATCTCGACATAGCCTACACATGCACAGAATTATACTTCAAAATATCTGTCTTGGCGAGTTCACGCAAACATGATCTTTTGTCTTAAATTAACATTTGGTTAACTGTTGTGGAAAACCATCTGATTGTAACTTTTATTTTAGTACAGTAGGTCTTAATATAGACCGTCTGTTTCATTAATGTTAATCAAACAATTGTGTATCTGGAAAAGTTTATTTTTCCTATAGATATTTTGGTTTCGACTTGATGTGCTAAATTATGTGTTATTACCAGGGAGTTTAAGGTGTGGTTGCTACATTTTGAAGGGTTTTTAATGGAGACTGAAAGTAACATGACTATGACTATTTGCTCGTGACTCATTTTGCCAGCACGGGTCACATGTATGTTTTAAATGCTGAGGCATTCAGTGATCTGCTGTTCTACAAACACATGACAGAGAAACCAAAGCCAGGAGTGTGTCCAAAAATCAAACCTGAAGAAGATGGAATGTGTGCAGAGAAGTGTTCCCATGACAGCGACTGTCCGAAAGCTGAGAAATGCTGCGACAATGGATGTGGACATGTATGTACAGCTCCATTTGAAGGTATGTTGCATGGGTCAGGTGTTTGCTTTTTCCCCCATTAAAGAGAACGAGGGATTCAGTGATGTGGTTTCTCTGTGTTTGTATATCAGCAAAGCCAGGAGTGTGTCCAAACAAATTCCCAGTACTTGGATTGTGTGCAGAGTTGTGTGTCGATGACCGTGACTGTCCGAAAGCTGAGAAATGCTGCAGCAATGGATGTGTACGTAAATGTGTAGCTCCATATAAAGGTATGTTATACTGATGCATGGATCAGGTGTTCGTTTTTCTCCTATTACAGAGAACGAGACATTTAGCATTCAGTGATCTGGTTTCTCTGTGTGTTTGTATAACAGCAAAGCCAGGAGTGTGTCCAAAAAAATTCCCTGTTCTTGGATTGTGTGTTAAGTTGTGTGTCGATGACACTGACTGTCCGAAAGCTGAGAAATGCTGCAGCAATGGATGTGTACGTAAATGTGTAGCTCCAAAATAAAGGTATGTTATTTACACACACACACGCACACACACACACACACACACTTTGGGTGCGTTCCATTCGACTGCAAGTGGACTTCAGAGGGTATTCCGCCATCTTAAGTGAGATTCCAATCCAAAGGGAGCGAACATGTTCAGTCCGAAGGGTACTGCTTAGGGAAGAAGGGAACATTGATACATCACTTCACAGGGAGTAGAGAGTGAAAATCACCCAACTGTCATTGCGCGTCACATCACCTGTCTGAACCATAGACCGGAACTAATAATGGAGCAGAGCCGTTGGTTGGAAAAGTTTTTAAACAGCTCTGCGATGGAGGAGTTTACATATGCATTTGAATATTCATATTTATTATCCAAACTAGAGTATTTATGAATGGTTATGGCAATAACTGTTACATTCATATATTAATTGGTTTACATATTCATAAAATATAAGTGTTGAAGCACCTGAGGGTTGTCTTTTATTTTTTTTATATTTTATTTACCTCAGGAATGTTATATGCAGCTGCACTTGGGAAAGAGCGCACGAGATGAGACCGCTACAACGACCATTGATCTATAGAATAGATACATAGTGTGTGTTTTGTAAATGGCTTTCAATTTGAAAATAAAGTAAATTACAATATTAATTTGTTATATCATTCCCGTCGTTGCCTTTCTTTGTTGCAGGGAGTTCCAAATTAGTTATTGTCAGTGAAGTTCACTTCAACTGATATACCGTGCTCCGGGAGTAGTGAACAGTGCATAGGGACCCTGTCGAATGGAGTGCACCCTTTGTCTTCAGTATTTTATCTTTCTCAAAGTACCTGAATTTGGCCCATGGCACCATTTCAAGCATGTGGCTTTACAAAATAAAGATGAATGGAGGGTATGCCCCTCTGAGAGGCCGGATTGGTTTACAGCGTGAATGCCGTGAAAAACACAAAATGAGGCTTGGTGCCAGAAGGTGGGGGGGGTCGGAGGAGGCTTGTCCACGGACCCCATGGACATCCCTGTGCCCCCCTCCAGACCGAGGGAGATGGACTTGATGGCGTGTAATGTTCTCACTCAGACCACTGCTGCTTCTGCTACTGATTGCTTTTAGATGGAAAAGCTGCCCATAACTGCTGGTCTAGGGTCAGTTTTCTTTGTAGTAATCACATTAGTGAAAACGAGTTGGCAAAAGATCGTGTTTGCACTCGTCAAATGATTAAATTTCCAGTGTGTAATGTAGCCAATCACAGACATGTTTGTTGATTTCTAAAACGCAATGGCCAATCACAGGTGATGAAGGTAGAATCCTTTCACCGCTGGAGTTTTTGTCCAGTGTTCTGCACACTCGCTAATCCTCTCTAAGTGTAGACGTGATGTAAATAAGAGATTCATTGTCGTCGCTTCACAGATTAACATAACGGAACTGAGATCGCGTTCATTGAATGAGCTTTTAGTGATTATAAAGGGAGCGCTCTTTGTGCTGTCTAGGCGATACACATTATAGGCTTTTTTTTCCTTTTTTTTTTTTTTGTATATTTAGAATTTGAATAAAACGTTTGTTTCCATTCTTGACAAGCGGCCACACGCTTCAATACATAGACCCATATCTGCATATACATGCTGTATTCACTCTTGAAACTGATGACTGACAGTGATTTAAATATTATAGTCAAGCTCATAAATGTAATTGCATGTCAATATCCATGATCTTTGGTAAGTTGTAAAGAACACTATCGAGCCCAACCTTTAGTTTAAACTGATAATGTCTGTTTTACTTGTGTTTTCCCCTATTAAATCCACTCATGCATCCGCTCTTTTGCCACTCAGTCCGGCTGAGGGGGTTTGTGCCGGCGGGTCAATGGCGTCGATGCATGCCCTCTAATATTTGGAATACAATTCGCTCTAGAAGCAAAATGTTGTGCTCTGTATCTGAGATTGAATGCCGATATATGGGCCGACTAAAGCTGTGTATCTGTATCCCTGCAGTGAAGCCTGGTGACCGTCTCAATCCCATTGTGTGCTGAGAACCGTTGCCCTGGACAATGCATGCAGTTAACAGTGCTTATTTAACCATCAGAGAGTCCTCAGGAGATTGATTGAGGTCTTACTTTCACCAAATAAATCTCATAGTTTATATCTTGTGTACTGTGTTTTATGCAATACACAGCGCTGTTTGGATTTAATTTGGCAAATGAGTCAATGATTGGATCATAGCATTTTTTTTTTTTTTTTTTTACCTCAAACTTTAATACTGTCACTGCTTCAAAATTAATTAAATGATTTGAACATTGAAATAATGTAAAGGATTTACAAATACTATAAAATCGTGAAGTGTTTTAAGAAGTGCACATTTAATTTTATCTATTATATCTTGTGTTCTTAAGGTCCAGAATTTTTTTTTTTTTTTTTTTTTTGGCCAGGTGTCTTTTCACTCGCTGTCATTACGTTGCTTATTTGTTCTTATTTTAGTTTACTTTGAGTACTTTTAGTAATTAAGTTACATGAGTCTAACAATAACTAGGCCTATTTTATTAGAACTTCGGTTTTTTTGGGAGGGGTGCAAAAACATTTTTGCAGGGCAAGTAAAAATGTAATCACTAGCCCGACTGTAAAAAAAATCCTTCGCATTTACAACTGTCACTTTGACAACACAACACCATCCACACTAAAATCCTAAAATGACTTTAAACAGTTTTACAGCTCAAAACACTTTTTTTTTTTTTTTTTTTTTTGGACTCTTAGTAAATAAGACACTCATTAAGACAATGACTTGCTGACTGTTTTAGTTTCATATTTAAAGTATCATTTCAAATGTTTGTTTTCTTTAATGCTTTAAAAACATTAACCTCAGAGCATTATTTGTGCAGTTTCAGTGTTGATGCATCTGCAGTGATCAAAATTAGAGAACAATTTAAAAGCACTTATAATACTGTTAATCTTCATTGGTTGGATTTTAAAGGAATATTAGGATGGATGAACGGGTGGATGTATGGATGAAGACGGTACCGGAGCATCAAAGCTCGCTCCACCAGAATGCTGAACAGCTTTGTCCCCCAGGCTGTGAGAGCCCCGAACTCAAATCACGTCCACCCACCTCTGAAAACATGGACGGTCTCAACTCTGCCCCCAAACCCTACCACATTTCATGGCAACAAACTGTCTAAAATTGTGCAATTCTGAGAGTGCTACACTTAGGTGAGTGGGCCTTACAAACCACCTGTAGTAACACACTCTCTCTATGTGCACTAGACGCTTTCTACAATCATAAAAAAAAAAAGTCTGTTTACATGCTCATGCACTGAAAATCATCACACTGTTCCCCAGCCAGCTGCTTGCTCTACAATGTTTCCCTTTGCACATGTACAGTGTTTTATGTGAAGGTATTTGTATATTTTTATGTATAGGTAAATATTTTTATAAAGTATATTGGTAACACTTTAGAATAATGGTCATTAGTTAACATTAACTAATAATGAACTGCACTTATAAAGCGTTTATTAATCTTTGTTAATGTTAATTTCAACATTTACTAATGCATTATTAAAATCTTGTTAACATTAGTTAATGCACTGTGAACAAACATGAACAAACATGAACAGCTGTATTTATATTAACTAACATGAACAAATACAGTAACAAATGTACTGCTCATGTTAGTTAATACGTTAACTAATGACCATTATTCTAAAGTGTTACCAGTATATTTATAGTTAGTAGTTGTGTATAGGTGTATACTGTCTGTATTTATGTAGCACCCTGGTCCTACAGTGGAACGAAGTGTCGTGCCTCGTATGTCACAACATGTAGCTGAATGACAATAAAGCTCAACTTGAACTGTATGGATGGGTTTCTGTTTTGAACCCACATGATGAATCCGCATCCAAACTGCAGAATTTATCTGATGCACGACTGCCAACATTTTCCATAATGTGTTGCGTTCATCCAGTCAATGACACTGACGCCGCAGATATGCAAATAAGAACTTTATTTATTGGATGGAAAATTAAATTAAAAATTTAAACTGATTAAAAGTTGCTGAAATAAATGAGTGTTTAGGTATACAAGCGCCATCTAATGGAAATAAACATTATAGACACCCAAAGCTTTGTGACCGCAAACACATAGTGAACTGGCTTTGCAGAGGAACCGACACCCTTAGTTTTATACACTTTTGAGGGATATAATTTTTCAAAAGGCTTGCGGAACTATTTATCAATTCATAAGTTTTAAATTAGCTTAATTGAAAACGCATATATACATGTAACATGCACCATGGCCCTCATGTTTGTGTATAGATTAAGTGTAGCCTATATAGTTTTCTGTTTACATTGTACATATTAGAGAAACATATATTTCCTCCTTTTTTTTCTTCATATTTACAAATGTTGTATGGTGTATTTTGTTCTGACGTTTGTTGTGGTACAGTTCCAGTCAGTTTTGTAAGCTCACAGTATATTATGCATATATACAAACAATATTCATAAGTTTCTAATTTAATGCACAAACAAATGCAGACACGTTTGTACTTCCTCACCGAATCCGTTTCAGCTGAATCATTATTTATACAGTGTTTACTGTTTCAGACCGTTTCAGTGACAGCCACAAACAAGAAAACACCACACAACAGTATTTTACAACAACTTTTCCCCCGTTTTACTCACAAGATGAACAGTGAACCAACAGGCTTTCTTCCATCAATGCAGCGAAATTTTACACTCAGCTGATTTTTCATACTTGAAAAATGCGCGAGAGATGAATATTAAATGAGCAGCTTTGACGCGTTCTAAAAGCCACTGTGACGTCACGTGCCGAACTGCTCGGCTCGGCTCGCCTCGCTGCAGTTTCTCCTCTTTCTCTCCACTACACACTCCACGAGAGAAACAAGACCGACTGAGCGCCAAGGAAACTATCGATAAGAGCACATAAAGTGATCCCGCGGGCGAGTAGGACCGACTAGACTACTGAATGCAACAACTCAGATATTCGTGATTTAATCGCTGGTGACCGATGTTCAGATTCTCGCGGGATTGTTGGAAGGAGGTCAGCTCCTCTCGTGAGGTGTGAGTGGACAATGGGGAGAGAAATCACCAAATGGTAATAGATAGATAGATAGATAGATAGATAGATAGATAGATAGATAGATAGATAGATAGATAGATAGATAGATAGATAGATAGATAGATAGATAGATAGATATAGATAATAACAGATAATATGAATAAAAGTTTTTATTTAATAGCATTTTTTAGCATATTGTTAACATGTCCTAGACTAGTTTTTAGGCTTTGCTTGATATATATAGAGATTGATAGATGTTAATGGATGTGCCTGTAATAATGTTAATACAAATATTTGACGCCCATAGAAACCGAGCATTTCTTCAGAGAGCCTCAAAACCAAGGCAGAAAATAGCCTAATACTTATTCATTATGATGTTTTTGAATGTAAAAACCACGCAAACGTCATAAGTTGACCTCAGACAACAGTATAAGAAAAAAGCCAGTTCATGACCCCTTTAAGATCTATCAAATAATTATATAGAAAAATTAGTAATAATAAAAAAAACAATAAGTAAATAATATAGTAATAACTAATTTTATATTAATATAAGAATGTATAAATAAAAAATAACAACTAAAATGATAATGAAAACATTTATCACAGAGCTGGAAGAAGCACCTTGGCAGATCAGCCTCTGATGATGATGATAATAATAATAATAATAATAATAATAATAATAATATTTGACAGCTTCACTCATCACAGAGCTGGATGAAGCACCTCGGTGGCAGGTGACAGGGCCTCTGTGTTCAGCTTCTCGTGGGATGTCTGTGTTGGATGGTGTTGGGTGATGTGTGTGTCCACCCACACCATATTTATGGGAAAGACCCGCCGCGTCAGGTGGGGTGACACTCGCACCCGCTCTTCGCCCAAGTGAAGCGCTCTTACCACAGCGAAACGCTGCTTTATATCTCTCACAGTCCTGTAGTGAAGATCAACAGTGAAGCCTCCACGGTGGGCGACGGATGGGGTTCAGTGCAGCTTCTCACGGGATTGCTGACTCGCGTTCGGGCACTGCTGTTGTGCTGAGAGCCAGTGTGAACCGGTTGTCTGGGGGGTGTTTGGTGCTGGTCGTCTATGAGGTTTCGACCTCATAGACGATCAGCATCAGGGGCTTCTCAGACCGCTTGGTGGAGCTGGAAGGAGGCCGACATCTGCCCGTGCTGTGATGAGTGAAAAGCGAGAAACAATAACAACAATTATAATAATAATAAAAATAATAATAATATATGCAGATAAAAAAGAAGCGATCCAGAGACTACCTGTAGGAGTAAAGAAAGTGATCCGCCACCTGATACAGTTAAAGTAAATTTCGTTTTGTATAAATTGTATTTTAATTTTGATCAATGTTTCATCAATTTATTGCCTTTATATTTAGCAAACCAAGAACATCAGGAATGGATTGACGTGCATAACGAACCAAACGCACCAAACGCGAATAGAGCGTCAAAATCACGTTTACCGCGTCTAGTTGGACGCTTGAACATTTTGAATCATATATCATTATATCTGTATAAATCGAGCGCTTGAAGCGAAATAGGCCCGCAGATATATTTCGAAATAGGCGCTCCAGGAGCTGCGCCTGGATGACAGCTCGCGCTCACTCCTGTATGTATTTTTTAGGCTACAATAAAACAAAATATGTCATAAAACACCACTCTGCCTCTTTTCATTTTCATTAAAAAAATATTAAACATTAATAGCCACACAAACGTGGTCCAAATTTCCTAAACTCTTAACGCACCAACACAACCACAACACACAATTGGCAAAACGGTTAATTTATGCTCAAAATCACACTTTGTAAACTAAACTCCAACACTAATTTTCAAAATACAACAATACACTAACACAATACACTATGTCTACCAAAACTCTAACACATGTTCTCTTCCAACAGGAACATTTAGTCAATCATAGCACAATGTCATAGAAACACTAACACTAGATGGATTTACACAAACTGCACTGCCCTTATACAATAGACAGTATATTTTATTGATTATAGATTGTGTCTTTTAAACACTCTCCATATTTTTGTTTTGTTGGGTTTTGTAAATGCATGCATTTTGTTTCTTTTGCTGCAGAAATTCAATACAAAAAATGAATGACCCATCTCAGAGTAGCTTTATAGAATGCCTCAGTTTTATTTCATTATTAGGAATCACCATGTTGACATTAGCAGGTTCCTGTTCTTCATTTAGGGAGGTAGACGTTGAATCCTTAGATAGACAAAATACAGTTACATATTAGAGACCAGAGGCATACAGTCACTGTAATACATGGTAAAAATATTTACAATTTACAGTAGGAGAAGCCCTTATACAATATCCTACCTGTTGGTTTCTGGGAAATTCAGGATAATGGATGCCACTGTGTTCAATTCTGTCTCTCATAGTTGAAGTGTACCTATGATGAAAATTACAGGCCTCTCTCATCTTTTTAAGTGGGAGAACTTGCACAATTGGTGGCTGACTAAATACTTTTTTGCCCCACTGTATATGTTATTTATTGTATTTCAATTGCAATATATTGTTGTTTTTTATGTTCTATACCTGTTACTGGCTGCTGTGCTAGCACTTTCACTGTTCACTTGCACTTTCACTGGTATTAAGCATCAGAGATTTGTCTGAACAAAAAGACTTTAACTGTGCAAATCTCTGTTTGTTAGGTTCATCATGTTTCATTGTCTGCCTACAGAACATCGTCAGATCTCACTGAACTCTGAGATCTGTAGTTCCCAAATCAACAGCAGAATTTAGAAGTGTCATTGTGCACTTTATTATACCTCAGTGAAATCAAAACTTGCACTTGAAAGGATTTTAAGAACTTTTTTGTTCGTTGTTTTCTTTAACTTTTCAACTGCCAAGGAAATGTGCTTTAAAATTGTTGCCCATAAAAACACTTATGTTCTGGAAAATGGAAAGAAACGTGAAAGGTCTTTGTTTGTTCATGTGATAAATGACATTAAACAAATCTGATTCACTCATAACTGCTGGAATCTGTGAGTTTGTTATCAGAAATAAGTGAACTAAGCTAATCATTTATAGAGGGACCGTCTCCGTACTTTCTGATGGAGTAAATGTTCATTTTAATATTTTAGGATCCAGAGCTGGACAGAAACTAAGTTTTTTACTTGAGTTCTACTTAAGTACAATTGACTTTACTTGAGTATTCTTTAACTGACAGCCAATCAGTAATCCCTCTTGTAGTGTCATGTGAGGTTTCTGAACACTGATCAGTTTATAGCAAAATGGAAGAAGACGGTTCCTCGGCACAGTGTGCAACCATGGCCATACTTAGAAAGTATGTTTCAGTTTTCTGAAAAGATTAAAGGTCAGTTTCATTGGCAACACTTGATGCATGTCTCATAAAATGTTAATAAATGTAAACATCTGGGAGAACAGGAGCAGGCATATTGAATCTGAAAAAGCATGATGATGTGAAAAAGAGCTCAGTTTAGTCCAGTTCTCTGTGTGCACACAGAAAGCTGCCTCTCAGATGCCAGAGCATGAGTACTGAATAGCGCTCTCTTTCGCGTCTTTTTGCACTTGAACAGACCAATACACACAAAATTATGTTAATATGTCTTGGCGAGTATTCCCTTTTGGCGAGTATTCCCTTTTGGCGAGTATTCACGTAAACAAAGTCGATTGTCTTAAGTGAATGTAAACAGTTGGGAGAATATCGAATTAGGTGTTCATCCATGTATTCGGCAAAGTGACAGCTTTGTAACTTTCAGTGGTGGAGGAAGTACTGAATCTCAGAACTTAAGTAAAAGTACAAATACCCAGAGATATATTTAGTTTAGTAAAAGTAGAAGTACCACAATGACAACCCTACTTAAGTAAAAAGTACCTGATTTTTAATGTACTTTAAGTATTAAAAGTAAAAGTACGTGCATAACAATTTATTATTAATGTCTATTCTAATGATTTAAAAAAAAAAAAAAAAAAGGCCTTTTAATGAAGTTAGTTTTGGGTTGTAATTGCTTACCATCTGTGGCCCATTTTACATTCTGACTTACAATTCTGGTTATCTATCAGGGTGTTCTGCAGAGTTAAATATTATTATTCTGAAGCAATATTCTCACCAGTGTTTAATCAGCTTTATTTGTACCTTTTATAAAGGGTATTTCCCCCCAATCTTATTAAATATGCTTCAGCTTTGCTAAGAATTTATATTCTTAAATTGTATCAATACGTTAAATTAGAAGAAGACAACATAGGGCTGTTACCAATCAAATTAAATATTGGAAAGAAAGTTTAAACATGAAACTAAACTGCCAGTATGTGGCGGCAGGTCTTAATGAGTGAATCATTGAGTCGATTCGTTCAAACGGCTGATTCGTCAATCATGAATCTTTGATTCAACCGCTGAATCATTCAGTATAACGTCAGTTTCGCGTCAGCCATCCTTACCATAATCAAACACACCTGCACAACTAATCAGGGTCTTCAAGATTAGACTCCTTGGATGTTTAAAACGCGGTTTCGCTTTAAAATCCTCCTGACTCTCTAATTCAGAGTTCATTGAGATCGCAGGTTGAGAAGATGGCCGCTCGACTGTTCTGCTCGTTGATTGTTGTTTTATTGTGTCCCTCTGTGTGCTGTGGCGGAAAAACAGTGTTGGGTAAGTTCTAAAAAAATACTTAATTACTAGTTACGTCTTCAATAGTGTAAGTAGATTACTGTACAAATTACTCTCTCCAAAAAGTAATTAATTACTTTCTGAATCACTTAACTAACCTCTTAAGTGATTCAAGGATAGACATCAAACGGTTTTTAATTCATTAAAATAAATAACATAAAACTACATAAATATATTTTTATTAACTGACCAAGGTATTACAAATGCTACAGGAAGCAAAGGAAACATAAAAATATGTATTTCTATGGATTGGATTTCTAGGATATGTATTCCTAAATTAGTACTTATACAAAATATGCCTTTAGGCACTCTCAGGACATAAGTTTGTAAATATACAGTACAAACGTCCAGTGAATGTTAAAGTTATGTTATTGGTTTTATTTCTTCTCTTGTACAAGGAAAAGCACAATGATGACGATGGGCGTATATCTCACACACAGTGTATCTGGAAAGTATTCACAGCGCTTCACTTTTTCCACATGTTATGTTACAGCCTTATTCCAAAATGGATTAATTTAATTTTCCTCAATTCTAAAAAGTGAAGCGCTGTGAATACTTTCCGGATGCACTTTATACACACAAAGCGTTTATTTTAATCAGTCCAGCACTCTGTCAAGTCTCCTCCAGCACATCCCAAACACTCTCAATGAATTTAAGGTCTGGACTCTGAGGGGCTGATTCGTGTGAAAATGATCCTTCATGCTCCCCAACTATTCTTTCACAGTTTGAGCTGATGAGTCTTGACATTGTTATCGTGGAATATGACCGTGATGTGTCTTGCATGGTTGTTTAAGAAATGAAAAGCTACACACTCCATCAATTAGGAACTGTTGCCAAACGTATAACATGATAGGAACATAATAAACACTGCAATGATCCAATCATTGTCTCGACACTTGCCAATTTAAATCCAAACAGTGACTTTTGTGTGACCGGTGTTGTGGAAATTCTGTGTATCTGACTTGTCGTGGAAATAATTATATTCGAAAAATGAGGAGGAAGGAATACAAATTCAAACCTGTGAAAAGTCAAAGTATCAAAAATGATTTTATTTCTTGCAAGAAATAGGCAGTTCACATACAGAGAATGTCTGTCATGAGAAGGGCAAAGTTTGCTCTCCGGGGTTACATTATATACCCTTCATACATCCTGAGTGGGTTGCATCAATCTCGCTTGCCTTAAAAGGAAACATCTTTATTCAAACCCCTGTTCAGCATAAATTCTAACAAGACATCACAATATCTATGTCTGCAGAAGTTCCTGTTCTTAAGCACATATCCTGTCTATTCCTAGCCTACTTGCAACCGCGCACATACTCATAAAGTACGATATGTCATCTTGACCTCTTGCACTACCCAGCTTCCTTGCAACAGAGTACTCAATCACTCAGAACAATGAGCTCCTGCACTTTAACATATGCATTTCTAAAAGCTTGGTTACATTTCTTTAATAATGATTAGTACAAATACATGTTCAATGTTAATTAGTTCAACGTTAATACGTGATACACATCTAGGAATAAAAGGTTATGGTTCACATCTAAACAAAACATCTCTAAGTAAAATGAACACTTCTAAGAGTTAAAACCACATCTAATAGTAAAACACATCTAAATGAAAAATTTCCTTCACAATCCACCCCATGTTCATTTTAAAGAACATACACACAAAATTTGACATTTACTCCTCCATAATCATAGTAATTTACACTAGGTAAATTTTTTCCCATGGCTACTTCATTTTTCAGTCAAACGCATGTTCGTTCTCAAGCCCGTCTTCCTCAAGCTCAATCTCTGGCACTATGGCCTCTGCCTCTGGTTCCCTACGCATCATTGTGACATATTCCCCTGCAGTCATTCTAACCATTGTGGAAGACACTGCTCTAGCAGTGATCGCAGAGATACAATTTATTAAACATGGAATCATCAAAATCAAAATCAGAATCAAACATGCTATTGGCATAACAGTACTTATCACCCATTTAGTCCACCCCTGGAGACCAGAAAACCAAACATCCAGGGAAGATGACATTTCTGGTGGAGTGGCTACGGCCATTTTCATGTGCTCAATGCCCTTCGCCGCTCTCACTATCTCCGTCATTTGCTGCCGGATCAATCAGTGTTACAACAGTCAGTGGTACTGCTTTGCAGGCATGGGACATTTGCAGACAAAGCCAGCAGCTCGTCTTTATCTCTAGCTGTTGTTTCTGCAGCCGTGTCAAAGTACAGGCTTTGTTCCCCTGGCACCTCGTCATGGCTTTCTTCACTTCCGGTTTAGCTCCTCCCCTTCCTGCTGGTGGAAAACTTTCTGCAGTGGCTTGCGTGTACCCTCATCGCCCCCTCAGCCACTTTTACGACAGTATGCGTTGTTAGGAGGATTTGGTAAGGCCCCAGCCACCCTTTCGCCTTCCAGCTCCTCCTCCCGTTGCCCTCTATCAACACGAAATCACCTGGTTTGATGTCATGTAAAGGAGTCCCAGCTGGTTTCCCCAAATTTTACCTGCACACAGACCTTAGACAACAGAAAAGACATCTCTATACAATAATTCACAATTATATTGATGTAAGCTATTGTTTACCCCCTTCCATTCCCATGAATGGTGGTCTCAAACGGGCTCTGATTTACTCAAGGCTTTTTTTTCTCATTTTCATGTATATCAATACGCATCAAGATGCGAAAATTTCCAGAAACTTTCATTTGAGTATCATTGTGGTCGCCCATGCAGCCATTAATCATAATCATCGAAAATATTTTTGGAGTAAACAAGGCTTGCCATCACTACTCGTCTAAATGCCATTTTGCACAGTGCGGTCGCACTGTTCCCATCGCTGCTTTTCTCTGGTCCTGAGTTGAAAAACTGCATAGTCTATAAGGAAGGCAAAACATTTGTGTTAGTTTCAGATAATAAAAGACATTCTGGTTCCTTTGACTGCTGTGCTGCGGCTGCTGCTCTCACCGTTTCCTGTTGAAATAAACTCTGTTGTTAGTTTCGCTGCGCATTTACACATAGCTACATACTAGTAAAGTCTTAACTAGAAAGTTTCCCATAAACATATTGAAAATATCCTATAAAATGAAAGAAATCCATATTTCATCTCTGGAAGCCGGGCTAAGTCAGTAATCACTGTTACTGCACTTCCGTCATGTTAGGGGTGTGTGATACCTCCAAAATCCAAACATGCCAACTTTCTGCTATCAACCGTTTGACGACACACACATCCCTAGGCCAGACCCACAGTCACTCCTCAGAGACTAAATACTTTAGAGAACATATTTGAAAAAACAAACAATCAGTGGTTCTCTTGATTAATCAAAATCATAACAGACCTTTTTGGCATTCACTCAAACTCAAACTAAACAATACATAAAACATCCTTCAGTCTACATTCCTTGCTCACAGTTCAGATGACACCTCTGCCCATGCAGGGCATAGTTCCAAAGCACAAATGTCTATCATGCACCGATTCTCTTCTGTGTGTCTACCAATGGGGTCACTTCGCTCTCTACCTCGATTTCATGCTACAATCTTATCTACATGCCCACAGTTTCTCACTGTGCTTTACATACTTATCAACCTTCCTTCAGTCAATCTTTTCAACAATTCTTCACAAACCACCCTACTTACTATTTCCAACAGACCCATTTTCACTCATCATAGCCCACATCATATTTAAACAATTAATGAACATAAACAATTTTAGATATATGTTAAATACACTTCATCGAAATGACATAATTATCAATTCATATTACATTCAATCATCTCGTTCGCTCATCTTTATCTCGTGACATCATACTTAATCATACTCAATACCCAATTCTTATCAAAATCTTTTCAGTTCCTGTTATCAGTAAACCATTCAACATCAATTCATCAGGGCTCTTTTTCAAATTACCCTTTTCTCCATTTCCTGTCCATTAAAACTCTTTGGACGTAACTCTTTCCAATTGGCCCAAAATCTTAAACCTCTTAATTCATGTCATTTGGCAGTGACACTTATCATCTTGCAAATTTTCATAATCTCCCATATCACTTTATAAAGTATTCAAATTTGTACTATAAGTCATCATCCTTGATTTCTTTAAAGCCGTTTCAAAATGATTTTTCAATTCATATATGTCTATTAACACTTAGTGTGTTAGGGTGTTCATAAATCGTTTATAAATCAATTTTCCACCAAAAAATCAATCTTTTTGGGTTATTTCTCTCTTGTTTTAACTTGTCACATTATTTGTCTCTCAAAAAGATGCACCATATGCTCATTATTGTTTCTTATCTCTACTGCTCTGCAGAACCCAAAATATTATATTCCTCTTATCCCAATCCCAGTCACAGAAAGCCTTCTCTGCCTGCTCCTTCAGCCCTTAATACAGAAAATAGAAGCTCTCTTAGACATCTAATGTCATGCCTCCATTCAGAGGAAACTTAAAATAAAACTCTTTTGTTTCTTAGAAATTCTCCTTTTGTTCACCCTCTGGCCTTTCATAAATACTAGGGAGTCTCTGGATAATTTAGATAGTGACTTTAGTTCATTTGTCTCCTTGTCTCTGCCGTCCAGTCTATAAAATTTACATTTGCCATTCTTAATCAATTGACATTATTTAAACTCCGAACCTCTGTTGAATTTATACAAGGGTGTTAAACCCATGATGGACGGCAATCTCTAATTATTCCCCTTTAACATATACACTAATCCATAGATTAATTCAAAACAACATCATAAAGGACAAAGTAGTCATAATTACCATTAACAGACTGAGCTGGATACCAATCCATTTAAAGCTCGTCCATGTTCTGGATCATCTTTTCACCAGATTCGCTCAGAATAATCAGCTTCTTTAGCGTTTGTCGTTTGACCTAACTAACCCAGCTGTGATGATAAAAACACTCATTCCAGAGGTTAATGGCACACTACACTCAATCAGGACACATAAATATGAACTGCTCATTCTCAAAATGTGCTTTTACATGGTTTCTTAACCAGTTTCAAATCTGTTCATTACTAATCTATTTTTAGAAAAATCAGTTGGGTTGTTTTGTTCTGATATCAGTGTTTTTGTTTTGTCTCAGTCGCAGGCAGAGTACAATCCCTGATTCCACTCAAGCAGCCTCTCTCTCCCTCTCACCCAGATTTATCTTTTCAACAGTCTTCTAAGACTTTTACTATAATGTTAAATTCACTAACCCTTAATTCATCAATCCTTCACAAAGTTTTGAAATTTAACTGTTGAACTTTCAAATTAGAACATCTCCAATAAGTTATACTGTGAAATTGTTTCAAGTTATCTTTAGTTTAGATACCTCTGTTATCCAGAACTTCTCTTTAAACTTTAAAAGCCGTCCTCTTAAAGCCATCACCATGTCTCCAAATTATCCTCTGCCATCTAATGACCTGCAGGATTAAGACTATGATAGAGACATATTAGTTCAATATCATACAGCTTTACTGATACTAATACATTTTGTTCTGTTCCACAAAGTTATCAATCACAATCACAGTATGGTCTCAGCTGGCTCTTAAATGCCAATCATTGCTCTTTTCTTCAGGGTGTTTCCTGGCTCTCAGTTTATGCGGTATTTGGTGAGCGGTATAGAGGGGCCATTATTAGGGCAGGGGCTACTGTGTCCAGTCTTGACCTTGGCCCTTACGAAACACAGCTTCCCCCCCCAACAGAGATGCTGCTGGCCTCACAGACATCTGCCTCACCTCTCATACACACCTCACATAAAACCCCCTCCTACATTTTTTGGGGGGGAGGGAGTCCCAAATAACTTATCGTGATTTCCCTGGCTTGGGTTGCCCCCTGTCAGGCCGTAGGAAGTCTTACCCGTCTTTGGGAAACCACCTCGTGCTTATTTGGTCATCGCGTCTTTGACCCTCAACAGGATCAGATATTTTCTGGAGCCTTTTGGAAAGTGCATTCAAGAGTCACCAGAGCCATCTGGTCTGCTTTCAAATGAGTAAAAACATGGAGACAGGTTAATTATAACAGAACTTAATCACTAAAATCCATCATACTTCTTCAAAGCTGCCCCATGGCAGTGCTTAGATTATTCTTAGTGAATTTAGTCAAAACACCTGTCCATTCAATTTAATGTTCTGCTACATCTGTGACCCAGGCCATCAGTTCTGTACATGGTGAAGGCTAAGAGCAGACAGAAGTTACTGGTCATATCATACATTCGTCAAACATTTCAGTTCATTAAAAGTCTGTATTTTTAAAACATGTCTTATTGCCCTCTTGATGGCACCTTTTTATATCTTAACAAATAACTGGCTATTATGTTCACATGATGCCCTGTGCTTTTACTCATCAATATTTTCTATCATCTGTGGCACAGGCTCAGATATCAGCTTTGAGCTGGTCTGGGATCAGAGAGAGACTCTGAGGCCTTCAGGGCTGGTGCACTGCATTTTCATAAACTTTTCACTCCTCACACTAGCTCAGTGTAAGATCTGGCTTTGTTTTCAAATAAATATAAGACATTTTCCTTTTAACTCTATATTTAGACAGAAATCACATTTTCAAGTGATCATAACTTTATATTTGTCTTTTGCCCCTACAATGAATTCAGAAGCTATAATTTCCACTCAGATTGATCCTGTTACTCAAGTTAGGCCACGTGGTGGCCGGATTGAGATTACAAATTGTTTATTTCAGCTCAGCACAAGCTTATCTTTTGAAACCAAAACATCAGCTTCTAGGGTTTTCAACATTTTAACACCTATAGTTATTTCAACAACCCAATATTCAGTCAAATCATCATTATCAGAGTTTTGCAAAGGTGAGAAGAGCAAGAACATATTTATGATATATTTTTCATTTAAAACTCGGTTAATCAGGATTTATATATCTTGTATATCTTTTAAAACATGTTTTATCATCTTTAACTTTAATTTTAACCTCATATTAAAATTATCTCAAATCCTTCCTTCAAAAATAATCACTAAAGACTTTATTAATCTTATTGTTATCTCATTCTCATAGACAGAGTGTAAACCTCTGTTACTTTCTTTTTACTGGGTTTCGTTTACAGAATTTGGTCTCGTGGTCTGATTTGGCACACTTTTTACACCTTATGGGTGTTCAGACACAATTATGTGCAAAATGGCCCTGCTGACCACAATTAAACACTCTCATCTTTATCTTATGGAGCAACGTTCAGCAACCTGTGTGCTCCAAAAGTGGCAGTCTGTCTGAGAACAGAGCTTGCTCGGGGTCCAATAAAACAAACAATGGCTTGCAATTTATGATGCTGTCTGCTTTTTTTTTTCCCCCCAACATTATTTTTAGTTACTCAATTGTATATCTCCCTTCGGGTATGGCACCTCACCCATTTTATAAATTAATGAATACGCACAAAATTTTGAACAAATTCAACAAATTTGAATTTTCTTGTTCTCTCTTTGTTTGTAGCCAGTAAACTTCCAATTACAATAAAAACATTTCTGCCCATTATCTTCATCAGTCCAGCAAATTTCTTTGAAGTCAGGGTTTCAGAGCGGAGCTGCTTACAGCATTTGCTCTTGTTCATCTTAAAATCTTTATACCGACTAATCAAATTACCGATCATATTACTCAAAATGTTAGCCAAAATTTAGTCAAAGTTCATACTCACCGGCGATCTTTAAACAGCTGTGGCATTTTAATTTCTCAGTTTCATTTCTCCACAGTCAATGCCTCTCTGTCCTTCTTTTTGACGAAATGAGTCGCCCAATTTACTTTGGTCTGTGTCAAATGTGACACACTTAAACCCCCGTTAAACCCATATTGACTTATCAAATACGGCACAAAAGCATGATACCAAGTTCCCATTATTTTGTCCATAGCTTTATATGAGCTCTTAGAGAAATTAACCTGTTCCTCCTCCACTCCTTTCGAATTCTCATTAACCATTGTTTCTATTAACAGTATTTATATTTGCGTATTTGAATCCTTTCCCTCACGTGGTCACCACGTACTATATTTACTGTGTCAATTCTTTCCCCCAGCGTGGCCACCACGCCTGCCTAAATTCGTCAATCTAGGACTTTCAAAAATGCCCACATCCGTCGATGCTAGGTCTTTTTCCCAAACAAGTGCCTTACTAAATGTTTGAAAGTTACTGTCAGGCTTATTTCAAACTGCACCTTGTTTGGACGCTCGAGAAATTTCTAGCTTATTCTCGCAACTACTGGCCCTTTTGGGGAAACAATTAACACTTGGCATTTGAGAAACGCTTATTCTCAAACCCTCTTTGGAAACTTATTCTCAAACTTATTCCAAATCTCTGACCCTTTTAGCAGAAATATTCAACACGCAAATATTCACTTAAAACTTCGTATTTACCACGTAAATAATTTTCTCTCACCGTCCTTTGATGACCTCGTGAGTTCAATTCTGGGAGTGCGTTCCCCTCCGCTCGTCGTGATGAGTAGGACAATTCTCTCTCCTTTAATTTGAGGATATTGAGCCGCAGAGTTTGCTCTCTCGGGATGATCAGTCAATTGCCCTCTCAATCACGCCGATCGGTTGGTTCACTGCATCCCATCGTCCTCGTCGCCATTTGTCGTGGAAATAATTATATTCGAAAAATGAGGAGGAAGGAATACAAATTCAAACCTGTGAAAAGTCAAAGTATCAAAAATGATTTTATTTCTTGCAAGAAATAGGCAGTTCACATACAGAGAATGTCTGTCATGAGAAGGGCAAAGTTTGCTCTCCGGGGTTACATTATATACCCTTCATACATCCTGAGTGGGTTGCATCAATCTCGCTTGCCTTAAAAGGAAACATCTTTATTCAAACCCCTGTTCAGCATAAATTCTAACAAGACATCACAATATCTATGTCTGCAGAAGTTCCTGTTCTTAAGCACATATCCTGTCTATTCCTAGCCTACTTGCAACCGCGCACATACTCATAAAGTACGATATGTCATCTTGACCTCTTGCACTACCCAGCTTCCTTGCAACAGAGTACTCAATCACTCAGAACAATGAGCTCCTGCACTTTAACATATGCATTTCTAAAAGCTTGGTTACATTTCTTTAATAATGATTAGTACAAATACATGTTCAATGTTAATTAGTTCAACGTTAATACGTGATACACATCTAGGAATAAAAGGTTATGGTTCACATCTAAACAAAACATCTCTAAGTAAAATGAACACTTCTAAGAGTTAAAACCACATCTAATAGTAAAACACATCTAAATGAAAAATTTCCTTCACAGACTTCACCACGGACAATTCAAAACAACTCCCTGTTGTTAATATAAAACTACAGGATCTCAAGGTAATTCCCTTCTCAAATACATTTAAAACAATTTCAATACTTCAAGGTAATTCCCCTCCCGAAGTAAGGTGACTGCGTCCCGCCGAGAAGCTACTATCACTAACGTGAACTCAAACACACATGAGCACAGGTCTTTAGCATCTATACACTCTCACCGTCCTTCTCAGGTGTACGCTGGTCTCTGCAGGATCCTTTATACTAACGTATTACAGCCTCACCCCGAGAACGGCTCTATAGTTTTCCAACACTATCACTTTCTCTGCTGTGATCTCTCGAGCGTAGAATCTTTAGTACTTCTATTCCTCAGCTGCGCACCATATACACCTGACATCACTCCCAAGTTGCTCTTTGCTGAAATGAAGTTTTACTCACGGCCGGGAGATCACTGATCACAACTAAATGAGTCTCCTGAACAGAAAGATGCATGTACATTTTGTTTCTACAGTTGATTGAAAATCAATGTCACTCAAGCCTTCTCCACTGTGATTGGTTTATAATGATCTAAGTTAATCATATGACTGTTCTGTGTGTTCGGCACCTTTTTGGTTAAGTCTACATGGTCTTTGACCTGAACATAGTCTGTTTTTCTGTCGTTTCATGTTAAATAACCATTTGATCACTTTTGAGGCATTATATAAAATATTTTCATCACACCTGTATGTGCAGTGTTCAACAGAATATGTTAAACCATTAAAAATGAAGTGAAACATGATTGATTTTATTTATGGTGAATGAGGCATTCAGTGACTTATGGTTTTTCTGTTACGTTTCTGTATATCAGCAAAGCTATGAGTGTGTCCTAGAATCCATGTTATAGTAGGAGTGTTATAGGGCTGCTACTAACGACTTTATATCGACTAATTTATTGATCAATCTATCGACTAATTTGTCACAATTTTACTTAAACATTTAATTTAACTTGCAACGTTGGTCTTCAGTAGTGTACTATAAAAGTTGAAATGTAAACAAGCCCTTGACAACGTAAAAGGGTTTAAATTTGTAAACCAACATAAAATCTAGCCGCGTTTCCACCGCAGGAACTTTCCCCAGGAACTAGGAACTTTGGGTCTAAATGAAGTTCCGGGTAAATATTTCCCTCCGAACGGCCCTGCTCCCGAGGTGGTCCTTTTTCAAAGTTCGGCAACTTTCGGGGGTGGGATTTGTGGGCTGAACATGCTGATTGGTTGAGCTCACAGCATTTTAAAAAGCCTTTTGCGAGGATCGTTCAGCAAATATCAGCCTTGCTCTTTCTGTCTGATGGCATGCGTTCGTCTCAGCCATCTCACAATCAATGTCCGTAATAGCTGATAACGACAAACTTTTTCTTATTTTAAATCTAGCTTTACGAGCTTTCAGAATACGCTTTAGTATCAGTGCTCGTCTCTTTTCCTCAGTTGCAGACAGTATCGCACAAATGATTATTGTCCGTCGCTGACTGGGAGGAGCCGCGTGCAGTCCTCTATCACCTAAAGACATATCCGACTGCGTTTACCCGAATACTCCTTTTTAATTTTCGCTCTTTTCTGTTGCTTTTCTTTTTCCTGAGTTGCACGTATATTTGACTGTTCTTCTTCCATTGTTTAGTGAACAGTGGAAGCAGAGCTCACACGCACGTCCTCACTCCTGCTGTCACACATCAACGCACCGTAAGAAATACTGCTCTTATTAGAGTGCTGTCATTTTTAAAGTACCGGTACTAATACAATTTCATATCGTACCCAACTTACCCAGTCGCCTAAATATTGATGTTGACTAATTAACAGCGTTGACGCAGTCGATTTTGTATCAACCAATCATGACAGGCCTAGAGTGTTAAGCATGTGTGTTGAGTTGTGCCCATGACAGTGACTGTCCGAACGATGAGAGCTGTTTCAGCAATGGATGTGGACGGCAGTGCATGCCTCCTTATACTGATATTTATATTGTATTATATTAATGTGAGGGTCAGATTTTATTTTGAATGCAGGGAGTCATTCTGTGATCTGTTTTCTGTTATGATTGTTAGCAGCAAAGAAAAAGACTCAAAGCGACGACCCGGGTCGAGGACCGTGTGTCGAGTTGTGTTCCCAGGACAGTGACTGTCCGATCGATGAAAAATGCAAGAGCAATGGATGTGGACATCAGTGTATGCCTACAGGTATTTTATATTTTATTATAATAGTGTGTGGGTTATTGCATATGCAGCTTGTCCGTGAAGCACGGCTCTGTGATTGGATTAAGACACTTTAGTCAACAAATATTTTCCTAAATGCTGCTCCATCTGAAAGCATTGAGTTTGAGTCTCTTATGTGCATCTGAAAACCACACGTCTAAAATCTTTCCAAACATTAGAAGCATTTATAAACCAGTTCCAACAAAAGACAACGTTTAATAACATGTTTTTACTCCAAACTATCTTCAAAATGACAGTTGAGCATCCTTCTGTGAGATGATGCGGCGTCTTACACCAAATAAGGCGCACAACCTCTCATCGTATTCTATACAGTGATTTAAAGGCTATGTTGATTAGCATTGAAGTTTAAGGCCCGCCCCATCGTCCCAATGACTGCTTGAGATTAGCGGGTGACGGGTTCTTGCTCGTTTTTTTTAATGTTTTTATTTATTTTTAGATTGATTGGGGCAAAGTAATTTAATTCCAATTTATCTTTATCTGACTCCATTTTTATCATAACCAATTAGCATTCTAACCTAAATTCAAGGTCATGTGGTCATTTGTATCACAATTTAACTACACATTTGATTGATTGGTTTCTCTTATTGAAATCATTCATTCAGTTCTCAGAGTTGCACAGGGTCCTTGCACCGGCCGTTATGCGTTCACAAACTCTCCAGTCGATCATTAACCTGAAGTTATGGCTAAGGCGATTTAACATGCCGCCCATGCTTGCTATTGTTAAAAAGTACCCAGTGTAGCCCCCTACAGTCGCCTATATAACAACGTAAAGTTGAAACCGTAACCAGAGGCTGTGGACAGCACCATAAAAGAATGCCATATCTCAATAGCATTTTATCCGGCCCCCTATAATGCGACTGCATGACAACTTGAAGTCGAGCAGTTTAGTCAAAAATCTAGAATCTCGCCAGATGTGCCCCATGCTTCATACAATTAGAGATTTAGTGTGTACTTGGCCCTGGTTGCAGCTTTGTGGTAACAAAGGATACATCAGAATGCACTAAAATCAATAATTTCAGAGCTAGTCAGAATAAATCCAATATAACAATGTATCGTTAGTCAGGTAAATGTATGTAGTTATGTTTAATCAAAGCGTTTCAATCTTCTGTTTATTCAGCTACAGTGATGGTATGATGCCATAGGGATTTCCTGGAATGACGTGTGCTATCATACTTCTGCGGGGCATATTTGGAGTGTCTGCGTGAGCGCTCTCAGATTGAGCAACATTTACTACTCCGAGCCGTGCTTCACTAACAAGCTGCGCATTAAAAAAAAAATCACAGCCTTTGCCAAATCGCGTGCAGTTTAATTGATTAATGGTGCGTCCCTATAGTGAGTTATTCAGTGATCTGCTATTATACAAACGCATGACAGGGGAACCAAAGCCAGGAGTGTGTCCAAAAATCAAACCTGGAGTAGTAGGACGGTGTGTAGAGATGTGTTCCCATGACAGCGACTGTCCGAAAGCTGAGAAATGCTGCAGCAATGGATGTGGACATACATGTACAGCTCCATATGAAGGTATGTTATTCTGATGCATGGGTCAGTAACCCTTCAATATATAATATAAATCCCATGCTGGCAAAAAGTCGGAATATGCACAGGATAAGTCTCACTGACCGATCCGACACACTCAAACAAAGGCGCTTCGGACCGCACGTGATGCACACAGACACACAGAATTACAGTACTTAATATCTGTCTTGGCGAGTTTTAACGCAAACATGATCTGTTGTGTCTTAATTGAACGTCTGGTTAACTGTTGTGGAAAACCATCTGATGGGTAACATTTATTTTAGATCTGTGCTGTACAGTAGGTCTTAATATAGGCTATAGTCAGTTTCATTAATGTTAATCAAACAATTGTGTATCAGGAAAAAAGTTGAATATTTTTCCCATAGATATTTGGTTTTGGCTTGATGTGCTAAATTTGGTGTTATTGCCAGGGAGTTTAAGGTGTGGTTGCTACATTTTGAAGGGTTTTTAATAGAGACTGAAAATGACACAATTATGACAATTTGCTCGACTCATTTTGCCAGCACGGGTCGCATGTATGTTTTAAATGCTGAGGCATTCAGTGATATGCTGTTTTACAAACACATGACAGAGAAACCAAAGCCAGGAGTGTGTCCAAAAATCAAACCTGCAGTATATGGACTGTGTGTAGAGATGTGTTCCTATGACAGCGACTGTCCGAAAGATAAGAAATGCTGCAGCAATGGATGTGGACATACATGTACAGCTCCATATGAAGGTATGTTATACTGATGCATGGGTCCCTAACCCCTCTATATAATATAAATCCCATGCTGGCAAAAAGTTGGAATTGGGGATGGGCGACATGGCCTAAAATCCATATTGCGATAACGATATATATTGTGATTTATATAAATGATAATAGAACCAATTAAGAACAGGTTACATAGACCCTAAGGAAAGCCAAACTGCTAAATGTGTCTTTGTTTAAAGAAGGAAACGTATGTATATTTGAGAACATTTTATTGAGCAAAACTGTAATTATACAACATAATGTTGCAGATAAATACAATTTAAGTACAGTAGCTGCAGAGACTTTAACAAAGAAAAGGCAGAATGTTTTAAAAACGTCCTGTACGCGCTTATCCATATAATGGCAGTGAATAGCGACCAGGCTAAAACTTTACAAAAGTTTCTTACCTGCAGTCTAATGTAACGCATTTGGTTTTAAACATTTTGTTCTCTTAATGAAATGAAAACTGGTGTCTTGTTAATAAAGGAACGGATACTGTGAATTGGGGAATGGGGATGTCATGTCACCATACGAAAATTCCAGTAGTCGGTACCAATACCATAAACATTTTGCAGTACTCCGTACCAATATCGGTTCCACAATGTTTTTATTTTATAAAAAAAAGTAACTATTTAAAAAAAAAGCTTAATTCAATAAGTTTATTATTTATGATGATAATCATAAGTAAATAATACACAAACATTTAAAGGCTGTATGCTGTTTAAAAGTAAACAATTTTATAAAGATCAAGTGAAAAATAAGCAACCATCTAGGCATTTATTATTATTATTATCATTAGTAGAGACAAATTATTACATAGAGAAATGTCTCATGTTAAACCAAACTTTTATTTTGACGGGTTGCCGTGAAGAGTGAAACTAATGAAGTCTATTCTCAGGAAGTGACTGTTTATGCGTTCGTGTGTTTCAAATAATGACCTGTTGATGGATCCAAATGAGTCCAAATAATGGATGTTGCACTGGTCTTTTTCACCAGCTCCTCCGTTTCACTTTCAGCTATATTTACTCAAGATGACGAATATGATGATGCCTATTCCTAGTTGAAATATGCACGTGATTCTCACTGAGTGACAGATCCGACACACACAAACAAAGGCGCTTCGGACAGCGTGTGATCCCGACAGCCTACACATGCACATAATTACAGTACTTCAAAATATCTGTCTTGGCGAGTTCACGCAAACATTATCTTGTCTTAAATGAACGTTTGGTTAACTGTTGTGGAAAACCATCTGATGTGTAACATTTATTTTAGTACAGTAGGTCTTAATATATAGACTGTTTCATTAATGTTAATCAAACAATTGCGTATCTGGAAAAGTTTATTTTTCCTATAGATATTTTGGGTTCGACTTGATGTGCTAAATTATGTGTTATTACCAGGGAGTTTAAGGTGTGGTTGCTACATTTTGAAGGGTTACTAATGGAGACTGAAAATAACATGATTATGACAATTTGCTCGTGACTCATTTAGCCAGCACGGGTCACATGTATGTTTTAAATGCTGAGGCATTCAGTGATCTGCTGTTCTACAAACACATGACAGAGAAACCAAAGCCAGGAGTGTGTCCAAAAATCAAACCTGAAGAAGATGGAATGTGTCCAGAGATGTGTTCCCATGACAGCGACTGTCCGAAAGATGAGAAATGCTGCAGCAATGGATGTGGACATGTATGTACAGCTCCATATGAAGGTATGTTATACTGATGCATGGGTCAGGTGTTTGTTTTTCCCCCATTACAGAGAATGAGGGATTCAGTGATGTGGTTTCTGTGTTTGTATATCAGCAAAGCCAGGAGTGTGTCCAAACAAATTCCCGGTACTTGGATTGTGTGCCGAGTTGTGTGTCGATGACCGCGACTGTCCGAAAGCTGAGAAATGCTGCAGCAATGGATGTGTACGTAAATGTGTAGCTCCATATAAAGGTATGTTATACTGATGCATGGATCAGGTGTTCGTTTTTCTCCTATTACAGAGAATGAGACATTCAGCATTCAGTGATCTGGTCTCTGTGTTTGTATAACAGCAAAGCCAGGAGTGTGTCCAAAAAAATTCCCTGTATCTGGATTGTGTGTTAAGTTGTGTGTCGACGACAGTGACTGTCTGAAAGCTGAGAAATGCTGCAGCAATGGATGTGTACGTAAATGTGTAGCTCCAAAATAAAGGTATGTTATTTTCACACACACACACTTTGGGTGCGTTCCATTCGACCGTAAGTGGACAAACTCCAGCGGTGAAAGGATTCTACCTTCATCACCAGTGTTCTGCACACTCGCTAATCCTCTCTAAGTGTAGACGTGATGTAAATGAGAGATTAATTGTGACGTCGCTTCACAGATTAATATAACGGAACTGTGTGAGATCGCGTTCATTGAATGAGCTTTTAGTGATTATAAAGGGAGCGCTCTTTGTGCTGTCTAGGCGATATACATTATAGGCCTTTTTATTTTATTTTTTTATATTTAGAATTTGAATAAAACGTTTGTTTCCATTCTTGACAAGCGCACGCTTCAATACATAGACCCATATCTGCACATGCTGTATTCACTCTTGAAACGGATGACTGACAGTGATTTAAATATTATAATCAAGCTCATAAATGTCAGGAAACATGATTCCTGGCTGCATGTCAATATCCATGATCACTGGATCTTTGGTAAGTTGTAAAGAACACTATATCGAGCCCAACCTTTAGTTTAAACTGGTAACGTCTGTTTTACTCTCGGTTTCCCCTATTAAATCCACTCATGCAGCCGCTCTTCTGCCCCTCCGTCCGGCTGAGGGGGTTTGTGCCGGCGGGTCAACAATTCGCTCTAGAAGCAAAATTGTGCTCTGTATCTGAGATTGAATGCCGATATATTTATGGGCTGACTAAAGCTGTGTATCTGTATCCCTGCAGTGAAGCCTGGTGACCGTCTCAATCCCATTGTGTGCTGAGAACCGTTGCCGTGATGACTGTGTTGCCCTGGACAATGCATGCAGTTAACAGTGCTGATTTAACCATCAGAGTCCTCAGGAGATTGATTGAGGTCTTACTTTCACCAAATAAATATCTCATAGTTTATCTTGTGTGGGTTTTTTTTATTTTTTTTTATTTTATATATAACCTCAAACTTTAATACTGTCACTGCTTCAAAATGAATTAAATTAAATGATTAGAACATTGAAATGTGAAGGGTTTACAAATACTATAAAATCGTGAAGTGTTTTAAAGTGCACATTTAATTTGATCTATTATATCTCGTGTTCTTGAGGTCCAGAATTCTTTTTTTTTTTTTTTTTTTTTTTGGCCAGGTGTCTTTTCACTCGCTGTCATTACGTTGCTTATTTGCGCTATTGCTCGTAATTTAATTATTTGTTCTTATTTTATTAGTTTACTTTGAGTACTTTTACTTTTAGTAATTAAGTTACATGAGTCGAACAATAACTAGGCCTATTTTATTTAGAACTTTAGGGACTCTTAGTAAATTATAAGACACTCATTAAGACAATGACTTGCTGACTGTTTTAGTTTCATATTTAAAGTATCATTTCAAATGTTTGTTTTCTTTAATGCTTTAAAAACATTAACCTCAGAGCATTATTTGTGCAGTTTCAGTGTTGATGCATCTGCAGTGATCAAAATTAGAGAACAATTTAAACGCACTTATAATACTGTTAATCTTCATTGGTTGGATTTTAAAGGAATATTAGGATGGATGAACGGGTGGATGTATGGATGAAGACAGTACCGGAGCATCAAAGCTCGCTCCACCAGAATGCTCAACAGCTTTGTCCCCCAGACTGTGAGACCCGACCTCAAATCACGTCCACCCACCTCTGAAAACATGGACTGTCTCAACTCTGCCCCCAAACCCTACCACATTTCATGGCAACAAACTGTCTAAAATTGTGCAATTCTGAGAGTGCTACACTTAGGTGAGTGGGCCTTACAAACCACCTGTAGTAACACACTCTCTCTATGTGCACTAGACGCTTTCTACAATCATAAAAAAAAATGTCTACGTTAGTTAACATTAACTAATAATGAACTGCACTTATAAAGCGTGTATTAATCTTTGTTGATGTTAATTTCAACATTTACTAATGCATTAAAATCTTGTTAATGCACTGTGAACTAACATGAACAAACCATGAACAGCTGTATATTACTTTACAGCTTTATATTAACTAACGTTAACAAATACAGTAACCAATGTACTGCTCATGGTTAGTTAATACGTTAACTAATGACCATTATTCTAAAGTGTTACCAGTATATTTATAGTTAGTAGTTGTGTATAGGTTTATACTGTCTGTATTTATGTAGCACCCTGGTCCTACGAGGCATGACATTTCGTTCCACTGTATGTCACCACATGTAGCGGAATGACAATAAAGCTCAACTTGAACTGTATGGATGGGTTTCTGTTTTGAACCCACATGATGAATCCGCATCCAAACAGCAGAATTTATCTGATGCACGACTGCCAACATTTTCCATGTGTTGCGTTCATCCAGTCAATGACACTGACGCCGCAAATATGCAAATAAGAACTTTATTTTCAAAACTGCTGATGCTGCTTTATGGCAAACTGGTATTTTTTACAACAGTGTACATATTTATCTGTTGAGGCCTTCAGCATACGATGACATCAAGGGTCGACATATTCTGAGATCTCTCGTTTTCTGGGCCTGGTGTCAATAAAAGCTTTTCTTTGACTAACAAGGACGTGTTCAGCTCCGAAACTTGCAGGATATATTTATCACAATGAACTTTTATATATCAAAGGCTCAAGGGAAAGTTGATTTCTCAATTCATCACCCCTTTAAATAATATAATAGAGTAAATTATGCAGTGAAAGCGTCAGTTATCAATAACTTATTCTTTGCTACAGAGTATTCGATGTTATGTATGGATTATCTTTGAATTGATTATGTAATTGGCGTTATACACTTATCTGACTGTTACATTCTTGATCTATTCTGAATTACTCCGCAATTATTAACTATCTCTCGTACGGAATGGTATAATTGCAACAAAAGGTTAAACAGAATGATTAAATGTGTGACTATTAAATATAAATGACCAAACTACCAATTGGCATTTTAACCTAAATTGGAGATTATGATAAATGGAGTCAGATAAAGATGTATTGGAACTAAATCCATTCTACCCGGCTGAAAACACAGAACGCGCAGCGACCTTCAACCGCAGATCGTCACTGTCATTGGAACGAATTAAGCGGTCTTACAAAAGTAATGTTATTTAAAGGACATTATGATAAATACTTTGCTTATGTATGTGTGCAACATTTCAGCCGTAAATAAATGATAAATGTTAGCTAATTAGTCGTTATCGGGCATTATTTGGCTCACGTGATTTAAAGTCGGCGTGAAACGGAAGTTGAGATCTTTTTCTCCTTATTTTGACGTATATCCGAGTGAAACGGCTTCTGAAATTAGAAAAAAATGTAGGGCGGGCCTTGATTTCGTCCTTCGGGAATTGGTTGGAAGTTGAATATATATATATATATATATATATATATATATATATATATATATATATATATATTACAATACTGTGGTGGCAAAAATTATTAAAACACTTGGCATCTGGGAGTCTTATTGGGCCTGGACTTATTTTCCAAGAGGACAATGACCCGAAATATTCTAACTTTTGCCGGAACCACAAATCTTATTTCAGCTATTTAAACAAAACCAGTAAAAAAAAAGAAACCCATTGACTTCAGGACGATGGAACCGGAAGTGTTAAAATGCTAATTCGCTTCGGTGTTTTGGCCATAGACTGTAAAAAAAATATGGATGTAGTGTCTGTGACGTCACCTATAGGATTCTGAAGAGCAGTTTTGAAGTGTAAAGTATGGTCGAGCTGGCCGTTGCCATCTTGTCAGCGCGTCACTCCTGGATAACAGAAAATGGGCAAAAAGGCGGGACGTGGGCAGAGCTGAAGTGACGCGATTACTAACAGACAGCAGATAAAGGGCTATCCACCTGTCACTCAAAGTGGCCACGCCCTTAATTATGCAGAACTTTAAGGCTTTATATAATCTAAACGAATGAGTTATAAAAAAAATTCACCCCCTCACAGTTGTCATGAAGGGCAAAATTAGCCATATAGACCAAAACCACAATTTGTACCAGACTGTAAACATGTTTTATTCTGCTGTAAAGCTGGGCATTTTAACATGGGGCTCAATGAGATTCTGCTCCCTTCTGGAGCCTGTCCCTAGTGGCCAGTCGATGAATTGCAATATATGTCACTTCTGTATTTGCGGGAGGTTGCCGCTTGGTTTTGGCCTACAAAGTGATGTCATACCTGCACCACTCTATTGGCCTTCATGTGACACATGTAATGTTATAATTAACGGTCAATGTCAGGGGCAGGGGTGTCACTGGGCCCACTTAAGGAGGGCTTTAGCCTAAACGAGTGTCAGGTGCAATGACACAATGTACACTTAATAATTTAGTAACATTTACAAATCTTGTTTTACAATATATTTTGAGAGGGGTAATTTTCTGCTTTCAACACTGGAGTGCGATGATGTGCTTGTGTTGCATTTGCCAAAATGTCCATCAGAGACAAGCAGTAAATGGGAGCAGTATTTAATAATGAAATATAGATTTATACATTTGCGTGTGATAAACTAAAAATTTAACATTTTAGTATTATAGTATACATAGTATGCATTTTCTGTATCCTATGCTTTTTGTGAACCACTAAATTAAACTTAAACAGCATGTGGGGAAAAAAATATATCAAAATATTTAATATGAAAAGCAAAAACAATGCAGAGAAAACAGAAAAACATCCTGGAAGAGATTTAGGCCCCGTCCACATGAAACCAGAGCTTTCCCTATCCAATCTTTTTTCTCCCCTCATCTCAAGAAATATCTGCACACACGAAACCACTGAAACTGTCTCAAAACGATGTAGTATACATGCCACGCCAGTATGTGGCGCTGTAATTCTGCCACAGAGATACACTAAAAATGGAGAAGAAGAGTTGTAGCTAGAAGGGGTACAGCAATGGTAGGAAGTGAGGCAAAATCTCACAATAAAATAACAATAAATAAATGTGCTACTTACCAGATTGTGTTAACTCCTACACCTACCCCAACCCTAAACCTACCCTTACAATAATGCAAATACAATAATTAAATTATGTAATATTGATGTGCGCATGCCCAGTGGCCGTAGTTGTATCCCTTCTGGTCTTTACCGTGTGGGACGTGGTGTGATGACATCACCGTTTCACAAAATATACGGAGTGGCTGTGACACACGAAAACGCAAGGGTGTCGGTTTCAGATTTATCCACTCCGGGACTCGGTTTAAAAAAATATCGGTGTCAGGCTCTCAAAACGCCAGATCTGTGTGAACGAAACACTGATACGATACAAAATGTTTACGTATACAGCTAAACGCGTCTCCGTGTGGACGGGGCGTAAATATGAACAAAACCAAAAATTGAGACGTATTGCCCTGTATGAACTCTAACATTAATTCGTGTAGATTCAGTATTTGATCATCGTTTTTTGGGGACATTTTCATACACAGCGTCCGTCGTTGATTTCTGAAAGGAAACACAAAAACTCAATCAGAAATCTGCTGATGTGACAGAGAAGGCAATTGTTGATACATTTCTAAGTCTGAGTAACTTCACAACAAGACCATGTTTCTATATTTTTAAGGTGCAAAGCTTAATCTTCATATCCTGATCATTTTGTTTTTCAAAGAACTACTGCTGAACAAATGCTAAGATGCATGGAGCAGCAAAGAGAAAAATCACATCAATCATCTAGAACATCACATGACTTTTTAAACCGTTAAATCATCAAACAGCTAAAGTTCTGCAGGTTTGTCACGACAGCTTCTGCTCTGAGAATGATTGTCTTTCACACTAAAGCAACAGCACAGACACTTACTGCAGCACGTCTGCAAAACAACCAATGGCTGCTAAAGCTGCGTTTCACCTCAGATAATCATGAACCGCAGAGACGCTGCAGCTCCAGGACAGACTTCAGCACAGCTGAGTAACAACTTTATATTCTACTTTCTTGCCAAAGACAATGGAGTAAAAACTGACTTTGAATGGGTGAACTGAATAATAAATAAACGTTACAACTCTTTATGGTTTGAAAAAGATTATTCAAATATCATGGTTAATAAAAGTGTTTACAGTTTTTATAATGAAAACAATTCATAAGTTATGATAATTATATGTATTCATGATGTTTATAAATTAAAATTGGCCAACAGCAACAAGTAAAAAATGGTCTGTCCATAAACTAAAGACGCTTCATGATGCAAGTTCACGACTCCACTGATTATAATGAGAGGGATCTAGTTCAGTCAAATGATACACAACACACACACACCTGGTGTGACACAAGCTTGACAGAGCAAGGCTGATCATGGTCTTAAGATTTGAACAGTTTTAATGATTTATATGTATTGTTAAAGACCGCTGCCGTAACATAGATACAAGTTTAGCATGTTCAGGGTGATGGATGATACATCAGCCAGTGTGTTATTATAGGAAATAAATAGAAACATTTGCCAATTCAGTTGTCAGCCCAACATGTCAATAGATAAGATGCCCATCATAGACAAACCAGAGAGATGTCCTAAAAGAAATATAATTTGTTTAGTCTTAAACACTCTAATGTAGAAGGACTGTCATTGTTCATGTGTTTTTAATTAATTCCTATGAACATGTTTGACCATACTCAGTGACTAGTTTTATTATAAACTGTACAAAACAAAAGAAACAAAATGTGAACATTGTCATCGAGTAGAGGAAAAAGGTCACTTACAAATCAACATAAACTTTCACAATAGACCAGGAGAGGAGATTTCTGTATTCATTTTAAATGGTTCATGCTATTTATTTTAGTAAGTTGCTCTCTTTTGTGCAAAACTAATTTCTGTATAAAGATTATGTTTCAATCTTATCCATAGCCTTTAAAAGAGTGTGGAGCATTATAGTTCTTAAATGTATTAGTATTACAGCAGTGGTGGCATAGTTGTCTAGTTTATCTAACAAACCCCCACACAGAAGAGCAAAAATGTGTAAAGATTTTTAGCACATACACTGTCAGAAAAAAAGGTACAGTGCTGTCACTGGGGCGGTACCCTAAGGTACAAAAGTGAAAAGGTACATCTTTGTACCTTACTCACCCCTAAATGGTACATATTAGTACCTTAAAGGTACATATTAGTACCTTTTCGGTTTTGTACCTAGGGTACCGCCCCAGTGACGGCACCGTACCTTTTTTTCTGACAGTGTATAGTAGTTTTATTTGCATGATAATAGTTCAACTATGATAATCGTTGAAAAAATACTATAATCTTTGATGTCAAGTAGGATGTTGAAAGAAGCCATTTTGCGTACATTAAACACCTTAGGAAAAAATTATATTTGAAATGCTGCTTTGTCAAAAGAGAAAGTTAAAAGTTTCTTAAATGAAAGGTCTGAATAGCTTGAACTCACAACTCTTTGTTGACAACATCCAGAGAAGCGTCTTCACCTAAAACAGAACTCACTCCAACAAACAGAGAAATGTGAACAGTGTTATGCTATCTGGACATGGTGGCTAAATCATAGTGGAGTAAAAAAAATCATTTGTAAATCCACATTTACAAACTTGTAACAAACTAGCAAATTGCTCATAAAAGGATTTTCTGTATGCATTATAAACAGTGCTTTTCTTGTATGGTGTATGTTTGAGCTATATTGTATTTGTTATTTGGGGGTTTTGAATTTAGATGGTGTGTTGTAGACTCATCTTTTGTTCTCATTTTGTCTACGGGTTTTACCAGAGTTGAAAGCTTTGTTTAACAGCCTCAAACTTTTAATGAATGTGTAGCATTCAGTACAATAGTCAGATGTAATTCAGTTGCAATTGTTTTAAGTGTAAAATACACAAAAAAAACGTAATTTTCCAAACAACAAAGATTTTTTATTTTTACAATATAAAGTCACAAAAGATTTTTTCCAAACAACAAAGATTTTTTTATTTTTACAATATAGTCACATTTTTTATTTTCCAAACAAAGATTTTTTATTTTTACAATATTAAGTCACAACATTTTTTGTTTTACAAACAACAAAGATTTTTTATTTTACAATATAAAGTCACAACATTTTTTTTATTTTCCAAACAAGTTTTTTTTTTTTTTTTTTTTTACAATATAAAGTCACAATATTTTTTATTTTCACAAGTCAAAAACATGTATAATATGAATTATATAAATTTCACAGACATTTCAAAATTCTTCTCCAAAATGTATTTGACTAAAAAATCAATAATATTACATACGTTCGGATCTTCATTACTTAACAAACTACAGACATCAGTTACATACGTACAAATACAAAGTATATCTCCTATTCTAAGAGTGGTCTGGTTTTCAGACATTAGATTGAGAATGTTTTTGATGACCGCACAGGATGTGTTGTCGCAGTTTACAGAGATGTTTACCATGTTATTCCATCCATCCGATAATGTCCTCACGGTGTACATTAATTCCATTACATGACCTGGGAGGAAAGGAGTTTTGTAAAACTGTGGTATGGCCCAGTATCCCTATGTGGAAGTTTGACACTCCAATAGTGGATTTGGATGTATTACAGACCAAAATAGTAAACAATCAAGTTGATTTGGTGAGTTTATAGACACGTGAACCATTTTAAGAAAGTTTTTGCAGAAGGATCTAAAGACCCGATAACAGGAGTTGCAATTGTAGTTCCCAGCCAGAAGAGTGAGATGAACAGGAGAACATTGGATCACGTATTTGCTGTTGAGCTGTTTGACATTTTGATGGCATTAGAATGGATAGAATACATTAAGTTAAACAGAACTTTAATTTGCAGCGGCTGTGTCTCTGTACTGCAGAGTCTTAAGACCGGTATGGTTAAGAATCACCAGGAGGTTTTTTATGATATTATGTCTAGCGATTAAAGAATAAAGGAGATGATGTTATATTTGTGTGTCCCAGCACATATGGGTATTATAGAAAATGAAAAGGAAGACAAAATAGCTAAGAAAGCATTGCGTTAAGAGAGTAAGCAGTCATCAGCCTTTCAAGATCAGAAGGAAAGAGTATAGTGTGAGGAAAAATGATTAAAGAATGGCAACAGAGGTGGGACCAAGAACAAAATCTACTTTAAAAAAAGAGTTGGTACTGTGGAGAGTAAGGCAGGAAACAGCCCTTACGAAAATAAACCATGGTTTTACTACAAATAAAACCAAAAAACCATGGTTATTGTAGTAAAACCATGGTAACCGCAAATGAACCATTGTTTTGCTTCTCTAACCACAGTTTAACCATGGTATTTGTGGTAAAACTGTAGTTATATAAATGGTATTCAATTAGCCAAAAAACCATGGTTACTACATTTTTACTACAATAAAACCATGGTTAATTTCCGTAAGGGAGGAGATAAGATTAAGAATAGGGCATTTTAAATTAAATAGCACTCTTCATATAATGGGGAAACATCCAACTGGGTTTTGTGACCAGTGCCAAATACCTGAGAGAACGTGCTTATATTGTTCAAAATATGAATTACAGAGGATAGATATGATAAAAGACATGGAAAAATAGAACTAACAGGACATGGAGTAAAGAGTATAACGCAGTAGGAGTGAACAAGGATGGAATATTTTATTTGCTTTCTGACTAAAAAGGGACTAATGACAAGAATATATGGGAAATAACCAGATGGCGGCAGTAATGCAACGTCAATGATGCACGCAAAACCGAAAGTAGAAGAACATCTTCCTGTCGCAGTGTTGTTGTTGTTTTGAAAGCGCCCATCACTAAACAGAACACTTTCATGGATTAGAATCTAACGTACATTTTTTTTTTTCAATGAAAAGCCGTGGAAATGCTGTTCTTTATTTTGCCATCATTGCTTTGGTGTTTACGTGACCATGGTAAGATATTTAGACTTGTGTTTCTCTTCCGGCAACAAAAAGAATGAATGCGGAAGTGTTGAGGTTTGTTTTGAATGTGCTCTAATCGCTTTATATTCGACATCACTATTGATGGGTTGTGTTGGTGTGGCTGCGTTTACACTTTGTCATTAACGTGTATCGTGCGATGATCATCGTTAGGCCTATGTGAAGCAGATCGTATCAACAGTCAATCCAACCACTGCGTTTATATATTTAAGCGATCGAAAAGAGGAAGCTTCTGCATTTATATGGCATCCATGGGCGTCGGAGGCAAAAAAAAATTGTGGGTGGGTTTTTGCTAAACGTATAGTTTAGAAAGACAAAATTACGGAAATCGCCGTATCATTGAAAGCGGCAGTAGTGTAGGGGTAAGACGCACGGCAACTAGTTTTGACACAAATCGACCCGCGGTTCGAATCCGCCTTTCGCCAAACTCAATCCTCTCCCTTTTCCCATCACATATCAGATCGGAAAGGCATTTATTTTCAATAAAAATGAAGAAAATGTTAGAAAAGTAGAAATAAAGCGTCTAACGTGTTTAATAATAAGTGTTTATCGATTAGGGGTAGGTAAACAGACATGTGCTGAATGTTAGAGACAAAAGGTGTGTTCGACATCGGTTGCGGCTGGATTCAACTGATCGGCGAGAGTAGCCGCGTGCAGTATGTGGGCAGTGGGCAGATCGATACTAATATCGATACCTAACGTGAAAATATCGATATTTAAGTTTCTCTCGTTTTGCGACCTGACTCAGTTTGTCAAAATGCTGCTGCTGTCAAAGAGCAGAGCATTGCAAGCTCTCTGTAATCCTCCTCCCAAGAGTGCTGCTCGTGCTCGACACTGCTCTCTCCTGTGATGTACCGTCACGTGACTCACCACTAGCGCGCCGCTCCACCAGCAGTCAGGCGCGCGCTCGCTCAGCCATTTCTAGTCAGTCAGAGACGGAGAATGGCATCAGAGAGAAAGAGGAGCGTTGTATGGCTGTATTTTCAGGCCGAAAATGAGACAACAGCGACTTGTACCATTTGTAGAAAGTCTTTAAAATACAGTGGCAATACAACTAATTTGTACAAACATATGAAAAATCAAGGAGAATTTATTTTAAATTTTTTATATTTATTTTGAAGTGCACTAAAGAGGAGAAACATTTTTTTTGTTAACATGCTACTTGAATAATAATTTTGTAACTTTGTTTATTTAAATAAAGCAGAAGTAACCAAAAATAGTTTCTGAACAAAAGCTTTTGTAGTACTGATTAATAACCCAAAATGCAAATCACAAAAACAAATTAAAAGTCATGAAAATTCATTAAGATTTAGGTTGAAGCCGCATCCACCTTAATTATTAAAAAGTATCGGTATCGGTATCGGCGATACTGGCCCTGTATTTACTTGGTATCGGATCGATACCAAATCTAGCGGTATCGCACACCTCTAGCGTGCAGGCGGGGAGCTGCAAACGGAGACGTGAAGTCGGACACTTTCTGCTTCCCGTAGTGACGCTTGCGCTGTGTTTGCATACTTTATCAGCTGAAGTGAAATAAATGCAATATTTGGCAATACACAGAAGTTTGAGAGACATTATTGTCATGTAATACTTTATGTACTGCTTAATACAGCGTGTGTTTGTACAAGAATGAAGTTCAACATATAAGTCTACACTATCAATGAAGTGGGGTTTACGTTTTTAATCAGTTTATTTTTGATAAACATGACAATATAACATTGCGACTACATGAAAGGAGGTTTTACTGTTATAAAAAACAGATTTGTGCGCATTAGTGGAGCTGAAGGTTTCAGAATAAACACGAAACACACGTGATCGCTGTCATGCGGTGAATCCAGCCAATCGTGGAACAGCTGTGTTGTCATCAGAGTCTGTGCAGCCTCTTGCAGCTGCTCTGTAGAAACTGCACCGGCTGTATTAGCCGGCTGCTCTCGAATCGCTCTCGCGGCACTTTGTTGACATACGTCACTGTCACGTGGCGTTGGCGCTGCCTCAAGTCGGACAAAATTTCTAACCGGCCTCTCTGCCTTTGAGGAAATGAGAGCTCAGACAAGCAGATCTGGAATTTTCCTGTTATGACACCATACCAGGAAAGGTTACCTCCCCTTCCTCTGCTTTGCCCGCCCAGAGCATTCGGAGAAAATGGATTCAGTTTATGTCAGCACAGGCTTTACAAACAGACTTTACGATATGGATTCGACAGAACCGCGATAAACAGTGAGTAACAGTGATCATTAATGCCTGATCTGTGATCAGTAATTTCTGATGTGTAGCTAATCATTCAAGTTCACTCAGACTTTCTTTCTAGATCGTTTAATGATCGTCGTCTTGATGCCCTAAGCGTAATGCATCAGTGAATCAAGCCACGGACTAAAACGGTCGTTTCTGTAGCATGAAACAAATCTGTTTTTTTAAGTGATTAAACTACAGAGAGTGATCAAAGAACACTCTTTATAATGTCCGGAGCTGTCAATCACGCATCGTGCATTGCCCAAACTGCCATTATAATGAATGACGCTGTTATGCTGCACAAAGCTCTTACTGTATTCATGTCGATGTCGTGTTTGCTGTTAGTTGTGGTGAAAGCATTTCGTGAGAGAAATAGCATTGCAATGAGGAGATCACAGCATTCACTGATCAACAGACTGTCTGTCTACTCAATGCTCATCACTGCAGCCTTTCATGTGATAGGGATAGATCATAAAATAATGCTATAATCCACACTTTGACGATTTGTTCATCTCGACGGCTGTAATAGTACATTACATGTGTTACAAAGTTCGTAGAATAAAGTGGAAGAAGAGTTGACGTGACTGGGACTGATTATTCAGAACTCTCAGCTACAAATAAGCTTGCGCTAACAGCACAGCGCTCTCAACAACTCAGTACAATAAAACTCTGTGGTTCATGAGTGCCCAGTCAGTCTCTCTCTCTCATGCATGTAGTGCGTGCAGTGCCTCGCTAAACCACGTCCCCTCCGCAACATAATCTAACACTCATTTCAAATGCAAAGATGTCAGCCAATCACAACAGTGGGCGTTTTCACTGAAGTCTCACAGCAGACTTGAAACAGAGCATTCAAGCCAGAGGGCTAATATCAGCATAGAAAAAATGCCTTTTATTTCTAAATTATGACATTTTTTGATGTAAAAATCATACTAACAATATAAGTACACCTCAGGAAACATTATAAAATGATAGAAAATGCCATGCCATGGGACCTTTTAATATTAAACAAAATATAATAACCACCAAAATCATTTCTGACCCACTCGCATCTTTGCACTTTTCATAGTCAGATGAAATTTAAAAATAACATTATAATATTTAAACATAAATATGAAACAAAATACATTGTTTAATGGCTACAACAAGTATAGTAGGCTACAGTACAGATAAATGTCATGTCTGACCGGGATTTGAGTGAACGTCATTTTACCGGAGAGCGGTTCGTGAGTGGAGCGCGCCTGCAGGGCGGATTATTGAGCTGAGCGTCACACCGGTCCGCTTCGCTCATTACAGGCTCTTTCTCGTCAGAACGTATTAAAAAATGGTCGGGTTTAAATCGGGCTCGGGCTCATAATTACAGTGAATGCGCCAGGCAGGGCTCAGACACAACGGGCTCAGGTAGGGTGGCTTCTTGATTTTTTGAGCCCAATCTAAGCTCTATTTGATTGCACCATTTTACATTACCCTGATGCAGATAATGTAAGCTTTTCAAAAGTGCGGGGGATGGATGTGGTTTGTTTGTTAACAAAAAAAACGACGAAAACAATGTCTAAGTCGTGGAAACACTGGTACTGTTTTATTTTTGTAATGCATTGATGTTTTTTTATTTATTATTTATTTATTTTTAATATTTTGTTTTATATGATGTTCAGTCCCATTCTACCCAGTCATTATGTTCATAATATGATGATACATTTTTTTTCTTTTTTAAAAGGCTGATGATAGTTAAGCTATACAAAAATAGCACCAACACCACAATACAGCCAAAACACAAAGAACAGGAGTAACTGCATCTAGCATTCATGCACAAACTATTGAGAACTAGCAAAAGTGTTTGTTTTCCAGTAGATGGCAGCAATCTTCCACTATATGCACATTCATGTTTTCACCATGAATTAAACTGAGATATTTAATGTGAATTTTACATAAAATGTTGCTATTTTAAACAAACCTGTATATAAATATCATTAATCATTTTGGCAAATACATTTTAAAATTGCCATTTGTCCCCTTAAAACTGCACAACTGTAGAGTAAAAACATTAGGCTATTAAAAGTGATATTACATGCATTTAAAAAACGGATATGATTTTTAAATCAAAATCACACTGTCTGTGGCCTCTGGAGAACCCAGAACAGTTGATTGCATAAAGTTTAAGGTAAAAAATTGCTGGAATTAATTAGTGAACATTAGTATTTTACTACCATGCAATCAGATAAACTGTTCATTCATTACATCACTTTACCTCTGTCTTTATATCCCTTATCTTCCCTGCATCAGAGGCTTCTGTCTTTTTTGACATTACAATTCGGCCATCCGTTACTTTATGCATTGCATGCCACATACATAACCAAATTTAGCTAGCTGCTGAACAATATCTCAATTAGCATTAGTCTAAAAAACGAAATATAATACAGAAAACACTCAACATGAGTTGACACAAAACATAAACAGAACATCTTCCCAAACATATATCAAGCTTATTTAAAGCTACACTGTGTGATATTTTCCCCATCTAGCGGTGAAAAGGTATATGACCATCCAGTAAATATTAGTTTCTTTTCCTCCCAATTCCGATTTTGGTGGCCGATTTAGTCCAAGATTAACATGGCTTCCAGTTCGACCTTGTCCATTAGTGTTCCTTCAAGTGATGAGGTTACTTTAGAAAACTATTATAATTTGCAGTTATTTAATTTGTCAGTTAACATGTAGGTTATGACATCTATGGAAAAGTAATGTAAAATGAATAGTAATTTTACGTTTTCATAATTTATTTACCATTTCATTGCTAACATCAGCTATCAGGTTCCCAGACGAATGCAAGCTAATCTTAGTAAAGTAACTTTTATCAGTGCTATCGTTATTCTGTATATTGTACGACATCACTAGCGTAAGGCCTTCGATGCCATCGAGTGTTAAAACCTTGAAAGCATAAACACTCATGGTGAAATTGTGCCTGGAAAAGGGAGATGTAAATAACCATAACCATAAGTTCCCGCCTCCTCAACATGAGCTGACCGATAAATCTATTGGTGCATTGGTGCGTTCAGTAACACACTTTGTTACAATCTCGTCTCAGTTATAATTTGTAAACACAGTCAGAGAAGCATGCAGAAAAATATTGATTTTTTTTATATATATATATATATATATATATATATATATATATATATATATATATATATATATATATATATATATATATATATATATATATTAGGGGTGGCATGGTTCACAAAACCCACGGTTCAGTTCGTATCACGGTTTTAGGGTCACAGTTTTCGGTTCTGTATGGTTGTTGTTGTTGTTTTTTCTTTTAATCCTTAACACTCCAGAAATTTACTTCAGCATATGATATATATAGCTTAATTATCCACAATTTAGGATACAGTATTTAATTTTTTTTTAATATCATGTACAAGTTGTTTCCTAGCTGGCTGTCTGAGTCCCAACACATTGGCTTAACATTTTTCATGTTAATTTTGATCGGAACAATGCACTGTGGCTTTAATTCAGCGTGAGCAACTGACCTGATTAACATGAAAAATAACAAATTTCACCATGAAATCATGTAGTGAAGTGTTCCGTGTGTTTCACAATCACCCTGACATCCAGCGCTGTGAAAAAATAATAAAATACACGAAAACACAACACTGCCAGAAGTTTTTGCCCAAACTTCAAAGGCCTGTTTAAATTATTAAAACTAGAAGCATATCTTAACTTTAATGTTACATTTATCATGTGAACTACTTATATGTGAACTATGTTATATGCATGTGTGTTTGGGACAGAGGGTAACACAGTCGCATTTGCAGCAGATATATGCTGCCCATCATATATCAAAGCACGAAACAGACAGGGGCCGGAGGAGAGCACCGGAAAATGTGACAGAATGGACAATATTTGTCTGTATTTGTAATATACGAGCGGCACGAGCCGCGGTTCAGCTGCGCGAGACAAACGCTGCCAGTGTGTGAATGCACAGCTCTCCATATGCACTGCTTCTGCCCTGCCAACGCACTGCTTGCGCGAGCGGTGTGAATACGACGCTGGCGCATCCTCCAACTCCGGGCAGCCTTCCTTATCTCTCCCACTTGCCATTTCTACATGTGACGTGACCTGCAGCACTCCACTTTTACTGTCCACACATATTCTTATTCTTACTGTATGTCCACACATATTCTTATTTTGCGCGAAAAGGACACCCGCTACTGTCTGAGGTAACATACGGACACCGACACGAGGCTACATTGCCCATGCGTCGAACTGTGCCGCACACACGCTCCGAACCGAGACAAGCGAACCGAACGGTTCAGTTGTTTTTTCATGTACCGTGCCATATACATATATATATATATATATATATATATATATATATATATATATATATATATATATATATATATATATATATATATATATATATATATATATATATATATATATATATATATATAACCTTTTTGGGCCTTTATATATAACCCTCAAAAAACTTTTTTTTCCCTAAAGAGTGTGGTCTTGTCCTCATCAAGTCTTCCTGTCTGGTCTTGTCTTGTTTGCCTCTATTCTCGTCCTTGTCTCTCCTCTCTACCAGGCCTTTCCAGATAGCCGGCTTCCAGATCTCCCTCTCTCTCCCTCTGAAATAATCCACAGTAGGACTCTCCTTTCCACTTTTGCCTCTGCTAACTGCCCAGGTAGCAAGGTGACATTGATACAGTGTTGAGTTTATCACATACTGATCAGGTGTAACATTATGAATATTGTGTAGTGTTGGTCTACCGTTTGCAGCCAAAACAGCCCTGACCCTTTGAGGCATGGACACCACTAGACCCTTGAAGATGTGCTGTGGTATCTGGCACCAAGTTGTTAGCAGCAGATCCTTTAAGTCCTGTAAGTTGCGAGTTCGGGCCTCCATGGATCGGAACAAATTTTGATGCACTGTGTATTCTTACACCTTTCTATCAGAACCAGCATTAACTTCTTGAGCAATTTGAGTTACAGTAGCTCATCTGTTTGATCGGACCACACAGGCCAGCCTTTGCTCCCCACTTTTGATAGATACTGACCACTGCAGACTGTGAACACCTCACAAGAGCTGTAGTTTTGGAGATGCTCTGCCCTAGTTCTCTAGCCACAATTTGCCCCTTTTCAAACTTGCTCAAATCCTTACGCCTGCCCATTTTTCCTGCTTCTAACACATCAACTTTGAGGGCAAAATGTTTACTTGCTGCCTAATACAGGTGCTGGTCATATAATTAGAATATCATCAAAAAGTTGATTTATTTCACTAATTCCATTCAAAAAGTGAAACTTGTATATTATATTCATTCATTACACACAGACTGATATTTTTAAATGTGTATTTCTTTTAATTTTGATGATTATAACTGACAACTAAGGAAAATCCCAAATTCAGTATCTCAGAAAATTAGAATATTACTTAAGACCAATACAAAGAAAGGATTTTTAGAAATTTTGACCAACTGAAAAGTATGAACATGAAAAGTATGAGCATGTACAGCACTCAATACTTAGTTGGGGCTCGTTTTTCCTGAATTACTTCAGCAATGTGGCGTGGCATGGAGTCGATCAGTCTGTGGCACTGCTCAGGTGTTATGAGAGCCCAGGTTGCTCTGATAGTGGCCTTCAGCTCTTCTGCATTGTTGGGTCTGGCATATCGCATCTTCCTCTTCACAATACCCCATAGATTTTCTATGGGGTTAAGGTCAGGCGAGTTTGCTGGCCAATTAAGAACAGGGATACCATGGTCCTTAAACCAGGTACTGGTTGCTTTTGCACTGTGTGCAGGGGCCAAGTCCTGTTGGAAAATGAAATCTGCATCTCCATAAAGTTGGTAAGCAGCAGGAAGCATGAAGTGCTCTAAAACTTCCTGGTATATGGCTGCTTTGACCTTGGACCTCAGAAAACACAGTGGACCAACACCAGCAGATGACATGGCACCCCAAACCATCACTGACTGTGGAAACTTTACACTGAACCTCAAGCAACGTGGATTGTGTGCCTCTCCTCTCTTCCTCCAGACTCTGGGACCCTGATTTCCAAAGGAAATACAAAATTTACTTTCATCAGAGAACATAAGTTTGGACCATTTTTTTTCCTTTTTGTCTTTAGCACAGGTGAGGCGCTTCTGACGCTGTCTGTTGTCCAAGAGTGGCTTGACACAAGGAATGCGACAGCTGAAACCCATGTCTTTTATACGTCTGTGCGTAGTGGTTCTTGAAGCACTGACTCCAGCTCCAGTCCACTTTTTGTGAATCTCCCCCACATTTTTTAAGGGGTTTTGTTTCACAATCCTCTCCAGGGTGCGGTTATCCCTATTGCTTGTACACTTTTTTCTACCACATCTTTTCCTTTCCTTAGCCTCTTTATTAATGCGCTTGGACACAGAGCTCTGTGAACAGCCAGCCTCTTTTGCAGGGATCTTTTATGTCTTGCCCTCCTTGTGCAAGGTGTCAATTGTCGTCTCTTGGACAACTGTCAAGTCAGCAGTCTTCCCCATGATTGTGTAGCCTACAGAACTAGACTGAGAGACCATTTAAAGGCCTTTGCAGGTGTTTTGAGTTAATTAGCTGTTTAGAGTGTGGAACCAGGTGTCTTCAATATTGAACCTTTTCACAATATTCAAATTTTCTGAGATACTGAATTTGGGATTTTCCTTAGTTCTCAGTTATAATTAAATCAAATATAAATAAATAAAATATAATCAAAATTAAAATAAATAAATGTTTGAAATATATCAGTCTGTGTAATGAATGAATATAATATACAAGTTTCACTTTTTGAATGGAATTAGTGAAATAAATCAACTTTTTGATGATATTCTAATTATATGACCAGCACCTGTATATCCCACCCACTAACAGGTGCTGTGATGAAGAGATAATCAATGTTATTCACTTCACCTGTCATAATGTTTTGCCTGATCTGTGTGTGTGTGTGTGTGTGTGTATGTGTGCAGGGGCGTCGCACCCGTGGGGGATGTGGGTGTTTTAACACCCACACTTTTCCCAGTGAGAGGGTTCAACACCCACACTTTTTCTGCAGTTTTGCACAAACACCTTACAGCAGTCGCTCCTCCGTTTCTATGGCCGCTCTGTGTCTGCGGCTCTGCGCTTGCAGCGGCTGCCTCCTCTCTCACATGACACCAGCTTTGAGTGTGACCGGCTGATGATTGGCTGTTCTGCCTTAAGTCCCGCCTCTCTTGGTGTGTTACTGAACGCACCAATGCACCAATAGATTTATCGGTCAGCTCGTGTTGAGGAGGCGGGAACTTATGGTTATGGTTATTTACATCTCCCTTTTCCAGGTACTTTGAATGAGTGTTTATGCTTTCAAGGTTTTAACACTCGATGGCACCGTGTCGAATGTGAAGAGGCCTTACGCTAGTGATGTCGTACAATATACAGAATAACGATAGCACTGATAAAAGTTACTTTACTAAGATTAGCTTGTATTCGTCTGGGAACCTGATAGCTGATGTTAGCAATGAAATGGTTAATAAATTACGAAAACGTAAAACTATTATTCATTTTACATTCATTTTACATAGATGTCATAACCTACATGTTAACTGACAAATTAAATAACTGCAAATTATAATAGTTTTCTAAAGTAACCTCATCACTTGAAGGAACACTAATGGACGAGGTTGAACTGGAAGCCATGTTAATCTTGGACTAAATCGGCCACCGTAGGAGTTAAAACGAAATCGGAATTGGGAGGAACAGAAACTAATATTTCCTGGATGGTCATAAACCTTTTCACCGCTAGATGGGGGAAAATATCACACAGTGTAGCTTTAAATAAGCTTGATATGTATTGGGGAAGATGTTCTGTTTATGTTTTGTTGACATGTTGAGTGTTTTCGGTATTATATTTAGTTTTTTAGACTAATGCTAATTGAGATATTGTTCAGCAGCTAGCTAAATTTGGTTATGTATGTGGCATGCAATGCATAAAGTAACGGATGGCCGAATTGTAATGTCAAAAAAGACAGAAGCCTCTGATGCAGGGAAGATAAGGGATATAAAGACAGAGGTAAAGTGATGTAATGAATGAACAGTTTATCTGATTGCATAGTAGTAAAATACTAATGTTCACTAATTAATTCCAGCAATTTTTTACCTTAAACTTTATGCAATCAACTGTTCTGGGTTCTCCAGAGGCCACAGACAGTGTGATTTTGATTTAAAAATCATATCCGTTTTTTAAATGCATGTAATATCACTTTTAATAGCCTAATGTTTTTACTCTGCAGTTGTGCAGTTTTAAGGGGACAAATGGCAATTTTAAAATGTATTTTCCAAATTTATTAATGATATTTATATACAGGTTTATTTAAAATAGCAACATTTTATGCAAAATTCACATTAAATATCTCAGTTTAATTCATGGTGAAAACATTAATGTGCATATAGTGGAAGATTGCTGCCATCTACTGGAAAACAAACACTTTTGCTAGTTCTCAATAGTTTGTGCATGAATGCTAGATGCAGTTACTCCTGTTCTTTGTGTTTTGGCTGTATTGTGGTGTTGGTGCTATTTTTGTATAGCTTAACTATCATCAGCCTTTTAAAAAAGAAAAAAATAATTATATTATGAACATAATGACGGGGTAGAATGGGACTGAACATCATATAAAACAAAATATTAAAAATAAATAAATAATAAATAAAAAAAACATCAATGCATTACAAATATAACACAGTACCAGTGTTTCCACGACTTAGACATTGTTTTCGTCGTTTTTATTGTTAACAAACAAACCACATCCATCCCCCGCACTTTTGAAAACCTTGCTACGCCCCTGTGTGTGTGTGTGTATATATATGTGTATATATATATATATATATATATATATATATATATATATATATATATATATATATAAAAATATAAATATGTGTATATATATATAACTACATCATCCTGCCTGTTCAAACGCTTTTAATGCTTTTCCCAGCTTTTAATGCATCATGTTTCTTTCTTGAGGATCAGTGAAGGTTTGCAGCTTTTGTATTATTTGTGTAAAAATCAGTGTAAAAGATGGATTTCAAAACCATACATTAATTATGAATATTTTGCATATTCTGCAAGGGGTATGTAAATGTATGCAGAACTGTCTCTGAATCAGGATGTGTGGCTAATGCAAGGTTAGTTGTAACACACATGGTTTAAACATTTCCACACATAACAAAACTTACGGTATTTACTAGTTTCCATCATCACTATATAGAGAAAAGGTGCCAAAATTCTAAAATCTTTGGAAGATATCCAAATGAATGTTCAACATATCGCATCACACTAACCAGGTTTAAATCCCAGTTGCGCATGTGGGGCACGTTGTAACACTGCATTACCATGTGACCCTATTAGAACTATGCTATTCTATGATGTTAGTGACATAATTCACATTAACAACTTTTTATTCTATTGAGAAACCATGAGAAAAAGGTGAATAAAGTCTATTTGTCTCCTGTTCTGGGATGCTGTGTGTAGATGGAGGGGAGTGTTGTGTTTCTGAATGTGTTTCTTCATCTATCTGCCCACATTGAACTATGCTGTATAGCCAACCCAATGTCACGGTAATTTGTTCGTATTTTACGAGGTGGCTAATTCGTATGAATTTGTACGACCTCACACAACATTTTGCTAAATCGTAAGTATTTGACGAGTTGCCCAATTAGTATGAATTCGTACGAATGAACTAGTCTCAGCCTTAAACATCCCGCCCATGGGCTGTTGGCTGAACATCTGATGCATATGGCACACTTTTCTGGAAACGCTTCAGGAGTTTCGAAGTCGGGATGAATTCTACAGGATGTCCGCATGACGAGTGTGTCGCTTTCTTTAAAAGTCCGCCTGGAAACAAATGCCTCGACTCCAAACTCCCTTGTTGTGTTTACATCTGTGACAAGGAGCGCTTACCAGGATTTTCAAAATTATGTGAAGTTTGCGGCTCCATTGTTGCAAGAAAACGTGAAAAACGCTCATGAATGAATAATTTGTTGATGCTCGCCGGTCTGTTATTGCAGGGACATTGAATTGACATTTTCACGCCCCTAACCAAACACGGAACAAAACGAACTGTGATTGGTTGCGTTACATGTCAGTCAAACATCCTCTTGGGCAGTCCTTGACAATGAAAGCTGCAATGGAGTCCAGACCTTCTGCCATCAGTCTAAAGGTCTGGCTATGCGAGACTATGAATGACTTACCCCTAATCTCACCCCTAAACCTAGCCATCAAATTGTGTGCGATCAGGGCAAGCATGGGACCATGTTTGCAATGTGCTCATTGTCAAACTCCAAAATTAGTTTGTTTTTCATTCTTAAAAAAATGCCATTATTTTGAGTTTATAATTTGATTTCATTTTAGTTTGTCTTATTTTTTTTTCTCCATTATATCAGATAACATTTTAAGCTGTCATATGGTCATGTTACAATGTGCCCCTCACATGCTACAATGTATCCCACCTATCGGGCATGTTGTCGCATTTCACTTCCAGTCTTTCAGGGTAAATAAAAGTATACACTGTAATTATGAACCAAAACCACATATTTGTATTAGACGTGTGAAATAATTAATGTGAAAAAAATATATTTACTTTGAACCCGTGTAGATTTACTAAAGCTGATAAAGTCAAAAAGTGTTGGGTTGCCCCGCTCTCCCCATGATGTTCACGAAGCTGTTCGTGAGACACCTCAATGAGACTTGTGTGTGTTTGTCTGATGAGTGAATGTATAAATCAATGATGTTCTTCTGCTTTTTGTTTGCATGTGTTGCATTATAAATCCAGAAATATTTCTCTGCTCACAATCTTTATGATCTGTAGAAAAACATTTTTATTGTACTTTCCTGTTGTGTGAAATTGTTTTATTTATTTAACTGTTAATTTCTTTTCCAGGTGTTTCTGGTGTTGATACAGAGAGATTGTCAGTGCATGAGGGAGAATCACTCACTCTACACACTGGTGTTAAAACAAACCAACAAAAAAAGATTGTGTGGTATTTGACATTGGTGGATGACATTCGCATCGCTGAAATCAACGGAGATCTCCGTTACAGCTGTACAGATGTGCAGTGTAAAGGCAGTGATGGGAGATTCCGAAAAAGACTGCAGCTGGATCATCAGACTGGATCTCTGACCATCAAAGACACCAGACCTACAGACTCAGGAGTTTATAAACTAAAGATCAACAGCAGCAGCATCAGTACAAAGATCATCATTGTTGCTGTTCATAGTGAGTCTTTATGTTTAAATCCAAGTACATCACGTCACATCTTTAATGTGTTTAGTGACATTCAGAGGTGTTTTTTCTCTTTACCTGTATAATTATTTACATAAAGTAGACAATTCAAAAATGTTGCATATTTGTTGTTTGGCAGCTATTGTGCTAAATATTCCTGACCCTGAAGAACTACGTTGCTCGGCAAATAAATTGTTATTAGTTATTGATAAATTCATTATTCAGGGTTTAAGTGTGTAGAGCTGAAACCCTATTGTAATTGTTACAATTTCCAAGGATCAGCATTCTCACCTAAAACTCGTTGGGCAGATCAAACCGTAATTCGTAGAGACTTGAAACTTTGAGGGCTGGTAGTACTCACACCGCCAAGGCTCACACCAATCGGCCTGCTGGTTAAAAGTGCAAAATGGCTCATAACTTCTAAACCATTAGGTGTTGGCTCAAGTGTCTTATATCGTTAGAAGTCAACCCAAAATCCTATCATTCCTAAATGAAAACTCAAAACATATGAGACATATGATTCCAAAAAAGCATGCAGACTTATATGGAGATCGGCCCATAGGTGGGGCTAATAACTGTAAAAAATCTTTAAAAATGGCCTTTGTTGGCTATAAATGGTCTTTTCCATCTATGAACTAAGGGTGCTTTCACATCTCTAGTTCGGTTAATTTGGTCCAAAACAAGGGCAAACAATTATAATTGTAGCATTTTTCAGCTTTTTTGGTTCCTTTTCACACCACACTGATTGCTTTGGTCCGAACCAGTTGAAACAAACCAAAATGCAGTCACATGACAACATTCACATCACTCATTGGCCATGGCGTATTTCCTAAACTGTGACTGCGCGGGCTGGTTTTGTCCCTGGCCATAATCTATTACATAGTTTGTATACACCACAATATGCAAACAATACATTTCTATAATGAAGCGCGGATGCGGCTTGAAAACAACGTTCTAATGCACTGCAAATGGCAAGCGCGCATCGCTCGTCACTTCAAGCGAAGATCGCGCTGTTCTTGTGAGTTTTCGAAAGTTGGGACCTAATATGGTCATCAGACCAAATTTCTATGAGGCTCCACACCTCCTCACTACCACAAGTTTGTCCACGAGCTGCCATGCTAAAGTGCACACTGTCAACAAACACTTCCTCATCACATAATGCACAGCGCAGCTGACTACGGCAGCTGGTTTAGTCCAAAAATGATCAGTACTTTTTGCATTTGGGTCTGTTCGAGGTTGGATCACGTTCTCACCAAAAACGAACCGCTCCAGGGTTTGTTTGAAAGCGTACCCTCGGTACGCTTGTTTGTTCCACTTTTGGTGCGCACCCGAGTGCGATTGCTGCTTTCACACCTGACCAAACAAACCGCACCAAAGGGGAAAACGAACTCTAGTACGATTTAACCGAACTAAATTAAGCCTGTGTGTAAGCACCCTAAGTGGTTACATGCTTGCTGAATAAAACTTAAAATAAAACTTAAAAATCCTTTTACACATGTGCTTAAAGGCCTTAAAACGCTTGAACTCCGATAATTGCTGCTAGCAGCTATGTTAAATTAAGTTTTTGTTGCTGTGTGACTGTTTTATGAAAACTTGTCAGGTATATGTAGTAACCATTTTATAAAAGCAATAAGCCCCATTGGCCGTTGGACTGTAAACCACTGCCTAATCTGAGCCTCAGACATTACGCCCGTGGACCGATGGCTCAATGGCTCAATGTCTGATGCATATGGCACACTTATCTGGAAACCCTTTGAAAACACAGATTCGAAGTTGTCACCTGATTGGTGGGATTCTACAGAATGTCTGGGTGTGTGTTGCGTTACTCGTGGGAACTCCCTCGTGGAAGAAGAATGCTGTCGAGAGCTTACCAGGATCAACTAAACTGAATTTTCAAAAGTATGTGAAGTTCACGGCTCCATTGTTGCAGTAAACTTGCGCGTTCTTGAATGAATAATTTAGATATGACTTTACATTTTCACGCCCCTAAACATGACACAGAACAAAACTTACTGTGATTGGTTGCTTTACATGTCAATCAAACATCCTCTTGGGCGGTCCTTGACCAATGAAAGCTATGATGGAGTCCAGACCTTCTAGCCTGGTCCTACCAGTCTCTCATACATTTCCTTGAAGGCGGGTACTCTGTTGAAGTTTTAAAATATTGATTCTGCCCAGAGCCACTCTGGATATGTAGGAGGGCGGAGCCAGGCTACAGACTTTCTACCATCAGTCTGAAGGTCTGGCTACTCATCCTCTTCGGCGGACCTTGACCAATGAAAGCTGCAATAGAGTCCAGACCTTCTGCCATCAGTCTGAAGGTCTGGCTACTCATCCTCTTTGGCTGACCTTGACCAATGAAAGCTGCAATAGAGTCCAGACCTTCTGCCATCAGTCTGAAGGTCTGGCTACTCATCCTCTTTGGCTGACCTTGACCAATGAAAGCTGCAATAGAGTCCAGACCTTCTGCCATCAGTCTGAAGGTCTGGCTGGCTACTCATCCTCTTCGGCGGACCTTGACCAATGAAAGCTGCAATAGAGTCCAGACCTTCTGCCATCAGTCTGAAGGTCTGGCTACTCATCCTCTTCGGCTGACCTTGACCAATGAAAGCTGCAATAGAGTCCAGACCTTCTGCCATCAGTATGAAGGTCTGGCTACTTGTCCTCTTCGGCGGACCTTGACCAATGAAAGCTGCAATAGAGTCCAGACCTTCTGCCATCAGTCTGAAGGTCTGGCTACTCATCCTCTTCGGCTGACCTTGACCAATGAAAGCTGCAATAGAGTCCAGACCTTCTGCCATCAGTCTGAAGGTCTGGCTACTCATCCTCTTCGGCTGACCTTGACCAATAAAAGCTGCAATAGAGTCCAGACCTTCTGCCATCAGTATGAAGGTCTGGCTACTTGTCCTCTTCGGCAGACCTTGACCAATGAAAGCTGCAATAGAGTCCAGACCTTCTGCCATCAGTCTGAAGGTCTGGCTACTCATCCTCTTCGGCTGACCTTGACCAATGAAAGCTGCAACAGAGTCCAGACCTTGCAAATTTGCATGAGAGCGCAATTCCAAAAAAGCGCCGATGGGAGTGAAATTTCATCATGTTATCTACTGATGGCATGCAAATTGAAGAACACAGACGCAGATGGATCATTTACATAATGACCAACGCAATCGACCAAGAGCAGCGCAAATTAGCATCTGGTTTAAGACATGTTTTTTGGGGGGCGGTAAATAATGGCGCAAATACCAGTAAATTGCAAACCTTGCATGATACATTTAAATACTCTCCACCCATAAATTTAGCATCTGAACGTGAAACTCCTACAAATGCATATGCAATAGGATCAGCCATAAAAATAACCCTGTCCAACGCCTTTTCAGAGCTAATTTTTCACTGCGTGTCTTCGGTAAATCCTGACAGTAGTTTTTTAAGATGTTAGTAAATCTGGCCCTATGACTTTTTTAGCTGTTAAAGGGTAACTTCACTGATTTAGCATTAGGTGTTGTATCAGTAGAAACCCGGTAGTATATTCAAATGATGGTACTTTCCCCCCTCATATCCCCCTGAGACGAGAGAATTATGCATTTTATTTCTGGAAAAAATCCTCCGATGATGCAAATATCGTCATTTTGCGTCATCTGAGGATTTTTTGGCCAGAGGCTAAAGACTACAGCCACTAGATGGAGCTGTTCCGCATGTTATCAACCTGCCCATATGGGAGAGATCTCAGGCACAGAATGTAAGACACAGACGGCCGCATGGACATTCACAACGGTGCGATGCAGAGTAAAGGGAGTGTTTCAGCTTTTCAATGAATTCCTGTGATAGTTTAGCTTCCATATGCGATCTGAAAATGTGCCAGACTGGCACTTAACGTTACCTCAGCTCTGCTCAGCTCTTCGTGATGAATGAAATCTGACACTGCTGAGTCAGTGCCATGACTTTCATTTGGCTCTCTTACACTTTATTGAAAAGACACGTTCAGTTTTGAATTGTTGTGTTTATTCTCTAACTGAACGAAATTATTGTATTACTATGAAGATCAAAACGACGGTGTACAGAGTGGCCTCGTAGGGCAGCGAAGCAGGTGCATTCTGGGAGTTGTTGTCTTTCATCCACATGAGACAAAAATAAATTCTCTCAAATGGCAGAAGGCACCAAATTCAAAAATAATTTCACATTTCTACTGCATAAATGACCCAGTTTAAATACAAAGCTTAATGTTAAATCACTAAAGTAACCCTTTAAAGATTCAAGTCTGTTTATTGAAATGATAGGCTTGTTTAAGATGCGCTTAATCTGCGCAGAACGCATCAACCATAAACACAGCTACACAACTTTCAAGATGAAGCATTCTGCATTTTCACAGTACCTTCCCGTTGTTTAATTTTGTTTGGGTTATATTTATCTGTTCACTTTTTCTCCAGGCTTTTTCAACCTTGACACAGATGAAGAGTCAGCTTTTGTGATGGAGGGAGATTCAGTCACTCTGAACACTGATGTTACAACAAACCAACAAGAGAAGATTAGATGGTATTTTAATGGCAATCGCATCGCCCAAATCAGTGGAGATCTCAGTACAATCTGTACAGACGTTCAGTGTAATAATGGCACTGAGAGATTCAGAGGCAGACTGAAACTGGATCATGTGACTGGATCTCTGACCATCACAAACACAAGGAGCACAGACGCTGGAGTGTATCAACTACGGATCACCAACATCAGCAGCAGTACAAAGCGCTTCATTGTTGCTGTATATGGTGAGTCAATGTTTAAGACCAAGTCTTGTTTAGTGACATTTTTTTCGGTGACATTTAGAGGTATTTTTTTTCTCTGTATCTGTATATTAATTCACATACAGATCTAAAACACATTTACTGTTGAAGTGGAATTTGTAGATTTAAATATAAACTTATTTTATTATTACTTATTTTGATTTACCATTGGTTATTGTCATTGAACCAGAATTAAATCTAGCAGTTAGTTTTGTTTTGATAAAGATGGCAGTTTAGCATTTGTTTAAATCCATATATTATATAATACATGGTATTTTCTAATCTAGTTCATCACCAGGAATCCAAAGTGCAGTGGTTTTGATGAAAAGTGTGCTTATTAGCTCAAAATGTGGATAAATGTTGCTTTTTAGACTAAAAGTAAAGAGTGTTCCACAGTTCTCTCGTGATATGTAGTGTTCCCCCCTAAAAAGGTGGTTTGTGTTTGGTTTGTGTTTCAGATTTTCCTGTTGTTGAAGTAGATAAAATAAAAATAAAGTCAGTGAAGGAGGGAGAATCTGTTACTTTAGATACTTATGTAATAAAAAACCCAAATGATTTGATAATATGGTATTTCAATGGCACTCTCATCGCTGAAATCACTAGAGATCCCAATAAAACCTGTACAGAAAATCAGTGTGAAGAGAGATTTAGAGACAGACTGAAGCTGGATCATCAGACTGGATCTCTGACCATCACAAACACCACAAACACAGACTCTGGAGATTATAAACAACAGATCACCATCAGTAAAATCTGCATCATTAGGATCTTCAGTGTTACTGTCAGCATAAAGAGTGTTGTCCCTGGTGAGTATCATTTAGTCATTCAGTGCACTTTTTTTTAAGGAGTTTTAAACAACGGTTTGAAATATAATATAAACCAACCCTGTACATGTACATCAGTTGTACAAAAAGTGAGATATGAAGGTGCAGGTGTGACATCACTTTGTAGGCCAAAATGCAGAAGCGAGTTAACATTTTAGCACTTCCGATTCCTTCGTCCCAAAGTCAATGGGTTATTTGAATGGGATGACCCATTTTGGGTCAATGAATGAAATAAGGTCTACTTTCACGTTTTATTATTCGACATAAAATACATCAGTATTACCCCACTCATGATTTTTTTTAAGCTGTTATGTGTCCTGAAAAAGGCGGTTGCTAACAAGTGGCTAAATGGACTACAGAGGCTGTCGAGGAGATTAAACGTCATCACGCCAAACATGTTAGATCAGTCCACTTTTACAGCCTCATTACGCTCATAATTGTGCTCTTATAAACTAGTCTAAAGGCCAATTTATACTGCGTCGAGTGTACGTCGTAGGCTGTGTGATGCGCACGTACCCTACGACATACCCTGATGCGCACCTCTCCAAAAATGTAACAACGCGTCAATTCTACGCGGACAGCAAGCGCTGTAATTGGTCTGCCAGAACCCCTCCCTCAGGTCAATAAATAAATTAAAAAATCTGCGATAGGAGTGCGTGTGATAGGAGAGATTCTTTATGTTAGTGAATAAAAACATAGATCCGCTGTGTATAGTTTATTTGTTTTCTCATTAAAACCAAAGATGTTAACAGTGATTTGTATATCAAGAACAGGGACAAATCACAATGGGTGCATTTCGTTTTGTGATTTCAACGGAACAAATAAAGTCTCCGCAACAGCAATCTATTGAAGCGCTAAGGCTGATTTATACTTCTGTGTCGGACCTACGCCGTATCCTCTACGCTACAAGTAACGCGTTGGTTTTCATTTAGACTTCTGCGTTATTGTCCGCGTCAATGTGCAATTACACATACAGACCGCTAGGAGGCAGTGTCCTCGGGCATGTTGATGGTAACCGACAGTATCAAGGCAAAAGCAGAAGAAGAAGTGGCTTGTTTACATTGTCATTGCATGCGTCTCAATCAGCTCCCTGGTTCAGTAGTCAGGGCACTGATCAGGACATAAGTCAATGGGCTGACTCCCTGATCAGTACCCTGACTACTGAACTAGGGAGCTGATTGAGACGCACCCAAAGTATCAGCAGCAGTGATGGCGGCAGATAGCGGCTTTTCTTGCGTCTTGAGTTGTTGTATCTAATACAAATTAAGGATCTCTAGTTGATTAGTAGAGTTACATAAGAGGCGATCTGGCGCTGGAATGCTTTTTTTGAAATCATGCAGAGCTTGTGGCGCTGTTTTCAGTATCGGTAGCTCGTGCACAGACTAGCACTTAAATCGATTGCTGTTGCGGAGACTTTATTCGTTCCGTTGAAATCACAAAACGAAATGCACCCATTGTGATGTGTCCCTGTTCTTGATATACAATCACTGATTAAAGGTCCTGTTCTTCGTGATCCCATTTTTCAAACTTTAGTTAGTGTGTAATGTTGCTATTAGAGCATAAATAATACCTGTAAAATTATAAAGCTCAAAGTTCAATGCCAAGCGAGATATTTTATTTAACAGAAGTTCCCTTTCAAAGCCTACAACGAACGGCCGATTAGGACTACATCCCTCTCCTTCCTTCTTTAATTACGTCAGTAGAACAGTTTGTTGACTAACCTCCGCCCACAAGAATACGCGAAAAAGGGGGCATGATCTTGTTGCTCTCCCACGTAGAGAAGAGGAAGTGTTGCATGGAGAAGAGGAAGTGCTGCGTTTGACTGTGTTTGTCGCCATGTCGTCGAGACGCTGTTATTTTCATCCCGGAGTCAAATCACCTTTGTTTGGCTTTCCCAGGGACGCTGTACTTATAGATCATTGAGCGCATACATCTCCCCGTTAAGAGGCGTGACCTTTCCGTGCAACGTGCGCTAAGCTGCTGTCGAATCACAACACAGGAACCGCTGGCAACGTGCGCTAAGCTGCGGTCAAATCACAACACGGGAACCGCTGGCACAATCAGAACTCGTTACGTATTTCTGAAGGAGGGACTTCCTAGAACAAGGAACTCATCAGCCCGTTTTTAGGACAGTGAAAACAGCGGTACACAGATAAGTAAATTGTGTGAAAAATACTGTGTTTTTTTACACGCGAAACATGAACACATGTTATATTGCACACTGTAAAAACAATCAAAGCTTCAAAAAAACACGAAAAACGGGACATTTAACATCTTTGGTTTTAATGAGAAAACAAATAAACTATACACAGCGGATCTATGTATTTATTCACTAGCATAAGAATCTCTGGACTACAAAATATTGTGTTATATAGCAGATGTAAGGATGAAACTATCATCCCATTTCTGGACTCACACACACACCTATAGCAGATTTTTTTATTGACCTGAGGGAGGGGTTCTGGCAGACCAATCACAGCGCTTGCGGTCCGCGTAGAATTGACGCGTAGTTACATTTTTTGAGAGGTGTGCGTCAGGGTACGTCGTAGGGTACGCGCGCATCACAGCCTACGGCGTACACTCGACGCAGAAGTATAAATTGGCCTCTAGTCTGTGCACAAGCTACCGATACTGAAAACAGCAGCCACGAGCTCTGCATGATTGAAAAAACGCATTCCAGCGCCAGATCGCCTCTTTTGTAACCCTACTAATCAACTAGAGATGCTTAATCAGATACAACCACTCAAGCCGCAAGAAAAGCCGCTATCTGCCGCCATCACTGCTGCTGATACTTTGGGTGCATCTCAATCAGCTCCCTAGTTCAGTAGTTGGGCACTGATCAGGGAGTCAGCCTATTGACTTATGTCCTGATCAGTGCCCTGACTACTGAACCAGGGAGCTGATTGAGACGAATGCAATGACAATGTAAACAAGCCGCTTCTTCTTCAGCTTTTGCATTGATACTGTGGGTTACCATCAACATGCCCGTGGACACTGCCTCCTAGCGGTCTGCATGTGTAGTTGCACATTGACGCGGACAACAATGCAGAAGTCTAAATGAAAACCAATGCGTAATTTGTGGCGTAGAGGATACGGCGTAGGTCAGACACAGAAGTATAAATCAGCCTTAATGCAAACGAAAAGAACTGAAAGAGTTTTAGGAAGCTTAGTGACGGTGACATTGTAATCACGGGACCGTGGTGAAGTGCGTTTATAACCTACCTTTAGCATTTTACGTCTGGCGACTGCATTTAGGCTTCAAAATTCATAAAAGTTGTGTTCATCTGTGATAATTATCTTGATGGACAAAACGTGTAAGTATCATAAACTTTTGTTGAACACAGAGATTGTTAATCCAAAAACCAATGGGAAAATCCTATTGTTTTTTTTTTTGAGGGAACCAGTGTTGATGGTAACAACTGGTTGGCCTGCAAAGTGACGCCATATCTGCAACACTCTTGTCAGTTTTTCGTCATTTATGAAATAAATCAATATAATACTGTCAAACGTATTGTTAAAGTTGATTAGTGGTCAGTCTCTAGTAATAATGTCTGTCTGTCTTTAACCGTTCCAGGTTCAGGTCGGTCTTCAGCTGCTGAAGCAGGAATAGTTGTTGTTGTTATTCTGCTGGTGTTTGCAGCTGCTGCTGTGATTTATCGCCACAGGAAATCTACACAAGCAAGACAACATGGCAAGTATTACATACAGCTGATCTGACAAAATGGAAATATGAGATTAATTGTGCAAAAAGAATCTTTAGAAATGTGTATTTTTATTCAAATTAACCATAGTAATCTGTCTTTCACTGAGTTTGTTGTTATTGTTGTTGTTAAAACAGATGCCCTGAGTCAGAACAGCCATGAGGTAAGATACTATGTGCATTGAATCTGTCTGCAAAAAAACTGAAGTTACAATGGATTCTGATTTGTGAGATCTGCTAGTCTCACAAGTGTAAGGCAACATTCACACTTTCAGTCCAAATCCGATTATTTACCGATTGCAATCTGATCTAAGCTATTGACTGTCCACACTGAGTACAGGCCCGGTTCTACGGGGGGTGCTAGAGGGTGCAAACGTCAAACGCAAGCAAAAGCACCCTCAGTTGATACCGTAATAATTTTGGCGAAACAGATTTGGCAGATTCAAATGCCAGCTTGTTTTTGCAGTGGTGAGTAATGTAGCCAATCACAGATAGTTGTTGATTTCTCGAACGCGATCAGAATCTCACCGCTCAAAAAACAAGTTTTTATTCAGTTCTGAGTTAATGCAGGCTCGCGAACCCTCTCATTAACAAATAAAGTCAAAGACACAATGCAAGTTAGAGATTATTGTTGACGACTTCATTTTTATAATGGAACTTTGTGAGATCGCGATTAACTGACAAAGCAACCACATTTTAGTGATCATAGCGATCTTGGCTTAATCTTGTCCCAAACCTTTTAATATGCAAATTAGATACAGTGTGTAGTGATTGAGGCGATTCAGACACTTAAAGGGTTAGTTCACCCAAAAATGAAAATTCTGTCATTAATTACTCACCCTCATGTCGTTCGACATGCGTAAGACTTTCGTTCATCTTCGGAACACAAATTAAGATATTTTTGTTGAAAGCTGATGCTGAGAAAGGCTTCAGACAGGCCTCCATAGGGATTCAGTACTTTTACACCCACAAGGCCCATAAAAGGCACTAAAAACATTGTTACAAAGTCCATCTCACTACAGTGAAAAAAAAAAATCAAAATAACGACTTTATTTCACAAGTTCTGTCTTCCTCTGTCGTGAACTCACGAAGCACCACGACGCATGCGCGAGAATATGACGCAAACCGGCGTTCGGACACGTGACCCAGAAGCGAGGAGGAGATTTGTTTATAACGAGCAGAGGAAGACGCGCCGTATCTGAGCTGTTGAATTCTACATTGATCGTGCTTTAGGTCTCGGCGTAGAGCTCAAAATGAGACTAAAGTGTGTATTTCATGGATTCCCGAACGCCGGTTTGCGTCATATTCTCGCGCATGCGTCGTGGGGCTTCGTGAGTTCACGACAGAGGAAGACAGAACTTGTGGAATAAAGTCGTTATTTTGGGGGGTGTTTTCGCTCAAAAACTATTATCGTCGCTTCATAACATTATTGTAGAGTCACTGTAGTGAGATGGACTTTGTAACGACGTTTTTAGTGCCTTTTATGGGCCTTGTGGGTGTTAAAGTACTGAATCCCTATGGAGGCCTGTCTGAAGCCTTTCTCAGCATCAGCTTTCAACAAAAATATCTTCATTTGTGTTTCGAAGATGAACGAATGTCTTACGGGTGTCGAACGACATGAGGGTGAGTAATTAATGACAGAATTTTCATTTTTGGGTGAACTAACCCTTTAATTGCCTGTTACATTTAACAAATATGTTTTAAATACTTTGGGCTGAATAACAGACCTTCCCCCAACACAACGGAGAAGGACCCTCCGTTACCAGGGAAACCGCCCCAAAGGAATGTGGCCACATGGAAAGTTCCCAACTAAAGACACAAAGCCTGTAAAACACACATTGTGGCCTGAAGTTATAGACAAATCGTCTATAAATGAACATGCACCCCAGGACATTGTATGTACATGGGTGCCCACATGGCAGGCCTCCACAAACACCGAGCCAAATTGTTTGGCTCACAAGGCCATGGAGACCATGGACCAGAAGGCCCAAACTCTGCATGCCATGTGCAACTTCCTCTATGGATTTGAAGCAACCACGCAAGCACATCATCTCTTCTTCATCCAATGCAGAAGAACTTGATCGCCACGTCAAAGCCATCGGACGGAACCCACAAACTTCCTCCTGCGATTTCACCTCGGATGGTCTTCTACAGAATAAGGTTAAATGCAAGTAAAGTACGAAACAGAAATTGCGGTGTAGTAAAACTGTAAACCCCTTTGTTACAACAAAGGAGTTTATTGAGGATGGTTCTTCACAAGGTTTAGACTCTCTGCATAGATGCATCCATCTATTCTAACCCTTTCCTTTCCAACCACTTTAACCTTAACTCTTGTCATGTATGTTTGTGTATGTATGTTTCATGTTAGTTGTAGTCTTGTTCCATGATTTAGTTATTAAAGTTTGTGCACAACATATGTTTGGTCCTGACTCTCTGCCTGCAAACAAATTGTCCCTTAAATGATCGATATTGCTACGTGCTCTATAGGCGCGTACATAAATTAAAAGAAATAATTATTTTTCTGTAGCCTTTTCTAAGAATGAATTAATAATCAATACTGAACGTCCATAGGACGAACTGATTGATTGTAATTTTAATGTAGCTACGTCAAATTAATATATTTAATTGAATTGAATATTCATAATTAATCATAATGAATAATCATAAGGAGTTATGAATAATTATTCATATTTCCCCTCAGAGCTAATTCGCTACAGAATGGTGGAGAATGCAGGCATCATTTTAAACAACTGTTTGCAGACGGACCCAGCAATCAATCATGTGTTGTTCCATAAATTTTATTAACACCATAAATGCACGTACAAGCGTCTGATAAAATCAGCAAAACTATATCTTAAGTGCGCCTTCCTGCGAACAGCAGAAAGTCTACCAATGCTAGAACGCATGTTTGAATCGTACGATAAGAAACTAACCTGAAATTATGTAAGAAATCATAATTTCAGTCATTAAATGAGCCTAAGCCTTTTTCTGACAAAGAAATCTCAGATTAGCAGCATGTATAACGGTACCAGAATAAGAATGCCTATGCCTTTTTCTGACGAAGAAATCTCAGATTAGCAGCACGTATAACGGTACCAGAATAAGCATGCCTAAGCCTTTTCCTGACGAAGAAATCTCAGTCATCAAATGCTTTGTTGAAGGTACAATCAATTAAAGACAATCAATGAACCATCTTAACATGAGGTTTCTTATAAGGCGTGATATTTTAGTAAACTGTAGGACTCATTTTGTGAAAGCTGGGCTAAGTAGACGAGTAGGAGAATTGTTTTCCCACAACCAAAGGCATCATCAAATGTGTCTAGATTTATAATTGATACAAACTCATAGACTAAGAGCAGTTCAAAAACCCTTATGATGACAAATAAAACGAGGACCGTGACGTCGCCCGGTACGGCGCAGCCAGGGCCCCACCCTGGAGCCAGGCCTGGGGTTGGGGCTCGTATGCGAGCGCCTGGTGGCCGGGCCTTCCCCCACGGGGCCCGGCCGGGCTCAGCCCAAAGGAGCGACGTGGGGACACCTTCCCGTGGGTCCACCACTCACGGGAGGGACCGTAAGGGGCCGGTGCAAAGCGAATCGGGCGGCAGTCGAAGGCGGAGGCCTAGACGACCCGATCCCTGGACACAGAATCTGGCTCTTGGGACATGGAATGTCACCTCGCTGGCGGGGAAAGAGGCTGAGATTGTGCGTGAGGTTGAGAGGTTCCGACTAGAGATAGTCGGAATCGCCTCCACGCACGGCTTGGGCTCTGGAACCACACTCCTCGAGAGGGGATGGACTCTTCACCACTCTGGAGTTGCCCATGGTGAGAGGCGGCGGGCTGGTGTGGGTTTGCTTATAGCCCCCCAGCTCTGCCGCCATGTGTTGGAGTTTACCCCGGTGAACGAGAGGGTCGTTTCCCTGCGGCTTCGGCTCGGGGATAGGTCTCTCACTGTTGTGTGTGCCTACGGGCCAAACAGCAGTGCAGAGTACCCGACCTTCTTGGTGTCCCTGGGAGGGGTGCTGGAGAGTGCTCCGACTGGGGACTCCGTCGTTCTACTGGGGGACTTCAACGCCCACGTGGGCAATGACAGTGAAACCTGGAGGGGCGTGATTGGGAGGAACGGCCCCCCTGATCTGAACCTGAGTGGTGTTCAGTTATTGGACTTCTGTGCTAGTTACAGTTTGTCCATAACGAACACCATGTTCAAGCATAAGGGTGTCCATCAGTGCACATGGCACCAGGACACCCTAGGTCGTAGGTCAATGATCGACTTTGTGGTCGTTTCATCTGACCTGCGGCCGTATGTCTTGGACACTCGGTGAAGAGAGGGGCGGAGCTGTCAACTGATCACCACCTGGTGGTGAGTTGGATCCGATGGCGGGGGAGGAAGCTGGATAGAATCGGTAGACCCAAACGTACTGTGAGGGTCTGCTGGGAACGTTTGGCCGAGTCTCCTGTCAGAGAGATCTTCAACTCCTGCCTCCGGCAGAGCTTCGACCAGATCCCGAGGGAGGCTGGAGATATTGAGTCCGAGTGGACCATGTTCTCCACCTCCATTGTCAAAGCGGCTGCTCGGAGCTGTGGACGCAAGGTCTCCGGTGCCTGTCGAGGCGGCAATCCCCGAACCCGGTGGTGGACACCGGAAGTAAGGGATGCCGTCAAGCTGAAGAAGGAGTCCTATCGGGCCTGGCTGGCTTGTGGGACCCCTGAGGCAGCTGACAGGTACCGGCAGGCTAAACGGACTGCAGCCCGGGTGGTTGTGGAGGCAAAAACTCGGGCCTGGGAGGAGTTCGGTGAGGCCATGGAAAAGGACTGTCGGCTGGCCTCGAAGAGATTCTGGCAAACCGTCCGGCGCCTCAGGAGGGGGAAGCAGTGCCCTACCAACGCTGTTTACAGTGGCGATGGGCGGCTGTTGACCTCAACTGGGGATGTTGTCGGACGGTGGAAGGAATACTTCGAGGATCTCCTCAATCCCGCCGTCACGTCTTCCATTGGGGAAGCAGAGGCTGGGGGCTCAGAGGAGGACTCGTCCATCACCCAAGCTGAAGTCACCGAGGTGGTCAAGAAACTCCTCGGTGGCAAGGCACCAGGGGTGGATGAGATCCGCCCTGAGTACCTCAAGTCTCTGGATGTTGTGGGGCTGTCTTGGCTGACACGCCTCTGCAGCATCGCGTGGCGGTCGGGGACAGTGCCTCTGGGATGGCAGACCGGGGTGGTGGCCCCTCTTTTTAAGAAGGGGGACCGGAGGGTGTGTTCCAACTATAGGGGGATCACACTTCTCAGCCTCCCCGGGAAAGTCTATGCCAGGGTACTGGAGAGGAGAATTCGGCCGATAGTGGAACCTCGGATTCAGGAGGAACAGTGTGGTTTTCGTCCTGGTCGTGGAACACTGGACCAGCTCTATACCCTTTACAGGGTGCTGGAGGGTTCATGGGAGTTTGCCCAACCAGTCCACATTTGTTTTGTGGATTTGGAGAAGGCATTCGACTGTGTCCCTCGCGGCGTCCTGTGGAGGGTGCTCGGGGAATATGGGGTCCGGGGTCCTTTGCTGAGGGCTGTCCGGTCCCTATATGACCGGAGCAGGAGTTTGGTCCGCATTGCCGGCAGTAAGTCAGACTTGTTCCCGGTGCATGTTGGACTCCGGCAGGGCTGCCCTTTGTCGCCGGTTCTGTTTATAATTTTTATGGACAGAATTTCTAGGTGCAGCCAAGGGCCGGAGGGTGTCAGGTTTGGGGACCACACGGTTTCGTCTCTGCTCTTTGCGGATGACGTTGTCGTGTTGGCCCCTTCTAACCAGGACCTTCAGCATGCACTGGGACGGTTTGCAGCCGAGTGTGAAGCGGCTGGGATGGGGATCAGCACCTCCAAATCCGAGGCCATGGTCCTCAGTCAGAAAAGGGTGGCTTGCCCACTTCAGGTTGGTGGAGAGTTCTTGCCCCAAGTGGAGGAGTTCAAGTATCTAGGGGTCTTGTTCACGAGTGAGGGGAGGATGGAACGGGAGATTGACAGATGGATCGGTGCAGCTTCTGCAGTAATGCAGTCGATTTACCGGTCTGTCGTGGTGAAGAAAGAGCTAAGCCGTAAGGCGAAGCTCTCGATTTACCGGTCAATCTGCGTTCCTACTGTCACCTATGGTCATGAGCTTTGGGTCATGACCGAAAGGACAAGATCCCGGATACAGGCGGCCGAAATGAGCTTTCTCCGCAGGGTGGCTGGGCGCTCCCTTAGAGATAGGGTGAGAAGCGCAGTCACTCGGGAGGAACTCGGAGTAGAGCCGCTGCTCCTCCACATCGAGAGGGGACAGCTGAGGTGGCTCGGGCATCTGTTCCGGATGCCTCCTGAACGCCTTCCCGGGAAGGTGTTTCGGGCATGTCCAACCGGGAGGAGGCCCCGGGGAAGACCAAGGACACGCTGGAGGGACTATGTCTCCCGGCTGGCCTTGGAACGCCTCGGTGTCCCCCCGGAAGAGCTAGAGGAAGTGTCTAGGGAGAGGGAAGTCAGGGCATCTCTGCTTAGACTGCTGCCCCCGCGACCCGGCGCCGGATAAAGCGGAAGAAGATGGATGGATGGATGGATGGATGGACAAACTCATATATAAATTATAGTCATCGGTTCACGAGACTTAATGACAAATGGAAATTTGAAATAATCTTGAAGATACTATGATGCTTAAACGGTCTTGTTTACTGAAATCCCGTGACTTTAACAATTTGATGCGCGCTTCGAATCACTGATTCAAGACAAATGATTCGTAAGAGTCTCGAAGCTTCACAAGACCCCGAGGCCTCAAAGGCACCGTGCTCTTTTTTTGTGTGTGTTTGTCCTACTCCGACCTTATTCCTCCTTAATGTTTTATTTTAGTTGACTTAATTTACTCACTTTGTTTAGTCTGAATGTCCCCATTCAGCTAAATTGAATTTGATTAAATTTGAATTAAGTCAACTTTTCTATATTTCCTTTTAGTTTTCTACAACTATAAGGAAATTCTAATTTTACCTTTATCCTTCTCCTATTTTTATTTTACTTAATTTACTCACTTTCTTTAGCATGCATACCCCTATTCAGCTAAGTTGAATCTAATTAAATTAAAAAATTTAATTATGTTCACTTGTTTATACGGCTTTCCTTTTAGTCTCTAGAAGCTATAAGGAAGGTCTTCTTTACTTTTACCTTATTTCAGTTACCTTACCATCACCATCTTCCTGCTCTGCATAAGATTACAATAGTTCTAGCAACTATCGTTTCTTTAATGAGTTACACAGGCTCAATCTTCACTCCTCAGTGCCGGGCCTAGTCCATGAAGTACGTTACCGTGCAAAGGCACTATAGACCCCAGATAGAACTAGAAACGCTTCCCATTGTTTCTTTTCTTTTGACCCTGATGTGTTTGGTGTGTCTCTGCTAGCTTTGCTACCAGTCTAACCCTAGGATTATGATCTATCGCAGCATCACTAACACGTGACCCCTGTTTAGCCGTATCTCCTAGTTAAAACTAAATAGGTAAAACCCTCCTTTCTTCCTTTTCTTTCCCTTTCTGATCTCACCTTATTGTTTTATTTCAGTTTGTTTATTTTCTGTCACTCACGTAGTGAAAACCTGCCCGCAGAACCATCTGTATTTCGAGTAATAGTTTGACCACACGTACAGCTCGGTCATTAGCTGACTGCTTGTAACCCGTCAAAAAGACACTCAAATTCAAAATTTGTGTTTACCAACACAGAATCTTAACACCCTGCCTACTAGCGGCATCCATCAGCTATTAAACGCCTTAAGTGGCTCACCTAACCATTCACGCGGCCCTCATAGCTGTTCTCCTACACAGTTAGCTTACCAGCTCTGTACAAACTTGCATTTGCCTTTGCCATCTCTATCTTGTGTCCCACAAAGTGTGCCAGTATGCCTCACACATCCAGCCCTGCCACCACCAGGAACTCCTGTAGACCCAGCAGAGCATGCAATGGGCATCCTTCAACCTGCAACGGCAGAGAAAGGAACGGCAAAACTACAACACAAGTGGACACCAGACACCCAGACTGAGCTACAAAGACTTGACCAGCATCGTCTCCTTGCCCACACTCCCACAGGCCTCAAAAAGAAAAGGTAAACGGACTGATGCTGTAAGTCACAGAGTTCCAACGGGAACCATCTCCCGCTCATCATGAGAATGCACAGTGCACCTGCAAGGATGCTGACAGGAGGGAGCTACCAGAGGAGATTACTGGTCTTCAGGAGGCTCTGACAGTTGCTGGGCACACAGAGCAGCTGGATAACGCCACTGTACAAGACCTTGAAAGAGAACTGTTTCACACAAAGACCCTGTTAAAACAGCCAATGGGGAACTTAAAGAGGAAAGACACTAAAGCTAAGGCCCTTGGAGGCCATCTGTATGCAGCCAACAACTGAAGTCCAAACGCCGACTCAGCAATCCTGCAGCATTAGAGACAAGCTTAATGTGGTGTGGTCCGAAGAAAAAAACGAAACGGCCCAACCAACTGCAAGTGAACCCCCACAAGAAACCCTGCAGAACTTCACATCAGCAGCGCTAGCTCCTCCAGCCCTTCACACAGACACAAAGGGGGGAGGAGCCAAAACCCTCTGCTTAACCTCTCACCCGCCGGTTTCCTGAAAGCCTCTGCAGCCGCAGAAGGAAAAGGATTAATTCAGACAAACCTGGAACGGAAGGAGGACACCAGCTTCAAGAACCTTCTCCTATGACACCAGTTAGTCACCATGTAGGCGACACAGCCTGCCCCACACATTACCATGCAGGTGACTTGACAAAGAAGGCCTGTACAAAAACAAGGGCCCCCTCCGAAGGGGTTCTCAAACCCTAATGACTTTTAACTTTGAAACACAGAGGCCAAAGTGGGCACCAGAAGGCACCCAGCATGGCCATAATGCAAGACACCCTCTAGCAAATTTCCTAATCAGTGTAGGGCATAACAATTTCCAAGTAGATGCAAACGTGTTCACAGAAACACAAAAGCCTGCATTAGTGAAATTTAAATTGGACTGTGTGAAAGAGAAATCTTCAATGACTGTGTAAGCCTCACATAGCCAACAACCTAGACACAGCATTGAAACTTATAGACCATTGATATACACTAGTTCATTTAACACTGCTGCGCATTGGTTTCCACGACAATGGCTTGACAAAGGAAACGCTAAACCCAGACTGTGAGCTAGCATGGCCGAGCACCATTTGCTTAAACCACTGTCCACCTAAAGGTTTGATTTTGATCATTATGACACATGACATTACATTCTATATACATGCAGATCGCGAGTGCTGGCTTGTAAGATGCAGATAAAATGATAGCTTGAATTGACATCTCTACTGTAACAGAAAGAGTCTTAACACATCTTAACATATGTCAAATGGTATTAGCATAAGGCTACTCTGACTTTAGAAAAGAAACTCTAATTTCAGTATTAAAGCGTAAGTCTGTTTTGACAAAAGAATCTCAGCTCAGCAGCATATAAACTGTTTAACCTGTTTCTGATTAAGGAATCTCAGTGCAGTGTTATGTAGACATAGATTAGGGCGATGCTCCCCTGTCGACAGTGTAAAGGCCTTAGAAATTATAGTCAGATTGATGTCATTCATCTAAACTTTGGCTGCATTTACAAGCATAGCTACCTGTTGATCACTACTATGTTTCATTCACAGAAAGAAACATCAGTATTTATTCATGAGATGAATGTAATTTGGTGTGCTTAAACAAGTTTTAACTCAAAACTGTTTATTTACTCAAGTGCAAGAAGCCTACCGTCCAAATTAGAGATAAGCACTTGCAGATAGAGACTACATGAGTAAAATTCGCAAATGCCAAACAATATTTGCGCTTTACTGAGTACAACGTCATGTTTTTGAACATCTTAAGGTATAGGCACCACCTTTTAACGCTATATAGTGTGGTTTCGTCTACCCATAGAGCCAAAAGGAACCAGAGACATTTTTTATTTGTGATTCTGTTTACTCTCAACGAGTGCACTAAGTTCTGTGACCCTGCTACACGGTAATCTCAAAGACTACTGGAGCATAACTATAGTTCTGAGCACCGGTAATAAACATAATCTAAATGGGAAAGCCGTTCTTCTTCCTTTTCCACCTCTTAAGAGACCTAGCCTGTCTGAGCCATTAGGAGATTTTGAGAAATAATTTGACCATAAGAACCATCTTAAGTCATTTATTAAATCTCGGCTTACACCCTCAGAACCACTCAAATCTTAGCATGCTAACACCCACAGCTAAGATAGTAATTACAGCAGACACATTTCCATAGCAAGCTATGACAGAAACATCAAGCTGTATGCTTTATCACTAGTTGACCCATTGAACCTTTAGCTTTGAACTCTTTTGGGTCATGCATTGATCCCTCATCCTACTCTCAACAACAAGTGTGCCAAAATGTTGCAGATGCTCAGCCCATCCTCTCGGACGGGAGACTTAAAGAACTGACTGGCAATTGCGAGGAACATGGTTCCACCCAGGGCTGCGGAAAGCCTACAGCACCAGAGCCAACGCAACGGGACAATGAGAGAAGAGGACTAACAATACATGACCCGAGCCAGAGTTGCAGCGAGACAGGTGATCAAGGGTATCACCTCCTTAGCTTCCGCCTCATGGATCTGAAACAGAAGGTAAAAACAACCTCACACAGCAGATCACAGAGACCAGCAAGGAGCAGACACATGCTCAAAGCCTCACCAACCAGCTAGAGACTGAGGCTCAAACCAGAAACAAAGACTTGAAATGGCTCAGGCGGCTGCTGAACCATGAGAGCACTTGGACATTGCAAGCACAGGACCTGTGCTGAACTGTCGCTAGGGCAACCGCCCAGGCACCAGACAAGCCATGGAAGACAGCGCACCCAACCTGCGCACACCACAGGACGTCCCACAGCTGTCGACGACAACATCCTCTGCCAAACCCTTCACACAGGTGTCAAGCGGAGGCTGCATAAGGACCGCTGGACACGACTATTTCAGAGTTACAGGAGCTGCTGACACCAGCAAAATAGCCCCTGAACAGGACTCACCAGAGGAGTACTGCAAAGGACAAGCTTCCAACTCCTTGCCCCACACAGCTCAGGCAAGCTCACATCAGCACTGCCACAAGAGCAGAGCAGAACTCCAATCCTTCAGACTTCTTGTGACTAAGAGGCTAACAACCACCTGCTGCCCTCCTGTCACCAGCACTAGGTCAGTCATAAACCCTCTTCAGGCCACACAGGCCCCGATACACTTCCTGAAACCACAAGCAGACACCTGCGCCACACAAACGGACTTCACTCCAGGGGGCACAAACAACCAGAGCCCAACGCTGCTGGGGTGTGTCTGATCTTTCTGCACCTCCGATATCGCCCGCTGTTGTCCATAGGAGGGACAACAACTATCGAAAAGGGGGGATTATGTAGTGATTGAGGCGATTCAGACACTTAATTGCCTGTTACATTTAACAAATATGTTTTAAATACTTTGGGCTGAATAACAGACCTTCCCCCAACACAACGGAGAAGGACCCTCCGTTACCAGGGAAACCAGCTGATAAGGTGTTTTACCGCCCCAAAGGAATGTGGCCACATGGAAAGTTCCCAACTAAAGACACAAAGCCTGTAAAACACATTGTGGCCTCAAGTTATAGACAAATCGTCTATAAATGAACATGCACCCCAGGACATTGTATGTACACATATAACTCTCTTGTAATGTGTTCCCTATCATTGCATTCCCTATGTATACATGTCCTGCGAACGACTTACTCGACTTACGACTTACATGTAGCCTCGTATATGTCATGTCTCCTATCAAATTAATGCACACTTCATAACTTACACTTCCACGTATGTCATGTCCTTGTACGAAGCAATATGTGTTTGTTGCATTAATTAGAGTGTACCTGAACACAGACTCATCGATTTCAGGCTTTGGAACAAAGAGCAATAAAACTCTCCAGAGGAATTTCCCGCTTGGAAATCCCAACAATCTCATTGGTCAAGCCTGCCTCCAGAGGGTGGGACTATTTTCGACCTTAAAAAGAGAGCTTGCAGAGATCCTCGTCTCTTCGTCTCCTGCTAACACGGACACAGCACGCTGTGCCTGGGGGAGGGAGGGCTCTCACCCAGCAGGGTGCCCACATGGCAGGCCTCCACAAACACCGAGCCAAAGTGTTTGGCTCACAAGGCCATGGAGGCCATGGACCAGAAGGCCCAAACTCTGCATGCCATGTGCAACTTCCTCTATGGATTTGAAGCAACCACGCAAGCACATCATCTCTTCTTCATCCAATGCAGAAGAACTTGATCTTAAATAAGTCAAAGCCATCGGACGGAACCCACAAACTTCCTCCTGCGATTTCACCTCGGATGGTCTTCTACAGAATCAGGTTAAATGCAAGTAAAGTACGAAACAGAAATTGCGGTGTAGTTAGTAAAACTGTAAACCCCTTTGTTACAACAAAGGAGTTTATCGAGGATGGTTCTTCACAAGGTTTAGACTCTCTGCATAGATGCGTCCATCTATTCTAACCCTTTCCCTTCCAACCACTTTAACCTTAACTCTTGTCATGTATGTTTGTGTATGTATGTTTCATGTTAGTTGTAGTCTTGTTCCATGATTTAGTTATTAAAGTTTGTGCACAACATATGTTTGGTCCTGACTCTCTGCCTGCAAACAAATTGTCCCTTAAATGATCGATATTGCTACGTGCTCTATAGGCGCGTACATAAATTAAAAGAAATAATTATTTTTCTGTAGCCTTTTCTAAGAATGAATTAATAATCAATACTGAACGTCCATAGGACGAACTGATTGATTGTAATTTTAATGTAGCTACGTCAAATTAATATTTTTAATTGAATTGAATATTCATAATTAATCATAAGGAGTTATGAATAATTATTAATATTTCCCCTCAGAGCTAATTCGCTACAAGTGTATAGATGCATTGCCTAGAATGGGAATGGCATTTATGGCCATGTTTACACACATATTGCATAAAGTAAAATGGTATATCAAATTATTCTGTATCTTTCATAACATTGAGAATCATAAAACAAACTTGAAGCATAAAAATTGATTGGTGAATAAAAACAAAAATCCCATTGTTTGTCTATTCATGTCTTTTAATTTTCTCAATAAAGGGGTTCTGGTGTCCTCTACAAAGCAGAGGATATAGCATATAATTAAAAATATATATATATCAATTTGTTTTTTATGCTCCAAACAATAATGACCGGGAAAAAACTAATCTAAATTCACAAAACCTTTTTTTTCTGGTTCTCTGGTTAATAGACAATTTGTAGCAAAATATTTTTGGAATTCCTATTATTGGTAAATTACTTCTAGATTAATAATCATACATTTCTCACTGTACACTGCTATGGTGGAGCCATTGCTTAGCCTATCTGTACTTTACTAGAGCAGCCTCAGTAATTTCAGAAGCACCTTCAATAATTTGATTCTGGAACTGGGCCTGAATGAGTATCACAACTGTTCCGATCCGATTTGTGAGTCCCGTGGCTTGTTTGTTTTCTAGAATATCTGCATTGGTTTCTATGGCCATGACGTTGTGTTGGTGGGCCAAAAACTTGAAATATTGTTAAATATTGTTGTGTTGTAAATAATACTGTCTATATGTGTATCCACCGTGCTATTGCGTCTTCTTAGGCAGAACCGTAGGAGACTGGTATGCAGGACTTTATTCCATGCTGTCCTCTCCGCTGGTCTCAAACCTCTCCATTATCTTGTGATTTTCTACTTTTGCGGCACTTTGCAACAACACAACCTTGTTTCTGCAGCGACTTTAAGCATGTTTACTAATACAACGTCTGACGTTTACACTTTACGTGGCGTGAGAAAATGACAATCCACGAGAAAAATGTTTTTTTGGTTCGTTTTTTACAATGGAGTGTCTATTTACACAAAGTGCAAATAGCCTTCCTTTTTGGCTATTTACACTAACACCCACTGACGTCTGTTGGACCAAAAACAAAATTTAACAGTAGTGTAGGGGTAAGGCGCATGGCGGAACATTTTGATACAGATCAACCCGAATTTGAATTCGCCTTTTTCTAAACTGTACTCTTTTTCCCCCCATCACATATCAGATCGGAAAGGCATTTATTTTCAATAATTTTTTTTTTTTTTTACTTGATGTGTGAAAAGTGAAAAATGTCTCATGTGTTTTTAATAATAAAGGTATCAGTTAGGGGTAGGTGTAGGGCGGGCTTTATTGTCCCAATAAGGCATCTATTCAATAATTTTAATAAATATAAGCATTTACACTCTTAAATCTGTTTTGAGCTACATTCATCTGTGGTTTGAAATCCTATTCAAATCACATTTCTGGAAACATCAGACGTTGTTATAGGAAACATACTGAAAGTCACTGCAGAAAAAGGTTGTGTTGTAGCAAAGCGCCGTACAAGCAGAAAATTACAGGGCTTAAAGTATTCCGGCACCGTGCCGGATCTGCGGCGTTTGGCTGCGGGGAAAATTTCTATAAATAAAAAACTGTTGATATCACGTTCGAGTTCATGAGTTCGCCTACCAATGGTTTGAGAGTAACATGCAGAGTCATCTGGCATTGGTGTTGACGTCGCCGATGAGCACACACTTCCAGCCAATCAGCGATCAACAGGCAGACGCGCTCATTCATGACTGAAGGGATTTTAGCGCAATATCTTGTAGCTGTATATTCAAGTGATCGCAATGCTAAAGTGGCATAAATATACAGTATCTGCATAAAGAAGTTGTATCTGTATTCGAGTAAAGAGTGGGAGAGTGATCCAGCGTGGATTACACCTCTTTATAAACATAACCAACTCTGAGAGCACAATTGGCTTTATGCACAGCTGCACTACTTCCTGAACTTCAGCCAGCTCCTTTGTTTCCTGTCTGCCATTATTGGACAAACTGATTAATCCAGGTGTGTCTGATTATTGTTGTGACTACAGAGGTCAGGCACACTGGATTAATCAGTTTGTCCAATAATGGCAGACAGGAAACAAAGGAGCTGGCTGAAGTTCAGGAAGTAGTGCAGCTGTGCATAAAGCCAGTTGAATGGCTTTAACTGAATGAGTAATCTGGGGGGCCGGACATGTAAATGAAGGGTCCTCATGGCTATGTCCCAGGTGTGAAATTGCCTGCGAATTACATTGTTTTTTCCGATCTCTTATATTAGTACTTTTTGCAAATAAATTGGCTTATTCTTATGCTGCGTTCACACCGGACGTGATTCGCGCGAGTGATTTACATGTTAAGTCAATGCAGAGACGCGAAATGGCATTCTGCGGCGTGATTCGCGCGATTGAGGCGGCGCGAATTGAACGTTTTGAACGTGCAAATCTCTCAAGTTGAAAAATCTGAACTTTGGCGGATATTTCGCACCGCGTTAACCAATCACGAGCTTGCTCTAGTAGTGACGCATTTACAAGCGGAGGCAGAAATCCGAACAACAATGGAGGACAAGATAATCGTGGCCGTATGTGGATACCGGAGTTGTATGATACATCATCCTATCACTACAGGAACAGGAATAAAAAGGATCTTGCTTGGAAGAAAGTGAGTTACCCTCTCAACAAAATATATGTCAGCCATTTCACTACGAGACTGGAGCAGAAAAAAAGAGCCAGAGCCAGCAGCAAATGTGAGAAGGACTAGCCGAGGAAAGGCGGGTCTCGCCGGGTAAGCGAGCGTGGAATGTCACTGATCACCTGGATCTCACAACTCCGAAAACGGCAGATAAAATGCTCAAATAGGCACTCTTTTTATAAATTAACCACAGATTTGAGCTTTAAACAACTATATTATCGCCTGAAAAAGTCTTTAAACTACGTTTTGTCACACATTAATAGTAGTATTTTTTTTACAAAAAGACGTCAAGTGACCATATAGGCTCATATAGGGCAGAAGCCCCTCCCATGACGCGAATTCGCGTCTTTTGTGTAGTTGTCACACGCGAATTTCACGCGCGAATGAAGCGAGTAAACTCAAAATGTTCAAGCGTCCACCTTCGCGCGAATCGCGTCCGGTGTGAACGCCACATTACTGTTGACATTGAAAATTATGTTTTCTGAGGGTTTAGTCAATTAATTTCTTGATTGCCGTTTTGACAGTTTCCACCTGGGCATTTTAGTCATATTTGCTAATTCTCTTTAATGTATTTGCCCTGTTTTGATACAATTTCCTGAGATTTTTTTGTTTGTTTTTCATCAACATTTTTTGGCGCTCTCCAACACACAACAGACTTCCCCCGAACCCCCGTAGAGGGACAGATGTCCACCCAACATAGCTTTGCAAAATCCTGTGGGAGAAACTGATCATGATCATTATGAACTTTACTCCAGTCTAGTACAACAATGTTCCTCAAAGTCAGTAAAGTTGATAAAGCCAAATTAAAATGTCATTAAACAAACTAGATTTGGGCTAAGCCCCAAATCTTTCAAATGTCTGGCTCCGCCCCTGGCAGATACATTATTATACTGTTGTTTTTTCTTTTGTTTGCCAAATAACGTATTTGTCCACTCACCCACCCCCAACCCCACTGAAAAAAAAAGTTCAGGCGCAGGATTTTTTTTTTTGCTTTAACCCCTGAAATTACAATATGACGTGTTTTGAAACCAGCGGAGACGACTTCGTGGAATAAAGCTGCTCATACTAGCCTCCTACGGTTCTGCCGCTGCCTCAGAAGACGCAGTAGTCCAGCGCGCACACTGTATTGCAAACTCCTTCATGTTGCGGTTGCTGTTGTTGTTTTTGGTGCATACCTACCAATATCTACGCCATAGAAACCAATGCAGATATTCAGGGAAATGAAAGAGTGACGTGGTACACAATGTGTACAGTCATTAATTTAGATCAGATTTCAATCGGATACACAAATAATCAGATTTAGACCGTGTGAACGAGGCTTAAAATGTCATCATTTACTCACAAAGTTTCTTTCTTCTGTTGGACACAAAAGAAGATATTTTGAAGAATGTTGGTAATCAAACAGTTTACGGCACCCATCGACTTCCATGGTATTTTTTTCCTACTATGGAAGTCAATGGCTACTGTAAACTCTTTGATTACCAACATTCTTCAAAATATCTTCTTTTGTGTTCAACAGAGGAAGAAAAAAAAACTCGAGGGTAAGTAAATGATGACAGAATTTCAATTTTTGGGTGAACTGTCCCTTTAAGTGTTCTTTATGTGTTTCTGCATTCAGAAATCATTACATAGAAACACCAATCATTTATATAGACATTTAAGAAAGTGTTTCTCTCGTGATGGTTTACTTTAGAATATAGAGCATTTATTCATTTTTAACCTTCTGTGTTTTCTTACAGAAATGTGATGTGGAAGTCTCAATTCCCTTATCAGTAAGGGATTCCATTGATCGCTGGTGATAATGGTTTTCAGGTATGTAATGGTGGAGGGGATTTTTAGAGGAGCTAAAGGGATCCAGACAAGAACAGTGCAAGATTCTCTCTATATTGCCAGTATTGCTGTTTCTTTAACCATTAGCAGCAGCATTTGTCTGTAAGGTATATAATAAGGCACTCATCTATTTTGATCAGATTCATAATCAATATTTCAGGATGCAAGCACTCCTCACAGACCATGTGTGCAAATGCCACAAGGCAACTGTCAGTTAAACAACACACAGGGCTTGCTACAGTCTGTTAATGTTACATCTTTACAATTTTAGTATTGGCATTGACAGTGCCAGTATGTTGAGTTGTAAATGCTACATCTGTTTTAACCAGAAAGTGTCCCTTTTTCAACCAGATTGGTTGTACTAAACTGAGGGCCAGTCATGAATATGGCTGATTCTATATTTGGTGTCCGAACTCCGAAGTCATTTGTTACTCATCGTCAAGGATCATAATTTATGTTAGTCAGCCGTTTTTTTCCTTAACTTTTCGATATGCCAAATGTATCTCCAATTAAAGAATCACTCATATGTTCATACAGTTCTTTGTATAGGTGTAATATATTCGCTGTTGTAATTTCAGTCAGGCAGTCAGTCACTGACCTATAGTTAGGACCCAGACTGTACAGAGGACTCAATGCAGTTTAGTACAGGTACGATTGCTATTATTATTACTAGCCCAAGACGTACCTAATAGTGATATTGTATCCGTGATGCTGTAATGTTGAGTACTCGCCGTAGCACACATCTGTAAGCTAATCTTTAGCTAATCCTATTATATGATCACTGTATAGATAAACATATTTACAGTGTTAGTGTTAATGTCATAGGAAATGCTGATTGCTTTCATCAGAATCAGAAATTAGAATCAGAAAGAGCTTTATTGCCAAGTGTGCTTGCACACACAAGGAATTTTTCTTGGCGCTGAAGCTTCCAGTGCACATATACAATACAAACACAACAAGAACATAGTTATACAAATTCTAAGAATAAAAATATGAAAATAGCATTAAAAAAATATTAGGTCACAGTTACGTTTCGTCAGAATAAACATTTACAGATTATAAACATATTTACAGTATGTGAGTAGTATGGGTGGCACGGTACATGAAAAAAAAAAACGAACCGTTCAGTTCGCTTGTCTTGGTTCGGAGCGTGTGCAATGTATCCTCGTGCCCGTATGTTACCTCAGACAGTGGGTGTCCTTTTCGCACGAAATAAGAGGTGTGTGTGTGTGTGTGTGTGTGTGTGGACATACAGTAAAATAAAGTAAAAGTGGAGTGCTGCAGGTCACGTCACGTGTAGAAATGCAAGTGGGAGAGACAAGGAAGGCTGCCCGGAATTGGAGGATGCGCCAGCGATGTATAGCAGACAGGGCAGATGCAGAGTGTATGGAGAGGGGGGGAGAGGGGGGGGGGGGGTGTTCAAGAGGGAAATGGCCTGTGGGAAGAAACTTTTCCTGTGCCTAGATGTTCTATTGGCCAGTGATCGGAATCTCCGTCCTGATGGTAACAGTTCAAGCAGGAGGTGTCCAGGGTGAGTGGAGTCTGTGATGATTTTCCCTGCTCTCTTCCTCACTCTGGAAGAGTACAGGTCTTGGAGGGTTGGCAGGGAGGCACCAATAATCCTTTCTGTAGTCCGGATTGTGTGTTGTAGTCTCCGGATGTCAGATTTGGTAGCTGAACCAAACCAGACAGTGATGGAAGTGCATAAAACAGACTCAATGACAGCCGAGTAGAACTGAATCAGCAGCTCCTGTGGGAGGTTGAACTTCCTCAGCTGACAAAGGAAGTACAGTCTCTGCTGGGCCTTTTTCACAATGGAGTCAATTTCTGGACAATGTGATTGTCCCACTTCAGGTCCTGAGAGATGGTAGTGCCCTGGAACCTGAATGACTCTGCTTCCAAAGTGCTGTTCATGATGGTGAGTGGGGGAGAGCTGGGCTGTTCCTCCTGAAGTCCACTATCATCTCCACCGTTTTGAGCGTGTTGAGCTCAAGGTTGTTATAACTGCACCAGACAGCCAGCTGTTCAACCTCCAGTCTGTAAGCAGACTCGTCACCGTTTTGGATGAGGCCGATGACAGTGGTGTCGTCTGCAAATTTCAGGAGCTTCACAGAGGGGTCTTTAGAAGTGCAATCATTGGTGTACAGGGAGAAGAGCAGTGGGGTGAGAACACACCCCTGGGGGGCGCCAGTGCTTGTAGTGAGAGTCCAGGATGTGAGTTTCCCCAGTCTCACGGGCTGTTGTCAGTCTGTTTATCGGGATGGGGTAGGGGGGAGGGGGGATTGCAGGATGTGATGGGGGACATGTGAAGTGCAGATCAGAGCGGATGTGTGATGTGAGACTGGGCTTTTCAAACCTGCAGTAGAATGCATTCAGATCCTCAACCAGTTGTTGATTCTCTACAGAACGGGGGGATGGTGACTTGTAGTTGGTAATGTTCCTCAAGCCTGTCCAAACTGAAGCCGGGTCGTTTGCTGAAAACTGGTCTCTCAGCTTTTCAGAGTAGCTTCTTTTAGCAACTCTGATCTCCTTTGTCAGTCTGTTTCTGGCCTGTTTATACAAGACTTTATCCCCACTTCTGTAAGCCTCTTCTTTGGCATGACGGAGCTGTTTGAGTTTCCCAGTAAACCATGGTTTATCATTAGTGAATGATAAGAATGTCCTGGTAGGAATGCATGTATCCTCACAGAAACTGATGTATGATGTTACAGTATCTGTGAGCTCATCCAGAGCAGTGGGAGCAGCTTCAAAAACTGTCCAATCAGTGCAATCGAAGCAGGCTTGTAAGTCCAGCTCTGCTTCATTAGTCCATCTTTTTACAGTCTTTATTACAGGTTTAGCTGATTTCAGTTTCTGCCTGTAGGTCGGTATAAGATGAACCACACAGTGATCAGAGAGCCCCAAAGCTGCCCGTGGGATGGAGTGATATGCATTCCTTATTGTGGTGTAACAGTGGTCCAGTATATTACTGTCTCTGGTGGGACATGTAACGTGCTGTCTGTATTTTGGCAGTTCACGGGAGAGATTTGTTTTATTAAAATCCCCAAGAATGATTAAAAGAGTCTGGATACCTTTGTTCATTTTCAGCTATTTGTTCAGCCAGCTGTTGTAGCGCTGCGCTCACACATGCGTCTGGAGGAATGTAAACATTCATGAGAATGAACGAGGAAAATTCCTGCGGCGAGTAGAAAGGTTTACAGTTTATGAAGTGCGCCTCTAGATTAGGAGAGCACATCTTCTTCAGCGTTGTTACATCTGAACACCAACTTTTGTTAATGTAGAAACACTATCCACCACCTCTCGTTTTCCCTCTTAGTTCCGCGATGCGATCTGCTCGGAACAGCTGGAAGCCTGGCAGATATAGTCCGGTATGGCTTCACTCAGTCAGGTTTCAGTGCAGCAGAGTTTGAAAATACTGGTTAACGTGGGTGAGGAGAAGAAGTTTGTCCATTTTGTTAGGAAGGGATCAGAGATTCGCAAGATGAATACTAGGGAGTGCAGAGCGGAGGCCGCGCACGTGGAGTTTAACCAGTGCGCCGGATCGCTTCCCCCGTTTGCGTCGTTTTAAACACACAGCTGCGGCTCCGACAAGAAAATCAAACAAAATGTCAGAATAGTCAAAAACTGTAGAAATGTTGTCTGGTGTGTGTTTCCTAATGTCCAGTAGTTCATCTTTGGTGAAACTGATCGGAAAAGAATGACTAAACGCAGAAAAAACAAACAAAAACAACACAATAGCAGAAGGGCTCCATACCGAGGCTGCCATCCGCGGTGCCATCTTGTATGATGTTCTTTTGCATATTGATGTTTTATCAGTGTGTATATTTATACTTTATTGTTGTTTCTCTTTCTAGAACCGCACTTAATTAAACAGTTAATAGGGGGAACAGGAGGTCCATTACTGCCTCGCAACACCCTGGTTGCTGGCATTGATCACTTTCAACACTTCGCTCCTGAAGCACTGCAGATGCGCCTGAAGGATCGAAAGCGGAGAACCTTCAACTCAGATGTGACCTCAGAGAACACTCTGCAGCCCACTCTTCAAGGCCACTGTCTTCATCTCAGCTAGTTCTTTCGCCCAGGCACTCATTGCTTAAGGATCGAGTCTCTACCTCACCGTCACGCCACAGAGTAACTTCAACAAGAGTTCAAAGATATCCACATTATGAAAGAGATAAGTCAGTGAAACAACGTGACAGAATAGATGAGATTGTCCACAAGCTTCAGAGGAGTTCCAAACCATCAGGATCAACTTCGGCCATCGCCAGAGCGTGCATCAACACCCCAGAGGGCTCAGCATGCTGAGGAACGCTACCAACACCCAAGGTAGCCATCAGAAACTGTTCACACCCAATCAAGAGAACTATTGTCCTGGTCCAACCTATACCATTTCTAAAGGTAGGGATGGGGAAATGAAGCCTCATAAAGCACTGATACTGAATTCAGGACCAAAATACAGGCACACTATTCTTACTATATTTTGTCATAGAAAGATATGGTAAAAGTACCCTGGTAAAAAAAGTATACTTTATTGTATTTCAAATACATTCCCTTTCCAGCAGTATATTGCAAATATACTAACAAAAATGTTTACCATCTTTAAATATATAAAAAGTATATTAGCATTATCTTTTCACAATACAACTTTTAACACACTTTAAAATAATTTTATTTTTGTATATTTTCTAAAAATTAAAAAAAAAAAAATCTAAATATTTAAAAAAATATACTTAAAATGAAAATTCTGTTCTTTTTTTTTTTAAATGTACTTATTTGAACATTACTTTAAAATATATTTTAAGTATATTTTAAACTGTATGCTCAAAATTGTCACTGTTACTAAAAGTATATTATTTAATATCCTGAAGTTTTTAAGTTAAAGGGGCTATATGCGTTTTTCTGAAATTTAAACTCGCGACTGACACCTGTGGCCAAAAAACAGAACTGCTCTTCATTTCTGCTCGCTCTCGCAGCGCGCGTTCGTACGTGCACACTTCACAAGTCATCTGCTGCAAGGAGGTCAACATTATGTTTACAGAGGTAAGAACAGTCAAATACATATAATTTTTGAGATAAGTGTTCTCTTATCAAAACGTCAAACGTGTAGCTGACAAACTACACAAAAAATTAATACATTAAATAAATAAATAAACCCATTTCGCCATTGGCATGCACGCTGATGAAGGGCGCACAGACGAAACTTTCGTAGAATATTAAAAACACAAATCTGAGCACTGTCCTTGACGACTGAGCACTGTCCTTGACCACTTATTATACACAAGTAGCTTACTATCACCAAGTATGAAAGACAAATATACATAATACTATTTAGCAATATTTATTGACTACATGTCTTATGTGAAATAAAATGCATCACACTTTACATCTTCATTTACCTCTTATTTTTTGTTAAGATATAGAAACAACAAACAATATAATGTAGCTTTACATGGCTATATAATAAATAATCCATCAGTTTTATATAGCGCTTTTCTAGACACCCAAAAAGACTTTACATTACTGATGCACTATTCATATTTATTTTTGTTAATTCTCTCAATATTTATTGTTTGCCGGTCTCTCTCAATCTTCGACCTTTTTTGGCCACTTGTCAGGGGTTTAACTTTTTTAGTCTTCTGTGGAGTTACTGTTGGTGTCCGAGTCCTGGGTCTCTTCTGTGTATTCGTTAAATCCATTGCACTGCTTGCGAGTGTAGGCTACTCGCTGACTAGCGGTGGTGGCAGAGTGATCTGAAACGTTTAACATGAACGCGCTTGACGTCACATCCGCAGACAGCGCGGGAAAAGACGACCCGTCAGAAAATATGAAAAATAGGATACAGGCTTATAGGTGCACCCACTGTGAGCGGACAAGGTGTCAGTATGCTCATCAGGAGATGTTTGAGTCATAAATGGTAAAATAAAAAGTTACGTTTATTTTGGGGAAAAAGTTGCATATAGCCCCTTTAAATTTGAGTATAATTTTTAAGTTTACTTATTCATGCGTTAAATTCACTTCCTTACTTTATTGTATATTACTTTCATAAATTGTTGTATGACTAATGCATTAAAAGACCATTTTTAAATATATGCAGTGTACAGTTGGCTACTGTAGTTGTGATATAAGTGTAAATATGTTTAATAAGTTCACACTGGCAGAGAAGAATTGTTACAATACACATATATCGATATTAAACCAACAGCACAAAATACAGGTACATGCAAGAAAATATGAGTTGAGTCTTATCGTAATTCAAATGTCAAATCAGATTTTGTTGCTCACTGCCTGCAGCCAATCAGAGGCAGAGCTGCTGACTTTATTCATCGGACTCTGCCTCGCTCACTCACGGGAGATTTGCAGGTGAAGTACAATATCACCATATACAGTGAAGTTGTCACTGAGGCACCAACAGGCTTTTTTCTGGATTTTCAAGAGGAGATTGGAGCTTTAGTTTTAATTTCTACATTTCCATAACTGTTTGTTTCACACCGATATAATGAATTGTTCTGCATCTGCGAGAGTGTGGGTGGGCTTTTGATATTGCGGCTCTACTTCCTGCTCTCTACTGCGCAGATTCCGGTCCCGAGATCACTACTGCGCTAGCCTGGTTAAATCCAGACCATTCTCAGTAGTAACTGAGTTATGGTCTGGCAAAGTTTCATAGACAAATCATTTAGCTCAAATACAGCGCCGCTCAAATACCTCTTGGCGCAATTGGATAGACCTAAAACCAATCAGAGCGATGAGGGAGATGACGTATGCAGAGCGATGGAGAAACATTGTATGCTTCGTTCCACTCCAGTTTTAGACACGCACCGCCGCCATTTAGTTAATAGTCCACTTACTCTGCTAATGGACAAGCAGCGTTCTTGACAGTATCACTAAGTATGTATTTGTATATTTTAGGCTACAATAAAACGAAATATATGATAAAACACCAATCTACCTCTTTTAATTTTCATTAAAAAAAAAAAAATATTAAACATATTATAGCCACACAAATGTAGTGCAGGCAATGCATATTATCTTCAATGCATGTTTATATAAAAAAAAAAGAAATATAAAAAACCCAGCCTCTTTTCGTTTACATTTTTTTTAAAAACACACATTAATGTGTGCATAATATAGGCTATGATTATCACTGTAATAAATGAAATATGACATAAAACACAACCCAGTCTCTTTTTGTTAAATGTCAGTTTATGTGTGATCAGTAGCAATTATAAAAGTATAAGTAAAAGGTATAAGAAGCTATACAATAAATAAAGCAATTCAGTCAAACAAAGTCAGCGCTAGGAGACTACAACGGTAAAGTTTAATAGCTTAAAAATATAAAGTTATGAAACTTCACTTTGCCCTCAGACAAAACGATCAGTCAGGGAACAAATTATAGATTAATGAGAGCAAAGATCAGCCGTTAGATCTACACCAGACGAATCATATCTTATGTTTAACCACTACAGAGACATCAGAGCCGAGGAAAGGCTGCTCTCGGTGGGGTTAATGAGCGCTAAGCGCCGCTGATCCACTGGAGCTCACAACTCCGAAAACGGCAGATAAAATTTTCAAAAAGGCGCTCTCTTTATAAATAAATCACAGATTTGAGCTCTAAACAACTACATTCTCGTCTGAAAAGGACTTAAAACTATATTTTGTGAAACATAAACACTAGGGCTCTCGCTAAGACCCATTCGTTTAGCCACCAAAGGGCCAAGCTGGTATCAGACTTTCGCCGAATCCAATCGGTAAGACAGCGATAACATCTTTTTTAGATATGAAGGCTTTGAGTGTTGTTCTTTGCTCGGGTTTTAACGAAAAGGAAAAGTTTAAATCGCTTAAAACAGACACGATAGCTGATTCGAACAAGTGATGCTCCACGGCGTGATGCTTTTTTACAGCCTATGATTTTAGCACAGTCTCTGATCTCTGTCAACTGTCATCAGATGCAAGTGTAACAATGAGCAGCTCATCAGTAAATGGATTATAATGTGTAATTTATATTTGTGCATAGAGGGTCTGTAAATGACATTGGTCCAATATATATTTTTTAACCTTCCAGTGTTCTTTTAATGAAAAACATGGTAGGTTTTGCTGAAACCATGTGAATTTTAAATAAAAACAATTGGGCTTGTTAATGAAATATGTATCTTCATTAGTTACATTGTTACATTTTATTTATTTTAATGGCCTTGAAAACAAATGCATTCAACATTGGGGAAATGTCTCCTAAGTAATTAATTAAATGTAGTTAAATGGTAGCACATTTAAAATACTGTATTATGTGACATTATGTAATTCAAAGTATATTGTAGAATGTATAGCTAAGTAATAAAGTATATTGCTATTGACTACAAAGTGTATATTTTTTAGCATTTGGAATAAGCCGAAGGTACTGAGCATACAGTACCTCGAGTATCAGTACCAATTAATTATATTAATTGCCTGTAATATAATATATTCATAGCATATTGCTTGTGTGTTCTAAATACACTATTTGTAATACATAAAGTATACTTATAATACAAATAAAGTATACTTATAACGCAGATAATATAAAATCGAAAAGCTTCCCATACCCACATACAGTGGTCTAAATACACAATTCTGGTTTAATTTAACAGGAAACCCTTTGAAGTTCCATAAACCACTGATAAAAGTGATAAGCATGTAAGTATATGTTGTCTGAGCTGTAATGATACATTTTTGATTTTGTTGGTTATAAATTAATTTTTGAAAGTGTGTAACTCAGGCCCTGTGTGCTCTAGCACCCTGCAGACAGTTTGGGCTGTTTCCACTAAATTCCAGAAAATACTGGAAAAAAGAATTTGGTCTGTATCATGTTGTATGCAAGATTTATTCAAATGGATCTGAAGGGAGGACTTTTACCTTTTTTATGTCATTTCCGCCTACCATAAAATTTAAGTATATACCTGATCAGGGTCTGCAGAGTTTAAGCTATATTGAAGCATTTTCCATATTTCACATTCACACAGATCTCACAGTCGCTAATATCACTGTTTGATAATGTTTTATGTTGGATGTAGTATTTTGTAAAGCTGTTTTGTCTAAAGCAGAAGTCAAACGGTTTCATGTTAGCAGGAATGGAAAAAAAGCCCTTCAACCACACGCTATTAACACCTCAAACACACTCACACACTGACATTAAACACGCACACATGTAGCAGTTACAAGCTCATGCATAACCTGTTTGTCCAACAGATCAAACCACATTTCTGTACAGATGTGAATAAATGAGATCACAGCAGAGTCTCATTTTGGTGATTATTTTGTATCTACATTTTGCATTTTTTTTTAAAGAGATTTACTCGCGTGATCTCTTTAAAACTTTAATAGTCAAACATGAAAAAGATCCAATGTGCCATATGATTTGTTAAAAAGTCCTTGTATTACAAGGAAAATTCTTTTGAAGTTTTTAGGAGACCATTTCATGAATCCATCTTTAAGTACCACACTTCAAGAATGATCCTACTGCACGTCCGCTGTGATTTCCTGATGCCACATGTGGGGATTCTCATCAATCCTAAAACTCAGTCATTGACTCTGAATCTGAGGTTGTCGCAGGAGCTCCTGGTCTTGCACTTAGAGAAGGATTGAAGTTTGATCATCATCTCATGGCAATAGGCGCATACTTGACATGATCTTCCTCTTTAACGTTCTGTAAAATAATACATCATACAAGATGATAATACATCAGAAGTTGTGACCCTTAGAACAGACAGAGAAATATCTTTGGCAGATTTACATTTATTCATTTAGCTGACGATTTTATCCAAAGCGACATACAACTGAGGAATACAGGAAGCGATCCGTCATGAAGAGGTGAAAAATCACAAAAAGTGCCTGAAATATTAAAAGTATTTGGACATTGCTTAGAGTAGCATAAGCTAGAATAGGGAGGGGATAGGGGAAATGTATGGGTTTTTTTTATTTTTAAAGATGAGGTTTATTTTCAAAAATGAAAATTCTGTCATTAATTACTTACCCTCATGACACCCGTAAGACCTCCGTTCATCTTCGGAACACAAATGAAGATATTTTAGTTGAAATCCGATGGCTCAGAAAGGCCTCCATTGGCACAATGCACTTAACACTCTCAAGACCCATAAAAGGTACTAAAGACGTCGTTACAAAGTCCATCTCACTACAGTGGTTCTACAATAACTTTATAAAGCGACGAGAATAGTTTTTGTGCGCAAAAAAAACCTAAATAACAACTTGTATAGTGATGACCGATTTCAAAACACGGCATCATGAAGCTTCGAAGCGTTATGAATCAGCAAGTCGATTTAGCGATTTGGATCGTCAAAGTCACATGATTTCAGCGGTTTGACACGCGATCCGAATCATGATTCAACTCACTGATTCATAACGCTTCGAAGCTTCATGATGCCGTGTTTTGAAATCGGTCATCACTATACAAGTTGTTATTTAGGTTTTTTTTGCGCACAAAAACTATTCTCGTCGCTTTATAAAGTTATTGTAGAACCACTGTAGTGAGATGGACTTTATAACGATGTCTTTAGTACCTTTTATGGGTCTTGAGAGTGTTAAGTGCATTGTGCCAATGGAGGCCTTTCTGAACCATCGGATTTCAACTAAAATATCTTCATTTGTGTTCCAAAGATGAACGGAGGTCTTACGGGTGTCGAACGACATGGGGGTAAGTAATTAATGACAGAATTTTCATTTTTGGGTGAACTAACCCTTTAAGTGCTCATGAGTTTTTAGCTGTCTTTTGAATGTTGACAGTGATTCTGCATTCCGGATGGAGGTGTGGAGATCGTTCCACCAGCAAGGAACAGTGAATGAAAATTTTCTGGAAATGGATTTCATGCCTCTCTGTGATGGTACCACGAGCCATCGCTCCTTAGCTGAGCGGAGGCTTCTGGTGGGGGTGTAGACTCGTAGGAGCAAGTGGAAGTATGCGGGAGCTATATTTATTTCGGTTGTGATGTAGCATATGACTTTCTGACTTCAGTGTTTCACAGATGCATTTAAGTAATGCCCAATTGGACACTAAAAGTCTGATCTGATATGTGATTTTGCTGTAACAATATGGACAATATCAGATGCTGTTGTCTGTGATCGTTCATTATATCGCTTGTATACAGAGACACAGAACATAAATTAGGAATAAATTCCCTTACCAATTTATATGTTTTTCTTTTGTGGAATGTGGGATCAGCGTATGTTGTCTCTTCTTCCGGAGTCTGAACTGTTTTAGCAACAACAAAAATAGATGCATTAAAACAACAAAACGCATTCTTGTGACTTATAGGGCTGTCAAAGTTAAACCATTAATGTATGCTATTAAATATTTAACGCTGCAGTTTTTGAAACTACTAATTGATTGAGTGTGTGGCTTTTCATTGAGGAAGACACATCATGTCCATATTTCATGATGACAATGTCAAGATTCATCAGGCTCAAACGGTGAAAGAATAGTTGGGAGAATGAGTTCTAGACTCTTACATTGTCAATACAAGGTCTTGACCAAAAATGTATGTGCACCTCTTGATGGAATAATGTGATGTTATTTCCATCAAGAGCTATATAAATGAACTATATGAAGAATGATTTAAATTATAATAATGACTATTATTATTATTTGTTAAAAGCAGGTAACACTCGCCTTCTTGATCAGTTTTTCTGTGTTTCCTGCAGATGCAGAAGATCCCGACTGCAGCAACAATCAACAGAGATCCAGCAGAGATCAGCACTATCAGAGAGACTGAGACTGTAATGATATCAGGGAAAAAGAGAGAATTTATTAAAAGGATAACCCCTTGATATGTAACATCTCCTTTTCAAGGAGGTCCCAATAATACATACAAAATACAACACATTTTCATTAATATAAGTAAATATGTCCGTCCGGGGCCGTATTCACAAAACATTTTATCTTAGCACTAAGAGTTCTCTTAAATAGCAGTAAAAGTTCTTAGCTAAGACTTTTCTCTTAAAACACAAAACTGCTGAGAGCAGCTTTTACTAAGGAATAGAGGGAAGTCTTAAAGGGGGGATGTGACATATGAGAATTTCTGTGCCAAATACACTCCTTCAGGATTCGAGCAAGTTTCAGAAAGTTTTTTCAGAGTATGGCCCTGTATGAGGTCATAAAGGGTGTAATTCCTTGTATGGGCACTTCTCCCGGATGAGCGTGTGTGCACATCAACCAGAGCAAGAGCACGCCCATCAACGAGCTTCGTTCAGGTCATCGGCAGCGCTGTCATTTAGTTAAGACCACAAAATTAACAATATCACTAAAGAAGTGTGTTTCTGGTTGTGAGGGAAAGATAACCCTGTTCAGCTTCCCTAATAACCCAGTGTCAAGGAAACAGTGGATGCAGTTTGTTTTTCCGGAGCAGCAACAGAGTTGTGCAAGAGTTGTCCCGGTCATGAGTGGAAACTTCAGGCGGTGAGTGAAACTGCATCAAATGTCTGTGTTTTGTTGACTTCCCTTTTTATTTTGATAGGACAGTGATAGGTTTTTATGTACATCTCAGCATTAACCCTTTAGTTAATCACCCACATTATCCTCATTATTTTAATCCTCTTCATATGAATATAAGTGTGGCCTTTTTTCCTTTCTCTCTCTCTCTCTCTCTCTCTCTCTCTCTCTCTCTCTCTCTCTCTCTCTCTCTCTCTCTCTCTCTCTCTCTCTCTCTCTCTCTCTCTCTCTCTCTCTCTCTCTCTCTCTCTCTCTAAGTGAAACATACACTAGACATATGTTTTTCATATAAGAAGGCTCTATTGGGTCTCGTGGTGAAATGGTCCCGAGTTTCTCTATTCTTTGCATTTAAGAGAGTTGCAGGATCTGAGTGCTTTGCTGGTGGAAATAATGATTACCAGATGTGTTGTATACATTACACTGATATCACGTGGCTCACGTTCTTATACCATGAGATATATATGATGTAATTCTTTTCCATTGGTTAAATCCATATTACGCCTCTTTTCTTTTTCATATATATTTGAAATCCTTTGTCCAATAAATGGACGATTTTCCTTCCCTCAGATCTGAGAAGTCATTGTCTTTGAATCACAGAGAAATGCTGAGAAGGGCACAAAACGGGACCAAGTAATTGAAACCTTTCAGACAGTGACTAGACAGGAAGCGAAGCGGAAGAGAGAAAGGGGAGTAATGTCTGCAACAGCCATTAGGATTGTTTGTGATTTGGTCTAAGTGACTTAGGAGTCCTTTTGACTACTCCTAAAGTTGAAATACTCTTAAGGCAAAAATGTAGGAGTCCTAAATTTAGGACTGACACCCATTATAAGATTTTATCCTAAATCAGAAAGTTAGGAGCTACTTTAAGCTTTAAGATGTTTTGTGAATACGGCCCCAGGGCCCGTATGTATACATCATCTCAGAAATGCTCTTAAGAACAGTCTTAAGCTTTGACTTAAGTGTCAAAAAATTCTTAGTAAAAAGTAGGAGTGGGTCTAAGAGTGGGAGACTTTTATAATGAAGCTAAAAGCAACTTTCAGCAAAGTCTAAGACTGATTCTTAAGTGTTAACTGAGATGGCACAAGTGTTGCAAACTACGGACTACAATGATGTCAACTCAAAATGGCACACTTCTATGTGGACTTACAATGGCTGCCGCGTGTCCGTTAAGTCCACGATACCTTAGGGTGTCCCATTCATAATTTTAGTTTTCGTAATTTAGCAAGTTTGCGAGCTACGCAGAGGACTTTACCCGGCAGTCAAAGCGGCATTACGTCACGAAAGTGCAGAAGACTGTGAGGGTATAGGGTGCCTTTTGGGATCCAGCCAATGATGTCAACCCAAAATGGCCGCCCTCTACCACTGAATCAGCCAATAGTGAGCCTCCAAGGGTGAAGTCATGACACCAATCATATTATGTAATTAATACAATCATTTAATTAAGACACCGAAACTTTAATATATATATATATATAAAAATGTATTGCTTTGCATTGTGCAAAATTATCATAAATTAGTTTTGATGCTGTGGGATCCTTTTCTATTGATATGCGTCTCCTCATTTACAGTCGGAGCAATGATGTGAATACGAGTTCCCTCAACGGCTCCAACAAGGGAAGCCTGAAATCCTCATAAAAGTGTTTTACTTTTGCCCCATGGCTTGAATGTTAGTTGGGAAGTCAATGAACTGCCGTACAATAGTGGCCAAAAGTGATCTTCACCCTTTATGGAAATATTATTAAAATGTGTTAAAGATTTACTAAGAATAGTTGTGCTTGTTTTATTTGCGCGCAATGAAACATGCCAAATTGTATGGACAAAATGTTCAGGCTGTCATACAAAGAAATTATGAACACATGCAAAAACAAGAAGACAAATGAAATATTAAAAACTGATTATGTTGCAGTCAATGCTTTTTTGTCCTGTTAGCTTTTTTTTCTAGTAGCTGTAGTTTGCCTTTTTTGCCACATTATTTTGTCAGATAAATACTTTCACTAAGTTTAGTGTTTTGTTATTCCCTCATATTTTTAAATATTTAAAGTATAAAAAAATACTTGTTAATAATAATAATTACTTGTTAATATTGAATAATATTGTCCTCATATTTTGATGGTTTAAGCAAACTTGTAGGGTGTTTTTTTTTTTTTTTTTTAAACCTACACACATCACTTGTGGCCACTAATGTGTGTTTGGTGTGATCAGTGCGACAATAGTGATATTTAAGACCCTGTATAGTGTGTGCTGGGTCCAAGTCAACACCGCTGCATTTTTTCTGCCACCAAAATATGTAATTATTACTTTTATATTCCTGCAGACGAGCAGTAATATGCAGAGTAGGAAAAAATACATTTCTAACTAGGTCACTTACAAAAAAGAATATCTTGACGATCAAGCTTTTATCATTTTATAAACTCCCTGTCATCATTTAACTCCAATACATTATATTTCCGTTGGAAAGTGTGTCTCCTCTTCTCTGCTGCCATCGTGTTTCTCTTAACTAGGTTAGAATACCTCTCCGGCTCTCTTAAATAATTTAGGAGCTGAGAGCTAGTCTTAACACTTAGGAACATTTATGAGCCACGCATATTCTGAAGTCTAGGAATAAGATTACATCATTCTTAGAATTCTGATGCACTTAAGAGTAAAATTTAACTTTATACATACAGCCCCAGGTCAGTAAATAATCACTAATATCATCCGTGCTGGCGTACCTGCACATGTGTGGCAGAGTTGAGTGATGTTGGGATGTCTGGTCTGGTGGCTGATGGGATTGTTGAGCACACAGCTGTAGGTGTTTTTATCCTGATATTCCACCTCCAGAGGTAGAGAGAGACTGATGCTGAGATCAGACACACTGATGCTGGACAATAAACTGTTTCCTTTGTACCAGGAGAGAGTCACATGACCCACATTCACCACTGAACACACCAGTGAACAATTTGATGATGATGAAGATGAAGAACATTGTGAAGAGTTACTGCTGATGACAGGAACAGGCAGACGAGCTGAAAAACATAAGAAAAATGGTAAATCAATCGAACAATCTTATTTGGTTTCAGTATGTTGAGTGAGAGTTTAGTGTGTCATTTCAACATTTAAATATAAAATAAGAATAATTTAAGGACAGGAAAAATGATCTATACTCACCATAGACAGAAACATTGAATGTTTTTGATGTCAGGCTTACTCCTTCTATCTCTAGTTGATAAACTCCAGCATGTTTGGTTGTGATGTTTGTGATGGTCAGAGATCCAGTTTGATCGTCCAGCTTCAGTCTGTCTCTGAATCTCCCAGATGTGGAGAAGATTTTTTTCTCAGTGCTGATTTGAGATTTTTGAGACTTTTCAGCTGCAAATCTCCACACCATGTTATCGTCTTTGCATAGTTTAGTAACATCAGAGTTTAGAGTGACTGAATCTCCCTCCATCACTGACTTCTCTTCATCAGCACCATAAGCACCTGCAGAACATGAACAGGTTTTGTCACAGATAAGCCTCCTGTTGGTTTCCCTTACGAAAAAGAAGTATACTTCAAGTTCATTTTAAGAAGTACCTAAGTTGTTCAAGTATATTTGTAAGCACTTCAGTATACTACTATGTTAAAATGTAGCTATTGTTTTTTTATACTTGAAATATACATTTAACTAATTTTAAAAACATTTAATTATAGCTTTATGCATCCTTTTTTATCAACACTTGAATGTGGGTAAGTTTCATAACATAGAAAACATTTTTTGTCAAAGTCTACGCCTTGACCTGGGGCTGTATGTATAAAGTTAAATTTTACTCTTAAGTGCATCAGAATTCTAAGAATGATGTAATCTTACTCTTATTCCTAGACTTCAGAATATGCGTGGTTCATAAAGGTTCCTAGTGTTAAGACTACCTCTCAGCTCCTAAATAATGTTAGAGAGCTGGAGAGGTATCCTAACCTAGTTAAGAGCACACAGCATACAGGGTCTTAAATATCACTGTTGTGGCACTAACCACACCAAACACACATTAGTAGCCGAAAGTGATGTGTGGAAGTTTTTTTTTTTTTTTTAAAGACCCTACAAGTTCTGCTTAAACCATCAAAATATGAGGAAAATATTTAAATATTTTAAAATATGAGGGAATAACAAAACACTAAACTTAGTGAAGGTATTTATCTGACAAAATAATGTGGCAAAAAAGGCAAACTACAGCTACTAGAAAAACAAAAAGCTCACAGGACAAAAAAGCATTGACTGCAACATAATCAGTTTTTCCAACCCGTTCTCACTCCCGTGGCGTCAAATTTGGAAGCATGGTCAAGACGCTAAAGGCACCCCTAGGCGTCACTATATCGACGCGCTGAGTGCTCCATTCATTTCAATGAGAAACCTTTGGTGTCAGACACAGACGCGTTGGGCATGGGAAAGTTATCGTCATGATTTGTCATATATTGTCATATATATTCGTCATGTATTGGGTTATGATTTTGCCATTATGACATGTTGGACTGTGATTCTCAATTTAATCAGCCAGCATCATTTTATTTACGCTATCTAGACACGTTTTAAAGGTCCCGTTCTTCGTGTTTTTTTGAAGCTTTGATTGTGTTTACAGTGTGCAATATAACATGTGTTCATGTTTCGCGTGTAAAAATTTTTTTCACACAATGTACTTATCTGTATACCGCTGTTTTCACTGTCCTAAAAACAGGCTGGTGATTTCCTTGTGCTATGAAGTCCCTCCTTCAGAAATACGTAACGAGTTCTGATTGTGCCAGCGGTTCCCGTGTTGTGATTTGACCGCAGCTTAGCGCACGTCTCCCGGTTCCTGTGTTGTGATTCGACAGCAGCTTAGCGCATGTTGCACGGAAAGGTCACGCCTCGCTCAATGATCTCTAAGTACAGCGTCCCATGGGAAAGCCAAACAAAGGTGGCTGACTCCGGGATGAAAATAACAGCGTCTCGCTGGCATATTCTCGACGACATATTCTCCACGCAACACTTCCTTTTCTCCACGCGACCATCCTCTTCTCCACGTGGGACAGCAACAAGATCACGCCCCCTTTTTCGCGTATTCATGTGGGCGGAGGTTAGTCTGTTCTACTGCTCTACTGACGTCATTTATGAAGGAAGTACCAGGATGTAGTCCAAACCGGCCGTTCGCTGTAGGCTTTGAAAGGGAACTTCTGTTAAATAAAATATCTCGCTTGGCATTGAACTTTGAGCTTTATAATTTTACAGGTATTATTTATGCTCTAACAGCAACATTACACACTAACTAAAGTTTTAACAATGGAATCATGCGGAATGGGACCTTTAACATGTAACCCAACCCTATTCCATCCCTAAACCTACCCATTTGTGTGGTATAAAACGCAGATATAACAGGCAGAGTCGACTGCATGCACAATTTATTAAAAAAAAACAAATATTCCGAGGCCAAGCGATTGATTTGTGTGAAGGAAATCCCCAAAAGCGATCAGCGTCTCATCCGCAGAAGATCACGAACACATACAATTTCAAATATTTCCGCCCGTTACGTCAGTTTTCATAGTGAAATTGGATTGGCTCTCGTATGTCTCGTGACCAATTGCGTCATTACGTCAGCTTTGATTGTAAAATGTCATTGGCTCTCGTGTGTCTTGTGACCGAATGCGTCATGCTAAAGAGGCGTGTGTATTATTTGAATGAGATATGCGTTAACGGCGGGCTCATCATCTCAGCGATTAAAACATTTAGATCAACTCTGTTCTTTACATGAAGACATCGTGTGACTTCAGAAGACTCGGAATGCAACATGAGTTAATACTTTTATACTGTTGTTGGTAAGTTTTTGCAATAAATACCTGTGACTGGACTTGTATTTGCCTGTTGTGTTTTGTATTGTTTAGGAGTGGTTAGGTTTAGGGTAGGAGTTGGGTTAGTTGCTCCAAAATATAAAAGTAACTTTTAAATATGAATAAAATATTAATAAAATCATGTATGCTTTTACAAATGCAAAGAATAAAATGCGTCTTGATCTGACGCATTGGGTAAACAACTGAAATCAATGGAGCACTCATCGCGTCAAAATAGTGACGCCTAGGGGTGACTTTAGCGTCTTCGTTGTGACGCGGAAGGCACTTGACCATGCTTCGTTTTTCGACGCGCTGGGAGTGAGAACGGGTTGGTTTTTCATATTTCATTGGTCTTCTCTTGTTGTTGCATGTGTTCATAATTTCTTTGTATGACAGCCTGAACATTTTTTCCATACAATTTGGCATGTTTCATTGCGCGCAAATAAAACAAGCCCAACTATTCTTAGCAAATCTTTAACACATTTTAATAATATTTCCATTAAGGGTGAAGATCACTTTTTGGCCACTATTGTATGGCAGTTCATTGACTTCCCAACTAACATTCAAGCCATGGGGCAAAAGTAAAACACTTTTATGAGGATTTCAGGCTTCCCTGGAGTTGTTGGAGCCGTTGAGGGAACTTAAAATAAACTAATTTATAATAATTTTGCACAATGCCATTTTGGATTGATATCATTGTAGTCCGTAGTTTGCAACACTTGTACCACCTCAGTTAACACTTAAGAATCAGTCTTAGACTTTACTGAAAGTTGTTTTTAGCTTCTTTATAAAAGTATCCTACTCTAAGACAAGTCCTACTTTTTGACACTTAAGTCAAAGCTTAAGACTGTTCTTAAAAGCATTTCTGAGAAGTTTTATATATAAGGGCCCACAAACAAAATCATGATCAAAACTCAGATGGAGTAGATCGAGTCCATCAACACCCCCAAAGCTGCACAGTCGTTTCCTCTTCCTCTATGTACACTACCAGTAGACTCGCCTACACAAACATTCAGATACGCAGAATTAGGAACACTCAAATCAATATTCTAATCAATATTTTCAAACAATGTAAGTTTTATACGACTGTTTGTAAAACTATGTAAATAGGGGATATTTAATAGGCTACTCAATCAAAAGATTAAACACAATTACAAGCCAAGTATACTTTAAAAATGTCATTATACTTTTAAGTATATGTTGAGTAAGTATAAGCCTTAGACTTTTCTGTCAGTATAAGTCAAGTATACTTAAGAGCAATTTTATTATATAATAAGTATATAAAAAGTAGACTTGAAAGTATACTTTCTTATTTTCTGGTTTAAAATAAGTTTACTAATAAAACACTTACATACACTTCTTTTTCATAAGGGTTACAATGGCTGAAATCAGCTGTCGTTTCAGTCATTTACCAAGCAGATCTCAGCAGCCATTGACTGCCATTATTTTCCCCACTGGTAGTGGCTGCCGAGATCTGCAAACATTCTTCCAAATATCTTCATTGGGTGCTGAATTCAAAGCTAGTAGATCTTGCAATAATTTTTCATCTGGTACAAATTGCAGCAGCTGAAAATGATCTAATTGGAACAATAGCAGACGCTTTATTACTCCACAATGGAAATAAATTAAACCATTAAAATGCTTTTATAACTTACCAATGAGACTCCAGCAGCACAAATAGAACCAAACTAACATGTGAAACATTGTCTTTATCTGTTCAGCGTCTGATGTAATAATACTGTTCGTCAAAACACTTACACTGTGTGAATCCTCCCACAACAGAATTTGACCCTCCTATTGTTTCACACGATGTATTTGCATATGCCATAATATTATAGTTCATCTGGGACCTATTAACACTTTAACCTCCGGTTTCACAGTCAAGGCTTAAGCTAGTCCCAGACTAAAATGCATTATTGAGCTTGTTTTAACTTTGATCTTAAAATATGTCAGTGCCATTGTTTTGTCTTGAGATGCACACCAGTAACGTTTATGAAAGCCACTTAAATGTCCTAATTGAACTAAAGCCTAATCCTGGCTTACTCTAAGCCCTGTCTGTGAAACCAGGCCTTACTGTCTTTAATGGATGGAAATATGTTTTTATCAGTTAACATACTTTTTGAAAGGAAGTTCTCCCACAGTTGAATGGCTAAAAGTAGAAAAATAACATTGAATGTCAGATTAACTTCATAGTAAAATGGAGCCTAACCCTAGTGATTTTATAACGGTTGTATTTATTTAATTCTCAATATTAGTGTGTGCAATGACCAAAATAAAAATAGAGACTGATACCCATCAGGCATCTCACAGTACCAGTTTCCCTGCGGTTCATCGCCTGAGTCAAACTGAAACCTGCAGCGGCTGGTTTTCTAAATTTGGTGTGATCTGTCAGGTGGGCAAACGTCTTGTAGGTGAGAGTGTGAATGCAGAGCATGTTGAGTTTCTTCCTGTCTTGCTAACAGCTTTTTAAGACTCTTTCATTTACAAAAAAAAACAAAACAAAAAAAGACACTTTTTCTGACACAGGGAGAGAAACTATAACAAACAGAAGCAGAGGTATAATGAGAGGTGTTGTTAGCGAACTCATCTGTTGTAACGGACTTTGTGAAGTTTCCACCCACTGTGCAAAAAAACAACAACAACTTGTGGCCTTTAACCCTTTCATCTACTGTTTTTATGTTATAGACTATGTTCCATATCTTGCTATATCTTCACCGGGTGTGTGCGGTGTATCATTTGACTGAACTGGATAATTTCCGAGTTGTTGTATTGTCTTTATAATTCACAGAGAGCCTATTTCTATGTTTGAGGGGCTGCCATCTGGCTGATGTTTCCTGTTGAGCTCGCACTACTGTGATGTTTTAGCTGCTGTTTCTCAAAAATCCACTAGATGGCACCATTTCTCAATTAAATCAGTCTCATCCAACGGATGATCAAGAAACGCCTACCTTTACATGCACATGAACTTTAGGCCCTGTCCACACGAACACGGGTATTTTCAAAACCGCAGCTTTTTCTATGCGGTTTGGCTGTTCGTCCACACGCAAACGCAGTATCCGGTTACTGAAACCGGACTTTTTTGAAAACTCCGGCCAGGGTGAAGTTTTTTAGAAACTCCGGTTACAGCGTTGTCGTGTAGACGGTGAAACCGGAGATTTAGGCTTGTTAAGTCAAAATGTGCGCCGTTCTCGCCTTTGTTTGACGTCAGTTTGTGCGCCGTTATCGATTTTGTTTAACATTACATGAGTCGAGTCTATGCAAGCGCGGACGTAGCTTTTAATAACTCTGCTAATAGCGCTTATCACATGTAGCCTATACAGATACATGCACAGTTATCTCATTGTATTGCAGAACAGAGGTGCCAGAATTCAATAATACAACATAGTAAGGCAAGTGTGTGAAGCTTCAGTCCACTTGAGCCCTGCCCCTGTATATACAGTTACCTGTCACTGTCCAAAGTAAACTTGTAGAAGGGTTTCACTGAGCCCATAGCATCCCTCCGTGGATGGGACCCATGTGGAAATCAGGCAGCCAATCATAGCGCGGTTTTGCGTTTTCATGTGGACAGAGATTTTTTTAAAACCGTGCTTGTGTGGACGCGATTTTAATGACATCCCATTCTTAATATGGAGTGAACCCACCCTTTGCAGCTATAACAGCTTCAACTCTTCTGGGAAGGCTTTCCACAAGGTTTAGGAGTGTGTTTATGGGAATTTTTGACCATTCTTCTTGGCACAATGCAGTCAGGCAAGTACCGTTCTCCTGGCAACCGATAAACACAGACTTGTCCATCGGACAGACAGGGAAGCGTGATTGGTCACTCCAGAGAACACGTCTCCACTGCTCTAGAGTCCAGTGGTGGCGTGCTTTACCCCACTGCATCCCACGCTTTGCATTGCACTTGGTGATGTAAGGCTTGGATGAGCTGCTCGGCCATGGAAACCCATTTCATGAAGCTCTCTACACACTGTTCTTGAGCTAATCTGAAGGCCACACAAGGTTTGGCGGTCTGTAGCTATTGACTCTGCAGAAAGTTGGCGACTTCTGTGCACTGTGTGCCTCAGCATGCGCTGACGCCGCTCTGTGATTAGTCCCAATTGCTTCCACTTTGTTATAATACCCCTAACAGTTGAGAGTGGAATATTTAGTAGTGAGGAAATTTCACAAATGGACTTATTGCACAGTAGTGATGGCAATTTCAAAACACTGCTTCATAAAGCTTTGAAGCTTTCCGAATGAAGTTCGAATCAATTGGTTCAGAGCGCTTATCAAACAAGGGGTAATCCTACACCCGGAAAGCGTACCTTCCATAGGGGCGGCCCTTGGTAACTAAACCATCACCTGCTGTTAGCATCCCATTCACTCCCATTCCTTTTGGCGTCACTTTGACAGCAAATAACTTTATATCTGAGGCGTTTTAAGATTCCATTTGACCATTGTTTATTTCTAAAGAAACACGACAATGTCTACAAGGGCTCCATTCCCTTGTAGCTTACACTATCGCCCCCTAGAAGCCGTTTTTGTAAAAATAGGCTAACAAATGCGTCATAACCACGCGACAATTGGCGCACAGTAGAGGAATTACCGTATAGACAGGAGGAGAAGCTCGCAGGCAATCTTTTACTGTGTATGAGGCAATCGGGGGGACGTGGAGGCATAAAGTCCGATAAAGTCAAGGGAGAAGCATGGGAAGAAGCCCATAGAGAGCCAAAAGCAATGGGACAAAATATTTCAACAACGTGATTCAGATTTCACTTTGCACAACTACTAGAAGACTTGCCACTGTCAGACAGGTTGCTTCTATGTGACTTCACTTTTCCCCATGAAGCCTATGGGGTCGCTGTGTCCATTTCTTTTACTGTTTATGGTATCAAACTGCCAAAGTTGCGTGATTTCAGTTAACGAGGCTTCATTACATCATCACTGTTTTCGAAATGTCAATGGTTCACCGCTAGGGGGCGGTGCTTTCTGTGAACCCATGAATCATGAGGAGTCACTGAGAACCATTGAACAAGTGTCTGTGGGTTTTTGTTGCATTTACACTGTTCTGACCAGCAGGGGTCGCCGTGGAGACGTGTGTCGGATTGTTTCGAAGCTTCGACACAATACGGCACACATATGCTTCAACTGTTTCAGTGTTTCACGAAGCCTCGGCCTGCCCATCACTATTGCAAATGTGGCAATCTATCACAGTAAAATGTTTGGTGCTTGATTATACACCTCTGGCCATGGAAGTGATTGGAACACCTGAATTCAATGATTTTGAGGGGTGTCCTAATAATTTTGGCAATATAGTGTATCATAGGCATAATTTGCAGCATGTCCCCACCACTTTTTGAAACATCCGCGCAGCCCAACCTCCTCAGCACCGCGATCCCCCTCAGCAGCGTGGGCTCTTCGACAGCATGTCCCTCCTTCCTCCCGGGTTTTGGCACCAATGTAACGTTGTTTGTTCGTGTGGGAAGAAGGAGGCGGGAACCAGCAAACTTTTAAAAGACTTTAATTCCAAAATAAACACAAAATAACCGGCGGCAGCCCCTCACTGACGACTGCCTCCTACGTACAAAACAAACATAAATAAAGCACAACTTAAAATCCAGGCCTGGTCCTCTCTCGTCCTTCACTGGAGTCGCTTGTCCTTATATGCCTCCGTGCTCCCTCATTAGAGGACTCGAGACCGGTGTGCCTCGCAGGTGACGCTCATTCTCAATCACGCACACCGATCTCGCTCGCTCCTCCTATGTCTCTCGTTCGTCTGCCTCGCCACACATGCTAAATGAGGCAGATGTGAAAGCACCCTAAGTTATGACAACCAGAAAATTCTCTCAGTATACCTGGAATCAGTGTTACAGTACCCCAGGCACATCCTTTTACCATTTTTGTAGCATAAATACCACCAATCCGATGAGAGCTTCGGATTTTCCAATGTTTCTCTATGGCGCTGACACCTAAAGATGTCCGAGTTCCGGTCCCAGCGCAACTGATACTCAACTGCCATTGGCTCATCTGTGTTCGAGGGGAGGGGCTTACCGATAGGTCAATTGGATAGGCCTACAACCAATAGGAAGTGACGTATGTTGAGCGACGCATAGTTGTCAACAGAACTCAACTGCACACACGCTGGAAGAAGTAGAAGAAGAAGATGAGTGCCGGTGTTGTAAAAATAATTTAAGGATACACGGAGTACTTATCAACACGATCATCATTTTTGAGAGAAATAGTAAAAGTGAATGCATATATGAACAAGTTCTCCGTTTAGGATTAGAACGAATTCAACCCAAGTGCTTTTGGTGACGTGGATGATTACGTTACTGTTGATCATCTGTCCATCATCATATAAAGCCCGCCCTGACAATTTGATTGGTCCAAACAGCCCTGGTTTGAGCATAGTTGCTCCACAACGGATCAAGTCCAGACCGAACTTCCCAAACTTAAATGTTGTGGGCGGGGCTAAGTTCAGCTGGCGTCCAGGCTAGACCCCCACCACTGCATCTTTTGGATGTCTCTCATTGGTGACCCTCAATTCAGGTCTTGTCTCTACTAATGAGCTGCACGATGAGTTGACTCAGGTGTGTTTGATGTGGGAGACTTCCAAAATGTGCAGTGCTTAAGCCTCCAGGACAGGTTTGAGAAGCAAGAAATACTCCACCCAAAAGAGAAAATTCTCTTCATGCCGTCCCAGATGTACAGTATATGACTTTCTTATACAAATGAACATGTATTAATGTATGTTTGGACCACACTTTTCCACACTGAAGAATTCCAGGTTAAGGGAATGATCACTTCTACCTGTAATCAGCAATCATAGGATTCGTTAATGCACCTTAGATGCTGTTGACTAAATTTAATCTAAAATAGGGCATCTCACTGTGATCCAACGACAACCTTTTGAATGTGAAAATGTTTATGCTTTTTTACTACCTTGATATAGACGTATCAGTTCCTTTTAAAACACAAAACAAAACGAGACAACTTTTACAAAATAAACATAGTTACATATGATCATCATGTTTCTGTTTTCTCCCTCTGTGTCAAACAGTTTCTCATCTTGGCTGAACGTTTCCTCATAGTTTTTTATAAAAGCAAGAAGAAGCCCTTCACCTATAGCTTAACTTACACAAGCTGTTTGTCCGCGTGACAGATCAAACAGCATTTCTGAAGAAAACCAACCGCAGTGACTTTCAGTCTGACTCAGAAGCTGAACTTCAGTGAAAAAGAGATACGGTGAGCTGACAGAAGCTTTTAACTTTGTACTTTTGGATTTTCCGTGCACAAAAACTGAGTAAATATACACAACAATTTTTGTTAGGCTTTATTTTTCCATGAAATACTTAATCCAAAATTCACACAATAATCTACTGTTACATATTTAACACAGTCAGACAACAACCTTTCAAAAACTATAAATGTTAAATGGTAAAAATGAAGAATGCTCACTTCAGTTAAAGAACAGTTAAAGCCGTAATAAGTGCCAGAAGAGCATCTGCATGTAACAATACACTAGACATGCGTTCAGTGTGTGTTCAAGTGTGTGTGTCAGTGTGTGTGCATGAGGAAGGTCGTCAGATTCTGTTGGGGGAGGAGGATTTACACACCATGAACATGTTTCAGCGAATTGTAGGTCAGACTTTTCACTAAACTATTGAAGGCAATGCTTCACATGCTTGTTTTGTTCTGTTTGTGCTGGTGGAGTCTGATTGGTAAGTTATAAAAACAATTTTACAACATAATTTCTTTCTGTTTCAGGATAATATTGTTTCTGCTACTGTCCGAATCAGCCTATTTTCACCTGCTGTTATCAGATGAATCATTATTGTGACATCTACTAACTTTGGATTCAGGTCTCTGTTTGCGATCAGAAACAAGTGATTTCTAGGCCTAGACCTAGTCTTGAAAATGTAATACGTCATGGAATATAATGGCGATTTCTACACTGAATGTAAATATATCTGGCTGAGAAAGAGTAGCTTTCAAATCTCAGGTGTCTTTTGTTTTAAATATGTTAATTTCAAGGATTCAAATTACAAACCCTCCCTAGCTATTTCTATCTGTGCTGATGTTCTAGATGGTCTTCAGTTCACATTTACATGTTACAAACTAGAACTGATTTCAGGCTTTGTAAGCCAACAAGAGCCTTAATCTGTTCTTCTTCATGTTCTCCAGGTGTGTTTGGTGAGTCAGTGTCAGGGATGGAGGGAGATTCTGTTCTTCTACAGAATAATGTTACTGAAATACTTGAAGACGACGACATACTGTGGACATTTGGAGCGGAAAATTCTCTGATAGCTAAAATCAAAAGACATAAGCAAATCTTCCCCACATCCAATGCTACAGATGGGAAATTCAGAGACAGACTGAAGCTGGACAATCAAACTGGATCTCTGACCATCACAAACATCACAACTGAACATGCTGGAGATTATAAACTAGATATAAGTGGAGCGAAATCGTCACCAAAAACATTCAGTGTTTCTGTCTATGGTGAGTAGAGATCATTTGTCCTGTCCTTCACATACTCTTATTTTATATTTACATATTGAAGTGACACTAAACACTCATGTTCTCCAGCTCGTCTGCCTGTTCCTGTCATCAGCAGTAACTCTTCACAATGTTCTTCACCATCTTCATCATCATCATCAAATTGTTCACTGGTGTGTTCAGTGTTAAATGTGAGTCATGTGACTCTCTCCTGGTACAAAGGAAACAGTTTATTGTCCAGCATCAGTGTGTCTGATCTCAGCATCAGTCTCTCTCTACCTCTGGAGGTGGAATATCAGGATAAAAACACCTACAGCTGTGTGCTCAACAATCCCATCAGCAACCAGACTCAACATCTGGACATCACTCAACTCTGTCACACATGTGCAGGTACGGCAGTGATCATTTACTGAGCTGATCTTTGTCTTGTGATCAGATTGATACGTTTCTCTTTGTCATTACAACACCACAGAGCCTTCAAACCCCTCAGTCTCGGTCTCTCTGATAGTGTTGATCTCTACTGGATCTCTGTTGATTGTAGCTGGATTTGGGATCTTCGGGATCTACAGGAAACACAGAAAAAAAGATCAAGAAGGCAAGTGTTACATTCTGATTTTATAAAGTATTATAAAAAAGAAATACTCTAAATATTCAATTTTATTGATTTATTGATTGATTAATCAGTTATTCTTGTAATTTTTGTAGTCAAGACAAGTCACCTAATATATATATATATATATATATATATATATATATATATATATATATATATATATATATATATATATATATATATATATATATATATATATATATATATATACACACCTATTTATATAGTGCTTTTCACAATATAGATTGTTTCAAAGCAACTTTACATTTTTTTAATAGGTAATTAATGGAAGAGAGATTGTCCATTGTATAAAATCATTAGTTATTTATTTTTGGGGCCACACCATTTTCAACTAAAATAGAAAACTCTCAATGCGTTCCAGCAGCTCATCCGCACGGCAACAGCGCCCGGCGGCTAGAGAATGCAAACCTTGAAACAGGTTTTGAAATATTTTTGAAATTATACAGTTAACAGCCTTTACCAAGTTCCTTTACCAAGTACCAACAGTTCCTTTACCAAACTAATATGTGTAATTGTGTTTGCCAACTTCTGTAGATTACACTCATATCAGAATAGATATGCATATAATGACACTGATTCATGCTCGTTGCTTGTTGCACAAAAACAAGAGTGAAATAGAACCTACTGGTAATACAAACCCAGAAATGCCAATCTGCATTAATTCAATAATAGACAAAAACGTTCTCTAATTTATGAACATAATCTTACCTATGTAAAGATGCAAACTGCTAGTGTTCAAATTAATATCTCTATGAATGATGTTTCACTGGGTGACATTTCAACATAATCCAATATAATTCAACATAAAATTTCAACAGATTTAATGAAAATTGAGTAAAAAATGTCTAAAAATAATTATTGCATACTCTGCTAAGGACATTTTTGTGAACGTAAAACAGGTACAAATTTAAAAAACACTAATGCTGTTGAGAAAAAAATGCAGTATTAAGTATTTTAATTAAAGGGTAACTAAACCCTAAACCAAAAATTTTCAGTTAATGATCTGTAATACTGGGGCTTTATGAATGCTGTTCATTGATTCGAGTAAATGTTTTAACGTTTGGGTATAATGTGTTTTAATTCTATAATATATGGTGTAAAACCGCCAAAGTGCTGCCCTCTTAAGGTTGAACGGTGGCTACTGCAGTTGAATTTTCCTGTTGGACGTTGTGGTACATCGTGATGTAGGATGGTTCTTCCAACGGCTCACTAACACGCCCCTGGTATGAGCTCACCACGCCCTCAGAAATGTTTTCCCCAATCACATGAAAAGAACGGCTTCACTCCAGTACCTCATGTTTAGCCTGGATGCCAGACGAACTTATCCCCGCCCACAAACATTTTTGCACGGGCAGTTTGGTCTGGACCTGATCCATAGAGAAGTAATTATGCCCGAACAGAAACTGTTCGGACCAATGAAATTGTCAGGGCGGGCTTTAGACGATGATGGACAGATGATAAACAGTAACGTCATCATCCACGTCATCAAAGACGCTTGGGTTGAATTTGTTCTAATCCTAAACGGCGAACTTGTTCGTATATGCCTTCACCTTTACTATTTCTCTCAGAAATGATGATCGTGTTGGTAAGTACTCTGTGTATCCTTAAATTCTTTTTTTACAACACCGGCAAAGATCGTTTACACTCATCTTCTTCTTCTAACGTGACTTATTCTAGCGTGCGAGCAGACAGGGTTGCCAAGTTTTTACAGCAAAACTCGCCCAATCCCGATTGCTACTCAAAACTAGCTAAAAACAAGCCCAATAGCTTTCCGGTTAATTTAAAATTAACATTTAAAATATGTGTCATTTTGGCTGGACTGGCTGCTAAATTTCACATTCCTGGGTCTGTATATCACATAATTGGGGTCGCTTCAACCCGCGGACTTGGCAACACAGTGCAGTTGAGTTCTGTTGACATTTGACAACTAACGTAATGCATCGCTTCGTTGCTCTGATTGGTTGTAGGTCTATCCAATTGAGGTCTTTCCTGGTTCGGTTTAAACACGCCCCATAATCACAGCTCAACTGAGCAGTATCAGACTCAAATTCTGACTAGAATTGAGTATGACGACGTCAGGCTACCTCATGTTACATGAAGTAGAAACATTATGAATGAAACTTACTTGACACTTGCTTTAACATTGTAATGAAGAAAATACGGTTAAATAATGCAGTAGTCAGTATACGTCAGGATTTTCTTGAGATATTATTGCCGCCTGTCATGTGTACAGATAATTTTCATACATGAGACGCACTTTCAAACCCTGACACGCAAGTGGTTGCTGCGGTAACGAACAACAATACCGTAACGTGCTGGCCGTATATAGTCTAACTTTTATATGAGGAAACCTGTTTATAATAGGTTATTAGGTCTGAAATTATTGGTCCTGCGCTGCTTATTGATTCAGTTCATTTGAATGAAAATACATTGTATGTATCTGATCTATTTTTAGTGGCATTCAGTATAAGGATTTGACTGTTCATAGATTAGGTCAGTTCTCTTGCGCTGCTGCTTCGCTAGCATGGCCGACATTGGGAGTTAACTCAGTTTGAGCCAGCGGCTCGCATTGATAAGGCTCTGGGTCTGTGTCTACAGACAATTCACCCTCCTCCACTTCAGGTGAAGGTGGGGGAGAATGACCGCTCTGTTGCTAAGCTGGCTTCACTCCAGTCAGACAGCTGTCAATCAATCCATCACCTTGGGTCTCAGGTGCACGCCCTCCGCTCAGTACCGCCCTCGGTTCATCCCCTCTGTCTCCGCTGGGCTCTGCCCACTTTTCCAGCATTTTTCAAATATTGCCAGTGGGTGGAGTTAAGCGCTGAGCTGGAGTTTAGTTACCCTTTAAAGGTGCAGTGTGTGAATTCTAGTGTGTGAATCTAGTGGTGAGGTTGTGAATTGCAATAACACACTGCTCACCTCTGCCTTTCGAAGCACATAGAGAAGCTACGGGGGCCAAAAATGTCATCGTTGGAGATAGCAGAGAGTAGCTAGTGCGCTGTAGAGAAGTTTGTCTGTTAAGGGCTACTGTAGAAACATGACGGCTCAAAATGGCGAGTTCACTGTAAGTGGACCCGCAGTGTATGTAGATCAAAATGGTTCATTCTAAGGTAATAAAAACATAAAGGTTCATTACGTAAGGTCTTTATACTCCACTGAAAACATAGTTATGTATATTATATTGCATTTCTGTCAATAAATCCTCATAAATACTACACACTGCACCTTTAAGTCTGTGTTAATGCTTACATTTGAGCCTTGATAAAAATAATACATAATATTTTATGAAGAAAAAGAATAGGTTCATTTTGAGTTACGTTGTTTTAATGCATCTGTTTTTTTTATAGTAGAAACAGTTGAGACTCGTGCAGAAGAGATCACTTACACTGAGCCAGTGTTCTACAAAAGAAACGCACATAAATCGGTAAGATCATTTATTCTCTGAGTGTCTCATTTCAGCAGTGAGTAAGATTTAGATGTGCCTGCTTGTCTCTTTGTCTGTATAATGAAATCACACCCTTACAAACATAAATAACTTTCTTAGCTTCTGTTAAAGCAACCGAGATACACTGAAAGAGTGCAGGATCTCTAAAGTTGACCATAAACTCACCGACAGAAAATGAAAAGTTTTTCTTGGCCGATATGGCTAGGAACTAATATCATTGTGCCGCTGCATCCATGGTACGGCAGAAAAGTTCCATGATTATTACGCAGGAATCGATAACCATATCGGCCTAGAAAATCGCAACTTTTCATTTTCCGTCAGTCTTAGTACACAATGTAACTACAGAAGTTTTAAATAGGAAAAATATCGAAATTCTTTGGTCATTTTTTTGAGAGAGATGCTAACGGTCTAATAAGATTCAATGATCTATGCTAAGCTATGCTAAAAGTTCTACCGCCAGACCCGGAGATCGGCTGAATGGATTCAAAAACAGTAAAACTCAACTGTTTAACTCTAGGGGAGTTGAAAATATTTTCAAATATAGTGGGGTGTTCCTTTAAATGACAAAAACAACATTGAGTCATTGACTTTAGACTTCAGGTTTCAGTTGGTCAGTGGCTCAGTCTATTTCAGTTGCCTCAAAATAGTAACACGTCAACAATGAGCCTAAACACACCTCGTTTTTTTCTGTTGCAATTGCTATTTAAACCACGTTGTGCAGGATGTGAAAATGATAGCCTCGGGCTGAAACTAGCAAAAAACACTTGCGTCGTGTCTGGCGCCGCATTGCGCCGGGTGTATGATAGGGCCTTAAATCTTCTAATGCAGTCCCATGCAAAGCATGCTGGGAACTGCAATCCACTGCCCATATAGTTATATCAGAAAATCAGATTCATGTATTCAAACCTTGTTCATGTATTCAAACCTTGTTCATGTATTCAAAGCTTTATGACAAGGCTGAATGTACACAGACATCTGACAGACCATATACAACAAAAACACATAGCCTCTCAGATTTGAAGGTCTAATTTGGTATTCAGTAGATGGTATTAAATCAGATAAGTATAACATTTTATGTCGTAAACAACCAGAGTTGATATATTTGCTTATTTAAATGAAGTAATTCTGGAGCTACAAGATTCAACACATTTTGCAGCAACTGATACCGCATAATGTTGACCACAAAGGCGCAAGATCTTTTGCAAAAGCCACAAAAAAAGTGGGTCACGCAGGTCTGTTAATGTTACTACATTTCAATATTTAATTTTAAAGAAATGTGTTTCTTTTGGAAGATTAACAATGTTACTGCTATGTTCTGTATGTATGCTCTTCCACTTCCGGAGAGCGTGTGGCGGCGCTTTAAATAGCTGTGGCTCGGAGGCTTGCTCCAAACTTCATTTCATTGCATTGTACTTGTACATGTGTAATGACAATAAACTTGAATCTCATCTCATCTCATCTCATGTTGGGTGAGCACACGATGAGCAACATTTAAGCCCTGAAGCAGAACCACTGATATGAAGTAAATTATGTATTTTATGTTGATGTTTGATGGAGGTTCCTCAAGATACCTCAGGTTCAAATAACAATGATGATCACTGTTATTAGACAAAAACTTCAAAATGACTTAACATTGAACTTCAATCAGTCTTCAAATATGAATTTGCCCTGTTTTAAATATTAAAATATTTTATCTTATGTGATGCATTTTTACAGACAGTCAAAGAGGAGGATCATGTGGATTATGCCCCTATCTCCATGAGATGAGCAAACTTCAGTCTTCTTCTGAGTTGAAGATCATTTCACAAGGTCTATGCTTGAGTTCTGGGATTGGTGAGAATCCCTATGAATTGTCCAATGAATGTAACACAAATTCTGGCCAGAACAAAAACGTAATATTTTTCAGTTTTGCTCTAGTTTCACTCTGAGTAAAATCCCAGCAGACATACAGCAGTACATTCTGAGGGGTATTCTGAGTCTCCTAAAGAATTAGCTCTATTTTATACAAGGACTTTTAACAAATCATCTAAATATTGTGGCCCATTGGAGCTTTTTCATGTCTGACTGTTAAAGGGACAGTTCACCATAAAATGAAAATTAAGACACCATTTACTCACCCTGGTGTTGTTCAAATGCCGTATGCCCTTCGTTCTTTTGTGAACCACAAAAGGAGTCCATAATGATCCTATGTGACACATGACGTATATCCCAGGTTTTTTCACATCTGTCATCTGTTCACATCTGTCAACTGTCATTCTGACTGTCTTAAGACAAAAGTTCTGGTGCGGTAATTTTTCACTCAGTGAAGAAAGTACACAGGTACTTTTTTGGTATGTCTAGGTGTTGTATTTCAGGTCATGTTTTTGTGAGTCTTGATCTCTCACAACTTGTGTGCTTTTTCTGGGTGAGAGACGGAGTGAACTGAGGTGCTAATAGCGTCTCACAAATGTGCACGTCATGCAGCCATGCACAATACCAATGGACAAGGGCAAGAATTTTGTGAAATAATACTTTTTTTTGTTTTTTTTGCTTAAACTTGCCCCTATTCACAACCGTTATATGTACAGTACAAGCGTGAGAGTGACATTTTTTTTCTTTTAATTCTCATTTTGTGGTTCTTGAAAGAAGGGCATACGGCATTAGAATAAAACCAGGGTGAGTAAATGATGACTTCCTTTTAGAGTGAACTATCCCTTTAAAGTCTCAACAAATTGAGACTTTGTGTAAATGCAAATGCAAAATACTCATCAAAGGGAGTCAAAGTGAACCCTGCTGTGCTCTCATTTATTCACATCTGTACAGAGATGTAGTTTGATCTGTTGCCTGGACAAACAGCTTCTGCATGAGCATGTGTCTGTGAAGGTTTGTGCTTCATGTTTGTTTGTGTATGCATGTCTGCGGTGTGTATTTATGTGAAAAGCATGTGGTTGAAGGGCTTTTTTTCCATTTCTGCTCAAATGAGGCTAACAGTTTAACCTCTGCTTCACACTAAAGCAGCTTTACTGTGAGAAAAAGTACTGAATCCATCAATGATAGATAAAAGATTCTTTCAAATCAAACAGTGAAAATATCAAAATGTTAGCAGAAGTTATTTCTAAGAGCTACTCTTGACCTCACCCTTTTTATAAATATACCCTGTTTTGTCAGTGTCTGAGAGTGATTGTAATAATAAATGTATGGTTTACAGTTGTATTATTTATGGTTTCATGTCTGAAAGTTGTTAATCATTTCTTTAGTTTTCATCACTTTTGAGGAGAAACTAAGTCGCAATGCTGCTAACAAACTATTTCTTCAGTAGCATAACAGTGGGGAGTCCCCCTCTGTTGAAATCGCCATATAGAAATAGTGTTCTTGGAGGCACTGTGGCGCGATTGAAAAGAGCACTTCCACTTTCATGATTACAGAGGCAGGGGCTCAAGACCCCCAGCCCCACATTACTATTTTTGTCATTTTCCTTAGTAAAAATATATATTTTTGCTTTCTTCTTGCGTCTCGGGGAGAGTATTTATGTTAAGTGAAGTCAAGAAAGACTGTCTTTATTACATTTGTTATTAAAACATGTTGTTGTTGTTTTTTTCAGGAAATATTTTTTAATTTCATCTTAAAATGTCCGGAGATACATTTTTGAATGTTGCTGTTAAAAATGCGCTTCCAATAAAGTGAGTGTTGGCAAAAATGGTTGTCATTTTTATGTTGAGGCGGCAGGGGTGTTGTCGGCAACGGCTGAATGTAACTAATAAAGTAACTTGTAATCTAACTTAGTTACTTTTAAAATCAAGTAATCTGTAAAGTAACTAAATTACTTTTTAAAGGAGTAATCAGTTGAAGGGGCAGGTCAGATACCTGTGTCTCTTCTGTTATACACCTATCCTTCTCCATGTTTCTTTTTATTATTTCCATAACCTGAATAATCAAGGATAATCAAATTATGTATCTCTTTCTCTGCGTTCATATATATAGAATATCAAGTATGTATGTCTCTCTCTGGCGAAGGAGAGAAATTGCTGTATCTGTGTTTTGGTATTATGTGTTCTTTTGATAAAGGTCAGGATCCACTGACACTGACTAGAGTGCGATATACCCTAGTGCTTTTGTGTGTGCGTTGGATGATCTGTGCAGGCCCAATATTGAAGATGAACATTTTCTGCACACGACACCAGTCCTGATGACGCCTTTCTGCAACCTCCTAGGTCCTTGTGATCTAAATCGAGTCTTGGGGCAACAACTAGTCTACCTAGTTTAGTGATATGCTCTGCTATCCATCCTTGTGTGGAAATTTACCATGACTCTGCATTTTCTCTGCCGATCAGAATCATTCAACATGGCAGTAATGACGTGGCTAGACCTTGAAAACAGTATAACTTCAGAAATTGTATGTACGAGAGGCGGAGGCGGGGAGACTTTTAGAGGGAGCGCGGCCTACGAACTCCTTGTGAGCTGGCTTCTGCTGACGAAACTGCAAACTATTCTTCAGTAAATTCTAACTCCTGACTCTTGGTCTTCATTTTTCACTACTGGTCCTGGGTCCTAAACTGTTACCCCAACACAGTAATCAGATGACTTTTTCAAAGTAACTGTGGCAACACTGCTCATGAACTACTCGATAGCACGAGCATGACAGTCCAACTAACTAATATATTACAATTATGACAAGATTAGAGGGTTATATCGATCACTAAAAGAGGAACCAAAGGAAACAAACATATATTATGAAGTATCTTACTTTTCTGACACTGACACTTGACAGTGGAGGAGGTTTAGACGCTCCAGGCTTACGGTGTGGAAATGAATGGGTCTTAATCATTGCTGAAGTGAACGACAATACAATCGCAAATGCACAAACAAGCGAACATGATACATGAGCATATTCAAGCAAAAGCTAGCATATATTAGTTCTGTGAAACAAAACAAAATCAATGTTACTCACCTATCGAGAAGAAATAAAGCAACCTCTGCCTTCGCTCCTTGAGTTCTCTCCTGCGCTGGAAAGCTGATACTTCTTGCCTGATCGTAAGCCTTCTTTTGTTCCACAGACATCTTCCACATTTGTTTTTTATCTGCCATCTCTCTCTTTCTGTCGTCGCTAGGCTAATGTCCATCCTGTGTCGTGTCTTTTGAATAATGACGTGCACTGAGCGCTCTCTTCTCACCATCATTAATAGACATGCTCCTTACTGCTGATTGGCTATAAGTTTGTTTTGGCACTCGGCCCGAGGCACTTTTCTAAAGCAGTTTTTAAATAACACTTACTCCACCTTTAAGTCGTCCTTGCGATGGAGGTTCGAGTTCTTCCAATGTTTCATCATCGGACTCGCGCTCGGATTGATATGGTAAAATCAACGTCATTGTTACTGTCTTTACAGTACACTCTTAAAAATAAAGGTTCTTAAATGGTTCTTTGACGGGGTGTATGGGTCCATGAAGAACCTTTAATATCCAAAGAACTTTTCAATTGCACTAAAGGTTCTTTGTAGCGCAGAAAGGTTCTTTAGACTATAAAATGATTAGAAAAAAAGGTTCTTTAAAGAACCAAAAATGGTTCTTCTATGACATCACTGTGAAAACCCCTTTTTGGTTCTTCCGGACACCCTTTATTTTTAAGGGTGTACAATCACTGAGTTTTAGGAAGCCTCTAGAGCAGGGATGGGCGAACCCATTAGCTCCAACCCTGATCAAACTCACCTGCCTGTAGCGTTCTAGTAATCCCGAAGGTATTGATTCGCTGGTTGAGGTGTGTTTGATTAGGGTTGGAAATAAACTCTGCAGGGTAGTGGCCCTCCAGGACCGAGTTTGCCTATCCCTGCTCTAGAGTCTACTCTAAACGGAGCTGAAGTTGTTATGGTAACGGTCGTTTTTGTTTCTGATCATAGACTGTAAAAAAATATGGACATCACCCGTAGGATTCCGAAGAGCATTTTTGAAGCCTAAAAGCCGGCCGTTGCCATCTTGGCAGCACTTCAACGAGCGTCACTCCCGGATAAATGAAAATTGACAAAGAGGGACGTGGCAGGACGTGGATGGAGCTGAGGTGGCTGGTTGCTGAAACCATGCCAGCCTAGCTCGACCATAGGAAATGGTTAGAAAAATGGTTAGAAAATTAACCATGGTTTTATTATAGTAAAAGTGTAGTAACCATGTTTCTTTTGGCTAATTGATTACCATTTATTTAACCACAGTTTTACCACAAATACCATGGTTAAACTATGGTTAGAGTAGCAAAGCCATGCTTGGTTAATTTGTGGTTACCATGGTTTAACTATAATAACCATGTTTTTTTGGTTTTATTTGTAGTAAAACCATGGTTCATTTTCGTACGGGTAAGGCGTAATATAATTTAAACATGAGTTATAAAAAGAAATTCACCCCCCTCACAGTTGTCATGAAGGGCAAAATTAGCTGACCAAACCCACTTTTTGTACCAGGCTGTAAACATTTCTTTTTCTGCTGTAAAGTTGGGCATTTTAATATTGGGGAGATACAGATTTGACTCCCGTTCAGAGCCTGTCTCCAGTCGTCACTTAAGTCACTTCCGCGTTGGTTTCAAGAGAGACCGTGGGAGGTTGCCACTTGTTTCTGACAAGCGCTGTAAACGGTAGACCAATCACAACAGACTGGGCTGTCTGGCCAGTCAGAGTAGGCTCATGGACAAGAGGGATTTAGAGAGACGGATTCATCCATAGAGTCGTTTGAGAATCATTGAAACATTTAGTGATGTATATTCTGAGAGAATGAAACTGTTTTTTGACCTTTGATGCATGTAAACCTGTTGTAGAAGACCTCCAAAACAACATTAGGAGACTTTGAACAAGCATAATATGGGCACTTTAATGTTTTCCTTGAGTGTGTAATCTATCTATGCCTAAGATATGTAAGATATAAGTTACAAAGCTCATATAGTCACCCACAAAGTGATTTATGACCTCCCTGAAACGCCTCGATTGAAGTCCAGATGTTATGCTGTGTGTGAACGTCTGCTTAACTATGTGAGGTTTCGGCATAATGTCTGTCCAAAGGCATAGTCTCCGAAATAAGACTTTAGCAGAACAATAATAGCTCTACCTTTGACCAGTAGGGTTATAAATAGATCTCTCAGTATACATGAAATATTTTTTGAAGAATTGGACACAACTATGGGACACTGCCATACAGCATCACAACAGAGAAAGGAACCTCAATGGTGTTGGATGATGATCCAGGTAAACGGTATTCATACATGCAGTTGCAGACACAACTTGCTCTCAAATTTTTGACCATTCCAATATGGCGGACAGCTGACGTAGGCCTATACGTATTAGCAGCCCAAAGAAACAGCCGTTAATGAGGCATATGTCTACCTCCATGTTTCAGTCTGTGTTTGTCAGTCGTTGTTGTTTGTTATACTTTGTATTTGTCACCCCCCATACATAAAGTGTTGATATATGCATGCTAAATTGCATTAGCCTTAATTCCCAAGCAAACACATAATCAGTAAGGATTTACAGCTTTTTAATTAACCTCTTGCGACTTGATTTGTGTGTCTCATATCTAGAGCAACATGTGCCATATTCAACATTAGAATATCTGTCACTGATCTCTTGCTATACTTCAACACTGCCACCTTGTGGGCTGTTTCCCTTATTGCCGCGAGTAAACCTGCATTAACACAGAAGTCACAATTCATGAACAAGTTGTAGACCTGCTAATCAAGGTCATTATTACATGTTAATACAGTTAAACATTTATTAAATTATAATCATTTTAAAATGAGCCTTCACCTTTTTTTTTGACTGGGTCTGCCTTTCTGAAGCATAACTTGTCCAGCACATGATTCTTTGAACTACATGTCATGTTTTTCTTGTATAACTCCATATTGTTCTTTTCAAAATGGCATACTTTAAAAATAAAATAAAAAAATGTAATCAAATTGGACTTAGTTCGCGGTTGTGTCTTTATTGGACATTTCTCTATATAAAGCATTCATAAATAAAGCAAAGCCACAAAAACGTACTGAAAAATGCACAATACATAATCTTCCAGCCTAGAAGTCGGTGAGTAGTCTACATTAACAACGATTTGTGACAATTAACCGATTGATATAGTGGGAAACTGTGTGAGTGTGTGCGCGTACACTCAACACGTGCTGGATTGTCATCCAATCGCTGTTCGATTTTAACGTTGTTACGATTTGAATGGTGAAATGACTGCCAGTAGCGAATGAAATGTTTGGGTGGGACTAGGGTTGGCCAATCAGAGTCTAGCGCGCATTTTTTACTTCATAATGCTTTGTTGTTTCACTTTCATTCGTTCTTTGAATGAATGCAAGCATGCCGTCGCCGTAAACGCAGAGGAACAAGAGCACTTTTATGTATCAGAATATGCATTTTTGTTTCTAAAATGAAGCTTCTCTTTATTTTGATCTCATTGTTTTTGTGTTTACGTGTGAATGGTAAGACACTTTTATGTTACAGTCTCTCATTTGTTAACGATATCTAATTTAAAAAAGTGACTTATTGTGTGTGAGGGATTCAAACAACAGGACTAAACATAAAAACAATATTTTTGTAGAAAAACATGATGCTATTTAAGTTTTAATGTGGTGGAAAAGCACAATTTTTATGGATTTAAAAAAAAATCTATGTAATATTCATACTGGGCAATATTCATTATAGGTCTATACATTTTTTTTTTAATTAATGCACAAATATGTATAGGGAAAGGGATCAAAATATGAATCATGATGTGGTTTGTATGATGTTCATTAAGATCCTCCATTAGACTCGTGTGTGTGTTTGTCTGAAGAGTGATGTCTTCTGCTGTTTGTTTGCATGTTACATTATGAATCCAGACATATTTCTCTACCTACAATCTTTATGATCTGTTGAAAAATATTTTCTAGCACTTTCCTGTTTTATAAATTTGGCTTCTGATCAACTGTTGATTTCTTCTCCAGGTGTGTCTGGTGCTGAAGAAGTGTCAGTTTCAGTGACGGAGGGAGATTCAGTCACTCTACACACTGATTCTAAGACAAACCAACAAGAAGATATTAAATGGTATTATAATAACATTCGCATCGCTCAAATCATTGGAGATCTCAATGAGATCTGTACAGATGTTCAGTGTAATGAAGGTACGGAGAGATTCAGAGACAGACTGAAGCTGGACCATGTGACCGGATCTCTGACCATCACAAACATCAACACCACAGACTCTGGATTCTATAAACTACAGATCATCAGCAACAGCATCAGAGAAAAGATCTTCAATGTTACTGTCCATGGTGAGTCCTTTAAAGCTGCTGCATGTAAGTTTTTGACTGTACTACAACAATGCTACAGCCAGTTATTCTACTTTGAAATGTGCGTTCTGTGTCAGAATATCTGTTTTTGTTTTGGTAACGCATGTTGCCAGTTTACCCAATAGTATTTAATAGACACCACAGGTTGCCAGCATAGACTGTAAACAAATATGGACGCAGTGTCCGTGACGTCACCCATAGGATTCTGAAGAGCCGTTTTGAAGCGCAAAATAGGGACGAGCTGGCCGTTGCTATCTTGTCAGCGCGTCATCACGCGTCACTCCCGGATAATAGAAAATAGCCAAAGAGTCAACAATATTGCATTATACATTTAAAGGTCCCGTTCTTCGTGTTTTTTTGAAGCTTTGATTGTGTTTACAGTGTGCAATATAACGTGTTCATGTTAGAGGGTTGTATCGATCACTAAAAGAGGAACCAAAGGAAACAAACATATATTTTGAAGTATCTTACTTTTCTGACACTCTTTGGGAGCTGACGCTGACAGTGGAGGAGGTTTAGACGCTCCAGGCTTACGGTGTGGAAATGAATGGGTCTTTATTATCGCTGAAGTGAACGACAATACGATCGCAAATGCACAAACAAGCGAACATGATACATGAGCATATTCAAGCAAAAGAGCATATATTAGTTCTGTGAAACAAAACAAAATCAATGTTACTCACCTATCGAGAAGAAATAAAGCAACCTCTGCCTTCGCTCCTTGAGTTCTCTCCAGCGCTGGAAAGCTGATACTTCTTGCCTGATCGTAAGCCTTCTTTTGTTCCACAGACATCTTCCACATTTGTTTTTTATCTGCCATCTCTCTCTTTCTGTCGTCGCTAGGCTAATGTCCATCCTGTGTCGTGTCTTTTGAATAATGACGTGCACTGAGCGCTCTCTTCTCACCATCATTAATAGACATGCTCCTTACTGCTGATTGGCTATAAGTTTGTTTTGGCACTCGGCCCGAGGCACTTTTCTAAAGCAGTTTTTAAATAACACTTACTCCACCTTTAAGTCGTCCTTGCGATGGAGGTTCGAGTTCTTCCAATGTTTCATCATCGGACTCGCGCTCGGATTGATATGGTAAAATCAACGTCATTGTTACTGTCTTTACAGTACACTCTTAAAAATAAAGGTTCTTAAATGGTTCTTTGACGGGGTGTATGGATCCATGAAGAACCTTTAATATCCAAAGAACTTTTCCATTGCACTAAAGGTTCTTTGTAGCGCAGAAAGGTTCTTTAGACTATAAAATGATTAGAAAAAAAGGTTCTTTAAAGAACCTTTCACAAAACAGTTCTTCAGGGAACCAAAAATGGTTCTTCTATGGCATCACTGTGAAAACCCCTTTTTGGTTCTTCCGGACGCCTTTATTTTTAAGGGTGTACAATCACTGAGTTTTAGGAAGCCTCTAGAGCAGGGATGGGTGAACCCATTAGCTCCAACCCTGATCAAACTCACCTGCCTGTAGCGTTCTAGTAATCCCGAAGGCATTGATTAGCTGGTTGAGGTGTGTTTGATTAGGGTTGGAAATAAACTCTGCAGGGTAGTGGCCCTCCAGGACCGAGTTTGCCTATCCCTGCTCTAGAGTCTACTCTAGACGGAGCTGAAGTTGTTATGGTAACGGTCGTTTTTGTTTCTGATCATAGACTGTAAAAAAATATGGACATCACCCGTAGGATTCCGAAGAGCATTTTTGAAGCCTAAAAGCCGGCCGTTGCCATCTTGGCAGCACTTCAACGCACGTCACTCCCGGATAAATGAAAATTGACAAAGAGGCAGGACGTGGATGGAGCTGAGGTGGCTGGTTGCTGAAACCATGCCAGCCTAGTTCGACCATAGTGGCAATCCACCTGTCACTCAAGTGGCCACGCCCTTAATTATGTAGAACTTTACCCGGAAATGGTTGGAAAATTAACCATGGTTTTATTATAGTAAAAGTGTAGTAACCATGTTTCTTTTGGCTAATTGATTACCATTTATATAACCACAGTTTTACCACAAATACCATGGTTAAACTATGGTTAGAGTAGCAAAGCCATGCTTGGTTAATTTGTGGTTACCATGGTTTAACTATAATAACCATGTTTTTTTGGTTTTATTTGTAGTAAAACCATGGTTCATTTTCGTACGGGTAAGGCTTAATATAATTTAAACAGATGAGTCATAAAAAGAAATTCACCCCCCTCACAGTTGTCATGAAGGGCAAAATTAGCTGACCAAACCCACTTTTTGTACCAGGCTGTAAATATTTCTTTTTCTGCTGTAAAGTTGGGCATTTTAATATTGGGGAGATACAGATTTGACTCCCGTTCAGAGCCTGTCTCCAGTCGTCACTTAAGTCACTTCCGCATTGGTTTCAAGAGAGACCGTGGGAGGTTGCCACTTGTTTCTGACAAGCGCTGTAAACGGTAGACCAATCACAACAGACTGGGCTGTCTGGCCAATCAGAGTAGGCTCATGGAAAAGAGGGATTTAGAGAGACGGATTCATCCATAGAGTCATTTGAGAATCATTGAAAAATGTAGTGATGTATATTCTGAGAGAATGAAACCGTTTTTTGACCTTTGATGCATGTAAACCTGTTGTAGGAGACCTCCAAAACAACATTAGGAGACTTTGAACAAGCATAATATGGGCACTTTAATGTTTTCCTTGAGTGTGTAATCTATCTATGCCTAAGATATGTAAGATATAAGTTACAAAGCTCATATAGTCACCCACAAAGTGATTTATGACCTCCCTGAAACGCCTCGATTGAAGTCCAGATGTTATGCTGTGTGTGAACGTCTGCTTAACTATGTGAGGTTTCGGCATAATGTCTGTCCAAAGGCATAGTCTCCGAAATAAGACTTTAGCAGAACAATAATAGCTCTACCTTTGACCAGTAGGGTTATAAATAGATCTCTCAGTATACATGAAATATTTTTTGAAGAATTGGACACAACTATGGGACACTGCCATACAGCATCACAACAGAGAAAGGAACCTCAATGGTGTTGGATGATGATCCAGGTAAACGGTATTCATACATGCAGTTGCAGACACAACTTGCTCTCAAATTTTTGACCATTCCAATATGGCGGACAGCTGACGTAGGCCTATACGTATTAGCAGCCCAAAGAAACAGCCGTTAATGAGGCATATGTCTACCTCCATGTTTCAGTCTGTGTTTGTCAGTCGTTGTTGTTTGTTATACTTTGTATTTGTCACCCCCCATACATAAAGTGTTGATATATGCATGCTAAATTGCATTAGCCTTAATTCCCAAGCAAACACATAATCAGTAAGGATTTACAGCTTTTTAATTAACCTCTTGCGACTTGATTTGTGTGTCTCATATCTAGAGCAACATGTGCCATATTCAACATTAGAATATCTGTCACTGATCTCTTGCTATACTTCAACACTGCCACCTTGTGGGCTGTTTCCCTTATTGCCGCGAGTAAACCTGCATTAACACAGAAGTCACAATTCATGAACAAGTTGTAGACCTGCTAATCAAGGTCATTATTACATGTTAATACAGTTAAACATTTATTAAATTATAATCATTTTAAAATGAGCCTTCACCTTTTTTTTTGACTGGGTCTGCCTTTCTGAAGCATAACTTGTCCAGCACATGATTCTTTGAACTACATGTCATGTTTTTCTTGTATAACTCCATATTGTTCTTTTCAAAATGGCATACTTTAAAAATAAAATAAAAAAATGTAATCAAATTGGACTTAGTTCGCGGTTGTGTCTTTATTGGACATTTCTCTATATAAAGCATTCATAAATAAAGCAAAGCCACAAAAACGTACTGAAAAATGCACAATACATAATCTTCCAGCCTAGAAGTCGGTGAGTAGTCTACATTAACAACGATTTGTGACAATTAACCGATTGATATAGTGGGAAACTGTGTGAGTGTGTGCGCGTACACTCAACACGTGCTGGATTGTCATCCAATCGCTGTTCGATTTTAACGTTGTTACGATTTGAATGGTGAAATGACTGCCAGTAGCGAATGAAATGTTTGGGTGGGACTAGGGTTGGCCAATCAGAGTCTAGCGCGCATTTTTTACTTCATAATGCTTTGTTGTTTCACTTTCATTCGTTCTTTGAATGAATGCAAGCATGCCGTCGCCGTAAACGCAGAGGAACAAGAGCACTTTTATGTATCAGAATATGCATTTTTGTTTCTAAAATGAAGCTTCTCTTTATTTTGATCTCATTGTTTTTGTGTTTACGTGTGAATGGTAAGACACTTTTATGTTACAGTCTCTCATTTGTTAACGATATCTAATTTAAAAAAGTGACTTATTGTGTGTGAGGGATTCAAACAACAGGACTAAACATAAAAACAATATTTTTGTAGAAAAACATGATGCTATTTAAGTTTTAATGTGGTGGAAAAGCACAATTTTTATGGATTTAAAAAAAAATCTATGTAATATTCATACTGGGCAATATTCATTATAGGTCTATACATTTTTTTTTTAATTAATGCACAAATATGTATAGGGAAAGGGATCAAAATATGAATCATGATGTGGTTTGTATGATGTTCATTAAGATCCTCCATTAGACTCGTGTGTGTGTTTGTCTGAAGAGTGATGTCTTCTGCTGTTTGTTTGCATGTTACATTATGAATCCAGACATATTTCTCTACCTACAATCTTTATGATCTGTTGAAAAATATTTTCTAGCACTTTCCTGTTTTATAAATTTGGCTTCTGATCAACTGTTGATTTCTTCTCCAGGTGTGTCTGGTGCTGAAGAAGTGTCAGTTTCAGTGACGGAGGGAGATTCAGTCACTCTACACACTGATTCTAAGACAAACCAACAAGAAGATATTAAATGGTATTATAATAACATTCGCATCGCTCAAATCATTGGAGATCTCAATGAGATCTGTACAGATGTTCAGTGTAATGAAGGTACGGAGAGATTCAGAGACAGACTGAAGCTGGACCATGTGACCGGATCTCTGACCATCACAAACATCAACACCACAGACTCTGGATTCTATAAACTACAGATCATCAGCAACAGCATCAGAGAAAAGATCTTCAATGTTACTGTCCATGGTGAGTCCTTTAAAGCTGCTGCATGTAAGTTTTTGACTGTACTACAACAATGCTACAGCCAGTTATTCTACTTTGAAATGTGCGTTCTGTGTCAGAATATCTGTTTTTGTTTTGGTAACGCATGTTGCCAGTTTACCCAATAGTATTTAATAGACACCACAGGTTGCCAGCATAGACTGTAAACAAATATGGACGCAGTGTCCGTGACGTCACCCATAGGATTCTGAAGAGCCGTTTTGAAGCGCAAAATAGGGACGAGCTGGCCGTTGCTATCTTGTCAGCGCGTCATCACGCGTCACTCCCGGATAATAGAAAATAGCCAAAGAGTCAACAATATTGCATTATACATTTAAAGGTCCCGTTCTTCGTGTTTTTTTGAAGCTTTGATTGTGTTTACAGTGTGCAATATAACGTGTTCATGTTAGAGGGTTGTATCGATCACTAAAAGAGGAACCAAAGGAAACAAACATATATTTTGAAGTATCTTACTTTTCTGACACTCTTTGGGAGCTGACGCTGACAGTGGAGGAGGTTTAGACGCTCCAGGCTTACGGTGTGGAAATGAATGGGTCTTTATTATCGCTGAAGTGAACGACAATACGATCGCAAATGCACAAACAAGCGAACATGATACATGAGCATATTCAAGCAAAAGAGCATATATTAGTTCTGTGAAACAAAACAAAATCAATGTTACTCACCTATCGAGAAGAAATAAAGCAACCTCTGCCTTCGCTCCTTGAGTTCTCTCCAGCGCTGGAAAGCTGATACTTCTTGCCTGATCGTAAGCCTTCTTTTGTTCCACAGACATCTTCCACATTTGTTTTTTATCTGCCATCTCTCTCTTTCTGTCGTCGCTAGGCTAATGTCCATCCTGTGTCGTGTCTTTTGAATAATGACGTGCACTGAGCGCTCTCTTCTCACCATCATTAATAGACATGCTCCTTACTGCTGATTGGCTATAAGTTTGTTTTGGCACTCGGCCCGAGGCACTTTTCTAAAGCAGTTTTTAAATAACACTTACTCCACCTTTAAGTCGTCCTTGCGATGGAGGTTCGAGTTCTTCCAATGTTTCATCATCGGACTCGCGCTCGGATTGATATGGTAAAATCAACGTCATTGTTACTGTCTTTACAGTACACTCTTAAAAATAAAGGTTCTTAAATGGTTCTTTGACGGGGTGTATGGATCCATGAAGAACCTTTAATATCCAAAGAACTTTTCCATTGCACTAAAGGTTCTTTGTAGCGCAGAAAGGTTCTTTAGACTATAAAATGATTAGAAAAAAAGGTTCTTTAAAGAACCTTTCACAAAACAGTTCTTCAGGGAACCAAAAATGGTTCTTCTATGGCATCACTGTGAAAACCCCTTTTTGGTTCTTCCGGACGCCTTTATTTTTAAGGGTGTACAATCACTGAGTTTTAGGAAGCCTCTAGAGCAGGGATGGGTGAACCCATTAGCTCCAACCCTGATCAAACTCACCTGCCTGTAGCGTTCTAGTAATCCCGAAGGCATTGATTAGCTGGTTGAGGTGTGTTTGATTAGGGTTGGAAATAAACTCTGCAGGGTAGTGGCCCTCCAGGACCGAGTTTGCCTATCCCTGCTCTAGAGTCTACTCTAGACGGAGCTGAAGTTGTTATGGTAACGGTCGTTTTTGTTTCTGATCATAGACTGTAAAAAAATATGGACATCACCCGTAGGATTCCGAAGAGCATTTTTGAAGCCTAAAAGCCGGCCGTTGCCATCTTGGCAGCACTTCAACGCACGTCACTCCCGGATAAATGAAAATTGACAAAGAGGCAGGACGTGGATGGAGCTGAGGTGGCTGGTTGCTGAAACCATGCCAGCCTAGTTCGACCATAGTGGCAATCCACCTGTCACTCAAGTGGCCACGCCCTTAATTATGTAGAACTTTACCCGGAAATGGTTGGAAAATTAACCATGGTTTTATTATAGTAAAAGTGTAGTAACCATGTTTCTTTTGGCTAATTGATTACCATTTATATAACCACAGTTTTACCACAAATACCATGGTTAAACTATGGTTAGAGTAGCAAAGCCATGCTTGGTTAATTTGTGGTTACCATGGTTTAACTATAATAACCATGTTTTTTTGGTTTTATTTGTAGTAAAACCATGGTTCATTTTCGTACGGGTAAGGCTTAATATAATTTAAACAGATGAGTCATAAAAAGAAATTCACCCCCCTCACAGTTGTCATGAAGGGCAAAATTAGCTGACCAAACCCACTTTTTGTACCAGGCTGTAAATATTTCTTTTTCTGCTGTAAAGTTGGGCATTTTAATATTGGGGAGATACAGATTTGACTCCCGTTCAGAGCCTGTCTCCAGTCGTCACTTAAGTCACTTCCGCATTGGTTTCAAGAGAGACCGTGGGAGGTTGCCACTTGTTTCTGACAAGCGCTGTAAACGGTAGACCAATCACAACAGACTGGGCTGTCTGGCCAATCAGAGTAGGCTCATGGAAAAGAGGGATTTAGAGAGACGGATTCATCCATAGAGTCATTTGAGAATCATTGAAAAATGTAGTGATGTATATTCTGAGAGAATGAAACCGTTTTTTGACCTTTGATGCATGTAAACCTGTTGTAGGAGACCTCCAAAACAACATTAGGAGACTTTGAACAAGCATAATATGGGCACTTTAATGTTTTCCTTGAGTGTGTAATCTATCTATGCCTAAGATATGTAAGATATAAGTTACAAAGCTCATATAGTCACCCACAAAGTGATTTATGACCTCCCTGAAACGCCTCGATTGAAGTCCAGATGTTATGCTGTGTGTGAACGTCTGCTTAACTATGTGAGGTTTCGGCATAATGTCTGTCCAAAGGCATAGTCTCCGAAATAAGACTTTAGCAGAACAATAATAGCTCTACCTTTGACCAGTAGGGTTATAAATAGATCTCTCAGTATACATGAAATATTTTTTGAAGAATTGGACACAACTATGGGACACTGCCATGCAGCATCACAACAGAGAAAGGAACCTCAATGGTGTTGGATGATGATCCAGGTAAACGGTATTCATACATGCAGTTGCAGACACAACTTGCTCTCGAATTTTTGACCATTCCAATATGGCGGACAGCTGACGTAGGCCTATACGTATTAGCAGCCCAAAGAAACAGCCGTTAATGAGGCATATGTCTAACTCCATGTTTTAGTCAGTGTTTGTCAGTCGTTGTTGTTTGTCATACTTTGTATTTGTCACCCACCCATACATAAAGTGTTGATATATGCATGCTAAATTGCATTAGCCTTAATTCCCAAGCAAACACATACTCAGTAAGGATTTACAGAATTGAATTAACCTCTTGCATCTTGATTTGTGTGTCTCATATCTAGAGCAACATGTGCCATATTCAACATTAGAATATCTGTCACTGATCTCTTGCTATACTACAACACTGCCACCTTGTGGGCTGTTTACCTTATTGTCATGAGTAAACCTGCATTAACACTGAAGTCACAATTCATGAACAAGTTGTAGACCTACTAATCAAGGTCATTATTACATGTTAATATAGTTCAACTTTTATTAAAGTATAATCATTTTAAAATGAGCCTTCACCTTTTTTGACTGGGTCTGCCTTTCTGAAGCATTATACTTGTCCAGCACAGGATTCTTTAAACTACATGTCATGTTTTTCTTGTATAACTCCATTGTTCTTTTCAAAAATGGCATATTTAAAAAAATAAATAAATAAATGTAATCATAGACAAGCAGTTTGCGGTTGTGTTTTTATTGGACATTTCTCTATATAAAGCATTCATAAATAAAGCAAAGCCACAAAACGTACTGAAATATGCACAATACATAATCTTCCAGCCAGTCGTTGAGTAGTCTACATTAACAACGATTTGTGACAATTAACCGATTGATATACATGGATTTCTCGGCGACGTCATCACTGCTTGCGCACGCAACCGAGAGGCAGAAAGAAGAGATCTCGCGTGTTGTAGGTTAGCAGCGGCGTGTCTGAAAGTCAAAATGCCAAGGAGTTGCTGCGTGGTTAATTGTACCAACAGAGCCAGTGCTTATTAATAACTGTATCTGTGATGTTTGATTAATTGATTACATTACTAGCCTGACATGATCATTCATACATGTATCACAGCAACACTGCAAAATTAAAGACAGACAAACAGATCCAACTAAAATCACGTTTTATTGAGTCAGCAGTTATATACAAACAATAAGGAAAGCTTCAATACTTAAGGTTGTTGCAGTAGCGGACCAGCTCAGCGATCTGTCTTTCTGCCTCCAGGATGCGCACGCACCCTGTAATGTTTGTAAACAGGAAACCCGTGTATTGTGGGAAACTGTGTGTGAGTGTGTGCGCGTACACTCAACATGTGCTGGATTATCATCCAATCGCTGTTCGACTTTAACGTTGCTACGATTTGAATGGTGAAATGACTGCCAGTAGCGAATGAAATGTTTTGGGTGGGACTAGGGTTGGCCAATCAGAGTCTAGCGCGCGTTTTCAGCTTGCTTAATGCATTGTTGTTTCACTTCTTCGTTCTTTAAAAGAATGAAACCACGCCGTCGCCGTAAACGCAGAGGAACAACAGAGCACGTGCACTTTTATGTTTCCGAATATGCATTTTTGTTTCTAAAATGAAGCTTCTCTTTATTTTGATCTCATTGTTTTTGTGTTTACGTGTGAATGGTAAGACACTTTTATGTTACAGTCTCTCATTTGTTAACATATCTAAATGAAAAACAAAAAAGTGGCTTATTGTGGGGGATTCAAACAACAGGACTAAACATAAAAACAATATTTTGTAGAAAAACATGATGCTATTTAAGTTTTAATGTGGTAAAAAAAGCAATTTTTTGTCAAGTATTTTTATGGATGTTTGTTTATCTATGTGATATTCATACTGGGTAATATTCATATACTTTATAAATGTTTTATGCATTATAAAACTTTGTTTAATGAATGCACAAATATGTATAGGGAAAGGGATCAAAATATGAATCATGATGTGGTTTGTATGATGTTCATTAAGTTAAGATCCTCCATTAGACTCGTGTGTGTTTCTCTGAAGAGTGATGATCTTCTGCTGTTTGTTTGCATTATGAATTATTGTCATATTTGACATATTTCTCTACCTACAATCTTTGATCTGTTGAAAAATATTTGCACAGCACTTTCCTGTTGTATAAATTTGGCTTCTAATGAACTGTTGATTTCTTCTCCAGGTGTGTCTGGTGCTGAAGAAGTGTCAGTGTCAGTGATGGAGGGAGATTCAGTCACTCTACACACTGATTCTAAAACAAACCAACAAGAAGATATTAGGTGGTATTTTACTGACACACGTATAGCTGAAATACTTGGAGATCTCAGTTTCATCTGTACAGATGTTCAGTGTAATGAAGGTACTGAGAGATTCAGAGACAGACTGAAGCTGGACCATGTGACCGGATCTCTGACCATCACAAACATCAACACCACAGACTCTGGACTCTATAAACTACAGATCATCAGCAACAGCATCAGAGAAAAGATCTTCAATTTTACTGTCCATGGTGAGTCAGTTAAAAGCAGGTTATTTATTTATGTTATAATCGCATTATTATTATTGTTAGATTTTTTGTGCAGTGACATTCAGATGTGTTTTTTCTCTGTTCCTCTGTTTTAATTCACATGAAGTATGTAGATAATCTCCTTCCAAACACATTTGCTGTGAACATGGAATTTTTTTTAGAATTATCTCAGTTTATAAACTGTTCAGAGATGAACTGTAGATGATCGTTTCTCATCATACCATCTCTTATCACATTCTTTTATCTGTTTAAATGTTGATTTGATGTAAAATAAGGGTGTGAATTGTGTTCATAAGCACAAAACATGGATATATTTGCTTCTCAAACGTTGCGCAGTCACTTTCATGCACCGCTTTCTCATGATGTGTAGATTGTTCCCCAGAAAGATCTTCAGCATCTGTTGGTTTGTGTTTCAGGTGTTTCTGCTGATGAACGAGATGAAGTGAAGAGAAAGTCAGTGATGGAGGGAGAATCTGTCACTTTAGATCCTGGTGTGATGAAAAACACAAATGATTCAATGACGTGGTATTTTAATGAGACTCTCATCGCTGAATTCACTGGAGATCAGAGTCAGATCTGTACAGATGATCAGTGTAAAGAGAGATTCAGAGACAGACTGAAGCTGGACCATGTGACTGGATCTCTGACCATCATGAACACTAAAACCACAGACTCTGGAGATTATCAGGTCCTGATCACCAGCAGTGGCATCCGTCGCCGCAGCATCAGCAGCATTAGGAGATTCAGTGTTGCGGTTACTGGTGAGTATCATTTCAGAATTTTAAAATATAGTTCAATATTTGTAAATCTAATATTAATGTCCGTGTGTCTTTATTGTTCCAGGTTCAGGTCCGTCTTCAGCTGCTGTAGCAGGAATATGTGTTGCTGTTGTTCTGCTGGTGGCTGCTGCTCTTACTGCTGCTGTGATTTACTATCGCCACAGGATCTATATACCAGCACCACAGAATGTAAGTATTACATACAGCTGATTTAACAAGAAATATGAGATTTATTGCGCAAAATTAATCTTTACATGTACAGTGGTGTGGATACATTTTTATATTATTACTCTATAATTAAAATTATGTATTTAATCAGGTTGTAACAAATGAAAACTTTTTTTTTGTTTGGCCCTTTTTTGATCCCAGAATCAGATCTTCAGGTAAGGCAGCGCCAAATTAATAATAATAACAAATTAAGGGGATAGTTCACCAAAAATGAAAATCCTGAATGTTAGCAATCAAACAGTTGACGGCAGCCATTGACTTCCATAGTAGGAAAAAATATATACGGAAGTCAATGGGGTCCATCAACTGTCTGGTTACCAACATTCTTCAAAATATCATCTTTTATGTTCAACAGAAGAAAGAAATTCATACAGTTTGGAAAAATTTGAGGGTGGGAATTTCAATTTTCGTGAGAACCTTTAACTCCCAAATAAACTAAGTAATAAATACAAAATAAATATAAATACAAAAAGTGCAGCTTTATTTAGAAAGCAGGGGCCTCATTTATAAAATGTGCGTACGCACAAATTTGATCTTAAGAGTTCATATTTATAAAAATGGTCTTTGACGTGGAAAACATGGCCACGTCAGGGTCTGAGCAGATGTACGCACTTTTTCTTGTGGCAGAGTCGGAGTACTGCTGGTATTTGGAAATTTATAAGCAGTAGCAATAATAATAATAATAATAATAATAATTTTCCCTAATAATAGTTATCCTGGGGTTAGTTACTCATGGTTTTAAACTTTCCACACATCAGCATGACGAAACTTAGTGTATTTAGTAGCTGTCATATCAGGACTATTTAGAGACAAAAATGCGCCAAAATTAAAAAAAAATCTTCGAAAGATATCACTGAACATGTATTTAACTATCTGTAATTTAACAGTTGAGAACGTTCTTTAATGCTGATCTAACCAGCAGAAGACACTAAATCCCAGTTGTGCAGGCGGGGCATGTTGTAACGTTACTATGTGCCCCTATTAGAATTAGGCATGGTGTCACATTTCACTTCCATTCTTTTGGGGTAAATCAAGAAAAAAAGTATTCACTGTATTAATGAAACAAAACCACATAATTTTACTAGACGTGTGAAATTGATGTGATATATAGGAAATATAGGAATAAAATAAATAGGCTTTACACAAAATATGTTTCACTTAAATAATTAACGCATTAACAAAACGAAAGAAAGAAAAACAAGTGTAGGCTACACTGACTGACGTGTTCCACAACTTAAAAGAAATGTTTTACAAATTAAAGCACAATATTTAGTTTTTATTGTGTGTACACAAATAAAAGTAAACCAGCAGTTTCAGTTTCAGTTGGCTGATATTTAGCATACCTTAACCATAAAGGAAACTTTTTAAAAATAGCCTGAAAAAATAACTATACCAATTAATCAATTACAAGAATACCCTAGGCTACTTGTTCAAAATAAAACATAGCCTATAGCCTGCATGGTTTTTCAAAATCCTGTTAGCATAATTACACGGCATTAAAGTTAAATTATTTAGCAGGACCCCGATTTCGGCCTTGCTAAAATTCTTTTTCTTGCCGCTCGCCATTCTCAAGTAAAACATGTGGACGTTGAATGTGCTCTTTTATATACTAATGATATTAATTAGGGGGCGTTTACAAGGCAGAGATCTGAAACCATTCAGCTCTGCAAAATTTCAAGATCATTTGCGAATTATATATTTCACATGCGAAAGAGAGGCATGTGCATTTTTTCGGAATCACACATACACACATTTGAGAAATTCATTCATTCATTCATTCATTCATTCATTCATTATCTTCCGCTTATCCGGGGCCGGGTCGCGGGGGCAACAGTCTAAGCAGAGACGCCCAGACTTCCCTCTCCCTAGCCACTTCCTCCAGCTCTTCCGAGGGAACCCCGAGGCATTCCCAGGCCAGCCGGGAGACATAGTCCCTCCAGCATGTCCTAGGTTTTCCCCGGAGCCTCCTCCCGGTGGGACGTGCCTGGAACACCTCCCTGGGAAGGCGTCCAGGAGGCATCCGAAATAGATGCCCGAGCCACCTCAGGTGGCTCCTCTCGATGTGGAGGAGCAACGGCTCTACTCTGAGCTCCTCCCGGTTGACCGAGCTTCTAACCCTATCTCTAAGGGAGCGCCCAGCCACCCTACGGTGAACTCATTTCGGCCGCCTGTATCCGGGATCTTGTCCTTTCGGTCATGACCCACAGCTCATGACCATAGGTGAGAGTAGGAACGTAGATCGACCGGTAAATCGAGAGCTTCGCCTTACAGCTCAGCTCCTTCTTCATCATGACAGACGGTACATTGACCGCATTACTGCAGAAGCTGCACCGATCCGTCTGTCAATCTCCCGTTCCATCCTTCCCTCACTCGTGAACAAGACCCCGAAATACCTGAACTCCTCCACCCGAGGCAGGAACTCTCCACCAACCTGAAGTGGGCAATCCACCCTTTTCTGACTGAGAATCATGGCCTCAGACTTGGAGGTGCTGATTCTCATCCCAGCCGATTCACACTCGGCCGCAAACCGTCCCAGTGCACACTGAAGGTCCTGGTTTGACGAGGCCATCCGCAAAAAGCAGTGACGAAATCACATGGTTCCCAAACCTCTCCTTGAACTGTCACCTTATCGTGGTGGAGGGGTTTGAGTACCCAAATGATCTCGGGAGCTATGTTGTCTGGGGCTATATGCCCCTGGTAGGGTCTCCCAAGTGAAACAGGTCCTTGGTGACGGGCCAGACTAAGAACAGTTCATAAACCCTCTATGAGCACAGTTATAACAAGGGCCGTGACGTCGCCCGGCATGGCGTAGCCGGGGCCCCACCCTGGAGCCAGGCCCGGGGTTGGGGCTCGTATGCGCGCGCCTGGTGGCCGGGCTCAGCCCGAAGGAGCGACATGGGGCCGCCCTCCTGTGGGCTCACCACCTGCAGGAGGGATCGTAAGGGGTCGGTGCTTAGTGGATCGGGCGACAGTCGAAGACGAGGCCCCAGGGCCCTCATTTATCAACAGTGCTTAGAAAAGGTTCTATATTTTGTCCTACAACTGAATTTTAAAATGTGCAAGAAAATCCATATTTATCAAATGTTCTTATGCACATGAGTAAGAAATCAGCTGTGGGTTTGACACAAATTTCGCATTGTGTTTAAAATTACAAAATATATATATATAAATGTAGTGTTTTATAATTAAAGGAAATACAGGACATATGAAGATTGATTAATGCATACTGTGACACTCTTAAATGCTTTTTTATGTGTAGTGTCGCTATTCTACCACTAGATTATCTGCGTAACCATGCTCAGAGGTGTGCTTCTATTTACACTATGTATAAGTACAAGCTGGTAAATCCCACACTTTGCGTGAAACTGTTCTTACGCACAGATCTGTGCATACACCGTTGATAAATGAGACCCCAAGTCTCTAGTATTTTTGTGTTTGTGTAACTGAATCATCAGTCCTGTTCATGTATTTTATCGTGTGTGTATCTGTGTTTTATTACAGGAAAGTGATTCACTGTAGATGATTTGTAACCTGAGGAGTGAATTGCTTCTACACTACAAGGTGACACTGGATGGTTTGCTATTGTAGCTCTATCAAGCTTTTTTCTTCATCTTATTATAACTCTTTGCTCTTTAAATTGCTAAATTTAGGTCGGTGTTGGTGTCACGGTACGGCAGCGGGGGCGATTTTCCTTTTAGTTGTTTTTTTGTGTTGCTTTATTTATGTAAAAAAGGCTCCTCTCAGCTAGTGAAGATAATCATTTATTTTATAAATGGCTTCCTGTTATTAGGGCCCAAGCACCGATGGTGTGAGGACCCTATTGTAATTCAGAAGGGATTTTAAATTACTGTTACTTGTTTATAAATCACTGAGGCCTAGGACCTCTATACATTTCAGATATGCTAATTAATTATAATGAAGTGCTTTAACAGTAACCACTTTCAAATCCAGACGCAAAACTCATCGGTTTAAGCTGTGCATTTACTGAATGAGCAGTGTGCCACTGTACGACCGATTGCACTTTATCTTTATGTATTGTCTCTTTATTCTTGTAATTCTTTAATAACGGTTTTACTGAATGTGCTCTGTGCCACTGTACGACCGATTGCACTTTATCTTTATGTATTGTCTCTTTATTCTTGTAATTCTTTAATAACGGTTTTACTGAATGTGCTCTGTGCCACTGTACGACCGATTGCACTTTATCTTTATGTATTGTCTCTTTATTCTTGTAATTCTTTAATAACGGTTTTACTGAATGTGCTCTGTGCCACTGTACGACCGATTGCACTTTATCTTTATGTATTGTCTCTTTATTCTTGTAATTCTTTAATAACGGTTTTACTGAATGTGCTCTGTGCCACTGTACGACCGATTGCACTTTATCTTTATGTATTGTCTCTTTATTCTTGTAATTCTTTAATAACGGTTTTACTGAATGTGCTCTGTGCCACTGTACGACCGATTGCACTTTATCTTTATGTATTGTCTCTTTATTCTTGTAATTCTTTTAATAACGGTTTTACTGAATGTGCTCTGTGCCACTGTACGACCGATTGCACTTTATCTTTATGTATTGTCTCTTTATTCTTGTAATTCTTTAATAACGGTTTTACTGAATGTGCTCTGTGCCACTGTACGACCGATTGCACTTTATCTTTATGTATTGTCTCTTTATTCTTGTAATTCTTTTAATAACGGTTTTACTGAATGTGCTCTGTGCCACTGTACGACCGATTGCACTTTATCTTTATGTATTGTCTCTTTATTCTTGTAATTCTCAATCAGGGCTGTTTGTAGCCATTCTGACGCCCTAGGCGAAATTCTTATTGGTGCCCCCAGTCAAATTTGTAAAAAGCAACATTGGTATTACTGGTATTAATTAACAAATACATACATACCAAATTATATTTGTATATATTTGTTAATAAGGATTCAAATTAATAGCCAGATGCCTGTATAGCCCTAGGAGAGACACACAAATCAAGATGCAACAGGTTAATTAAATTCTGTAAATTTCAGACCTACTGATTATGTGTTTGTTTGGGAATTAAGGCTAATGCAATTAAGCATGCATATATCAACACTTTATAGGGGGACAAACACTGACTGAAACATGGGGGTAGACATATGCCTCATTAACGGCTGTTTCTTTGGTGTCAGCTGTCCGCCATATTGGAATGGTCAAAGCCAGTCTGTGAAAATTCAAGAGCAAGTTGACAAGAGTGTCTGTAACCGTAGTTACACGCATGTATGAATATCGATCTGAATGGCATCGCATTATAGGGTTAGTTCAACCAAAAATAAAAATTCTGTAATCATTTACTCACCCTCGTGTCGTTTCAAACCCTGACTTTCATTCAACTTCAGAACACAAATTAAGATATTTTCGATGAAATCTGAGCACTTTCTGCCCCTCCATTGACAGTCTATCTTCAAAAAGTTCATAAAGAGATCGTAAAACTAATCCATATGAATTGAGCAGTTTAGTCAAAATTTTCTGAAGAGACATGATCACTTTATATGATTTTTTAATTTACGTATAAACATTTGCTCATCTTGAGCCAAGGGTTCCAGTGATATAAGAGTCTGTGACAAACGGTTTTGGACTTAGTTTACCTGGATCATCATCCAACACCACTGAGGTTCCTTTCTCTGTTGTGATGCTGCATGGCGGTGTCCCATAGTTGTGTACAATTTTTCTACATTTTTTCATGTAAAAAGAGAGATCTATTTATAACACACCCTTTTTTGACTGGGTCTGCCTTTCTGAAGCATTATACTTGTCCAGCACATGATTCTTTGAGCTACATGTCATGTTTTTCTTGTATAACTCCATTGTTCTTTTCAAAAATGGCATATTTAAAAAAATAAAATAAAAAAAGAATCATAGACAAGCAGTTCGCGGTTGTGTCTTTATTGGACATTTCTCTATATAAAGCATTCATAAATAAAGCAAAGCCACAAAACGTACTGAAAAATGCACAACATAATCTTGCAGCCTAGAAGTCGTTGAGTAGTCTACAATAACAACGATTTGTGACAATTAACCGATTGATATAGTGGGAAACTGTGTGAGTGTGTGCGCGTACACTCAACATGTGCGGGATTATCATCCAATCGCTGTTTGAGTTGCCAAAGGAAAGTAGCTAAAGCCTTGCCAAAAAGTCGCTAAATCTCGCTATATGATGTCATGCGTAAATTATCAAATTCGTGACGTCATCACGTCGTACTAGATTGCGTACTTTCTTGCGTTCTGCCTGCCTGCCTGTGCTTTCTCAACAAATTTGCGCTAACATAGCCTATTGTACTGTATTTTAATATGATATTGCAGTCTGGACGTGGAGGGGTGAACGGTCCGTGTACGTTTTGATAGTTTGTTTTCCAATTTGAAATGAAATATGCAGAAACGAGAAAACGGTCGTTTTTCTTGTTTTTTCGTTTGTAAAAAAAAACGGGAAACGAGATTTTGGCTCGATTTTCGTTTTTTCTGGTCACGGATAGAAAACATGTGCGGGATTATCATCCAATCGCTGTTTGAGTTGCCAAAGGAAAGTAGCTAAAGCCTTGCCAAAAAGTCGCTAAATCTCGCTATATGATGTCATGCGTAAATTATCAAATTCGTGACGTCATCACGTCGTACTAGATTGCGTACTTTCTTGCGTTCTGCCTGCCTGCCTAATGTGCTTTCTCAACAAATTTGCGCTAACATAGCCTATTGTACTGTATTTTAATATGATATTGCAGTCTGGACGTGGAGGGGTGAACGGTCCGTGTACGTTTTGATAGTTTGTTTTCCAATTTGAAATGAAATATGCAGAAACAAGAAAACGGTCGTTTTTCTTGTTTTTTCGTTTGTAAAAAAAAACGGGAAACGAGATTTTGGCTCGATTTTCGTTTTTTCTGGTCACGGATAGAAAACAGAAACACAACTTCAAATCTCGTTTTCCACATGTGGGCGGTCCTTACACGCCCCTTTCAGCCGATTGGTGAATCAAATCTGAGACAGTGACGTCATCATCAGTTCGTTCACCAAAATAACAGTCCTCTGCTGCTATATCAGAATATCGTCTTTCTTCTGTGTAAGCGCATTTCACAGAAACATGAATGCACAGATTATTTTATTTTTAAACCTACAGTAAATTGAATTAAATCTGTTGTTAACATTTATAGGCTAAGTACGCTCTCATTTGTATTCATGTGTTTTAATTTATATTTGAAGACTTCGGATGAAAAAGCCTCTAAGTGCAATCTGAAATTTACTTCCAAAATTTGCAATTTTATTAAGCTTGTATGTTTATGTCCGGTTATTTCACTTTAATGGCAATGCCTTAAACAGCTTAAGGCATTGTGTTTTTAAATGTAAAATGTAAATGCCTCTACATCTGTAGCCAAAGCACATGACAGGCTACCGATCTATAGGCTATATATAATGATAGGCTATTCTCTATTATAGATCAGTGGCTACTGCACTCATTTTTTTTCTTCTTATTTTAATGTTTTGTTTACATTTAAGACATTTAAATTAAATCATTTAGCAGACGCATTCCTTGCAGTATATAGTAGGATATGCAGTCATTTATAATAATTACAAAATAGGCTATCCACTAGGCGCACAGGGACAACAATCACCAGACGCGTCAAAAGGCGATCCTTTGCCCCGCAGTAGCATTTTTCATATTTTCAGTGTTAGCCTATTAATGCAATACTAAATTGCTGCGAAGTGTGTGTGTGTGTGTCACATTTGTTTTCAACATATGTAGCCTATAGACCAAAAAAAAATATATATATATATAATAAGGCTAATGAAACTGTTATTCCTATTTGACATCTCTTAAATTAAACATTTCCCTAGAAATTGAATTAACATAATGAAAATTATTATATGTCACACTTTATTTGCTATCCTCACTTTTGCTGTCTTTCCTTCGCTTTTAAATGAATTGGCCGTGAACATTTTACATTTACAATTGCATCAATTGCTTTAATGGAAAACAGCAAAACAAAAACTCTCGTAGGCCTATATTAAACATAGAACTTTTATCAACATAATGAACAAAAATACCGCTGTAGACCAGGCCTGGTGCTGTGGGGATGAGGAGAGGAGCTATTCACATTCAGTTCGCCTAGTGCTCACAAAATCCTGCCTTTTTTAAAAAACTATTAATATAACATTACTGCTACAGCATACTGCCATAGCCTATTATCAAGATAAAACTGATATATGAAAGTTGCCAAAAGAGGCACGTTATCACTTTTCCAGCATTATTCTTAAAAGTAATGTAAATTATGTTTTCAACAATATTTTATTGGCCTCGATGAGCGTCAGACTCCCAGCCCTGAGATGGTCACAGACGGAATTAAATAATTTGTGAATCTTTGTAAATATTAATAGACTTGGGCTATACATCGGGAAAATTTACTGTAATGCAGTTCTGTGGATGTTTTGCCCGGACAGGATTATTATAGTTATAGTTAGTTATTATAGTTAATTATTAAAACATGTATGCTAATCGGAATAAACCTAAAACATATGAAAATATAAATATTAGTTGAAAAACTTAAACGGAAATTAGTGTTGCCTGCCTTTTCAATATCATTTTCTGGGTTTCCCCCCTGACTCTCAACTGACACGATCATCTTTAACCGACACGATTAAATTAGAATTGAAATGTGTCTGTGAATCATTAAAAAAATCCCAGAGGTTTAGTTTTAGCCTACATGGAATTTGCGTGAAATTTATTTGACTTAATTAATTAGGCCTATTACCAAAATGAAAGGCTAAAAATGCAACAATTAAACAACAAACATCATTACAACTGCCTGCGTGCTGATTAACTTCTGAAATAAATATTTATGTGAAATAGCTTTAGGTTACACAGAAGAAAGACGATATTCTGATATAGCAGCAGAGGACTCTTATTTTGGTGAACGAACTGGTGATGACGTCACTGTCTCAGATTTGATTCACCAATCGGCTGAAAGGGGCGTGTAATGACCGCCCACATGAGGAAAACCAGATTTGAAGTTGTGTTTTTTGTTTTCTATCCGTGACCAGAAAAAACGAAAATCGAGACAAAATCTCGTTTTTCTCGTTTCTGCGTATTTCATTTCAAATTGGAAAACAAACTATCAAAACGTACACGGACCGTGAACATCTCCTGCTCTGACTGCAGCTGGGAGAGGCGAGGACTGGTTCGCCTGTGAGTGCTTTGGGATGGGGATGGGGGCCGCGGCAGCACCCGCTGCTCATTGAGAAGAGTAAGAACGACATGTGCTTTCACTTTAGAAAGTCTCCAAAAGTCGTTAGATTTGTCGCTAGTCGCTTTTTTGAAAATGTGTCGCTAGAGGGGTCTGAATACTCGCTAAATAATATAGCGACAAAGGCGCTAAGTTGGCAACACGTGACTGCCAGTAGCGAATGAAATGTTTGGGTGGGACTTGGGTTGGCCAATCAGAGTCTAGCGCGCGTTTTCAGCTTGCTTAATGCTTTGTTGTTTCACTTCTTCGTTCTTTGCAAGAATGAAACCACGCCGTCGCCGTAAACGCAGATGAACAAGAGCACTTTTATGTTTCAGAATATGCATTTTTGTTTCTAAAATGAAGCTTCTCTTTATTTTGATCTCATTGTTTTTGTGTTTACGTGTGAATGGTAAGACACTTTTATGTTACAGTCTCTCTATTTGTTAACGATATCTAAATTAAAGATTAAAGGTTCTTTAATATGACTTTGCAACATGCACTCGTCTCAATGAACGACCTCTCCGTTAGAACCACTGGGGAACAACAACACTTCCGTTGACAAAATGCGCGCGCAACTATGCGCGCGCATTTTGTCAAAGATAATATGTGGGGCATACAATATATATATATATATATATATATATTATTATTATTGGGGTAGTTATTGTAAATAACCCAAGCCTCATACATCGTTGTCTTGTGTCCTTGTCTTTGACTAGGGAGAATTTCTGATTTTAACACACAAAACTCTGAGTCTATGTCATGGTATTTGATGTTCTGTACATGCCCACAGACAACATATTCATAAGCATCCAGTGATTTATATGCTCGTGATTTCTCTCGGGTGTACACGTTCGGTTTCTCAACTAAACACGTGTATATATCCGGCCACTGTATATTTGGCCATCTGCTGACGTCTTCTATCCACTCCACTATAGTACACGGATCTGGTAGCCGAATACCATTTGATAAAATCAACTTTTTAAAATAACTTTCTCTGTCTGTGTTTCTTAATCTGCTCGCGTAGCTTGACAAGCTGCTGATGTTTGTTGTCAAAATGCGCGCGCATACGTTGCGACGTCATCATTGTGTACAAACAGTAAAAGGGTCTATTGTGGGGGATTCAAACAACAGGACTAAAAATAAAAACAATGTTTTTGTAGAAAAACATGATGCTATTTGAGTTTTAATGTGGTGGAAAAGCACAATTTTTATGGATTATTAAAAAAAATCTATGTAATATTCATACTGGGTAATATTCATTATAGGTCTATAAATTTTTTTTAAATGAATGCACAAATATGTATAGGGAAAGGGATCAAAATATGAATCATGATGTGGTTTGTATGATGTTCATTAAGTTAAGATCCTCCATTAGACTCGTGTGTGTTTGTCTGAAGAGTGATGATCTTCTGCTGTTTGTTTGCATGCGTTACATTATGAATCCAGACATATTTCTCTACCTACAATCTTTATGATCTGTTGAAAAATATTTTCACAGCACTTTCCTGTTGTATAAATTTGGCTTCTAATGAACTGTTGATTTCTTCTCCAGGTGTGTCTGGTGCTGAAGAAGTGTCAGTTTCAGTGACGGAGGGAGATTCAGTCACTCTACACACTGATTCTAAAACAAACCAACAAGAAGATATTAAATGGTATTATAATAACATTCGCATCGCTCAAATCATTGGAGATCTCAATGAGATCTGTACAGATGTTCAGTGTAATGAAGGTACGGAGAGATTCAGAGACAGACTGAAGCTGGATCATGTGACCGGATCTCTGACCATCACAAACATCAACACCACAGACTCTGGATTCTATAAACTACAGATCATCAGCAACAGCATCAGAGAAAAGATCTTCAATGTTACTGTCCATGGTGAGTCCTTTAAAGCTGCTGCATGTAAGTTTTTGACTGTACTACAACAATGCTACAGCCAGTTATTCTACTTTGAAATGTGCGTTCTGTGTCAGAATGTCTGTTTTTGTTTTGGTAACGCATGTTGCCAGTTTACCCAATAGTATTTAATAGACACCACAGGTTGCCAGCATAGACTGTAAACAAATATGGACGCAGTGTCCGTGACGTCACCCATAGGATTCTGAAGAGCCGTTTTGAAGCGCAAAATAGGGACGAGCTGGCCGTTGCTATCTTGTCAGCGCGTCATCACGCGTCACTCCCGGATAATAGAAAATAGCCAAAGAGTCAACAATATTGCATTATACATTTAAAGGTCCCGTTCTTCGTGTTTTTTTGAAGCTTTGATTGTGTTTACAGTGTGCAATATAACATGTGTTCATGTTTCGCGTGTAAAAAAACACAGTATTTTTCACACAATTTACTTATCTGTATACCGCTGTTTTCACTGTTCTAAAAACGGGCTGATGTTCCTTGTTCTATGAAGTCCCTCCTTCAGAAATACGTAACGAGTTCTGATTGTGCCAGCGGTTCCCGTGTTGTGGTTCGACAGCAGCTTAGCCCACGTTGTACGGAAAGGTCACGCCTCTTAACGGGAGATATATGCGCTTAATGATCTCTACAGCATCCCTGGGAAAGCCAAACAAAGGTGATTTGACTCCGTGATGAAAATAACAGCGTCTCGATGACATGGCGACAAACACACTCAAACGCAACAGTTCCTTTTCTCCACGCGACACGTCCTCTTCTCCACGTGGGACAGCAACAAGACCACGCCCCCTTTTTCGCGTATTCTTGTGGGCGGAGGTTAGTCTGTTCTACTGACGTAATTAATGAAGGAAGTACCAGGATGTAGTCCAAGCCAGCCGTTCACTGTAGGCTTTGAAAGGGAACTTCTGTTAAATAAAATATCTCGCTTGGCATTGAACTTTGAGCTTTATAATTTTACAGGTATTATTTATGCTCTAACAGCAACATTACACACTAACTAAAGTTTGAACAGTGGGATCACGAAGAACGGGACCTTTAATTTTAGTCATCTTCACTTGACCAGCATTTACGTTGCGTCTCACGTGATAAAGGTTCGTTGATGACGATATTTAGTCATACTTTTTGTTGACGAAAGCAACACTATCCTCGCCTTCCATTGTCAATTGCACTCGTTTCAGTTGCATGTCCTCAAACTGGCAAACTGCGTTACGAGGAGGGGGCAGGGCAAACAATATTTTGAACAACTGCAGTACCCATTTCAACCACTAGCTGTCATTCCTACATTCAGCACCTTTTAAAAGCAGGTTATTTATTTATGTTGTAATCACATTATTAGATTTATTTTTGCAATGACATTCAGATGTTTTTTCTCTGTTCCTTTGTTTTAATTCACATGAAGTATGTAGATAATCTCTTTCCAAACACATTTGCTGTGAACGTGGAATTTGTAGAATTATCTCAGTTTATAAACTGTTCAGAGATTAACTGTAGATGATCGTTTCTCATCATACCATCTCTTATCACATTCTTTTCTGTTTAAATGTGGATTTGATGTAAAATAAGGGTGTGAATTGTGTTCATAAGCACAAAACATGGATATGTTTGCTTCTCAAACGTTGCGCAGTCACTTTCGTGCACCGTTTTCTCATGATGTGTAGATTGTTCCCCAGAAAGATCTTCAGCATCTGTTGGTTTGTGTTTCAGGTGTTTCTGCTGATGAACGAGATGAAGTGAAGAGAAAGTCAGTGATGGAGGGAGAATCTGTCACTTTAGATCCTGGTGTGATGAAAAACACAAATGATTTGTTGACGTGGTATTTTAATGAGACTCTCATCGCTGAAATCACTGGAGATCAGAGTCAGATCTGTACAGATGATCAGTGTAAAGAGAGATTCAGAGACAGACTGAAGCTGGACCATGTGACTGGATCTCTGACCATCATGAACACTAAAACCACAGACTCTGGAGATTATCAGGTCCTGATCACCAGCAGTGGCATCCGTCGCCGCAGCATCAGCAGCATTAGGAGATTCAGTGTTACTGTAACTGGTGAGTATCATTTCAGAATTTAAAAAAACGGTTTAATATTTGTAAATCTAATATTAATGTCTGTGTGTCTTTATTGTTCCAGGTTCAGGTCCGTCTTCAGCTGCTGTAGCAGGAATATGTGTTGCTGTTGTTCTGCTGGTGGCTGCTCTTACTGCTGCTGTGATTTACTATCGCCACAGGATCTATATACCAGCACCACAGAATGTAAGTATTACATTCAGCTGATTTAAAGGAACACTCCACTTTTTGGGACTTTAGCTTATTCACTGTATCCCCCAGAGTTATATAAGTCCATACATACCATTTTCATCTCAGTGCATCCCATAACTCTGTCTGACGCACCCACCGTTAGCCTAGCTTAGCACAAAAAGTGGAGGTATATGGCTCCAGCTAGCCTACTGCTCAATAAGTGACAAAATAACACCAACATTTTCCTATTTACATGTTGTGATGTGTATAGTCACAGTGCGTACAAATAACAAGGTTACATGAGACACAGCCATCTTATAAACGTATACACACTAGGGGACTATATTCTCAGAAGCCGCAGCACTACTCAACTTCTGCCGAGTGATTTGCTCGCAGGACCGGAGAAGCCCCACTGTTTCGTCTGTCAACAAAACCAACATGACTAGGAAGATAGTAGCGAACGTGACTGTTGCATGGCTGACTTTGAGGAATTGTCAGAGGATTTTTACTTTGTATCAAATCAAAATCCAGAACCATATCGTTTTGAGCCAGAATACACAGACAAGGAGTTACAAACTTTGGAAGCTGATAGACAAGACGCCAAATTACCCCTAGCACCGCTCATTTGTTACTGTGACAGTCAGAGCGCGTTTGTGACAACACAATACTAACATTACAGGGGATATGGAGCACGGGAACAACTGCAATACAGTAGTGACCACCCTATTCATGTAATAGTGTCACTAACGGTACATTAGATCTAGCTAATGGCACTGTTACAGGAGGCTAGTCATCTAAAAACATAAAGGAACACTTACCGCAGCCACAGGTGGTCCGCTTTGTCTTGTCTAGTCACTATCGATGGGATGGCCGTATCCTTCAGCACACATTTCATGGTCCGTGTGGCAAATTCCATTTTTTCAAAATAGTCGTCCTCGGTTAAATGTTCTGAGCAAACAATGGTAGGCTACTTGATGATGACTACAGGTGTCTTTGGATCCATATCCAGAGCAAGCAGCTGCGGTAAGTGTTCCTTTATGTTTTTAGATGACTAGCCTCCTGTAACAGTGCCATTAGCTAGATCTAATGTACCGTTAGTGACACTATTACATGAATAGGGTGGTCACTACTGTACTGCAGTTGTTCCCGTGCTCCATATCCCCTGTAATGTTAGTATTGTGTTGTCACGAACGCGCTCTGACTGTCACAGTAACAAATGAGCGGTGCTACAGGTAATTTGGCGTCTTGTCTATCAGCTTCCAAAGTTTGTAACTCCTTGTGTATTCTGGCTCAAAAAGATATGGTTCTGGATTTTGGTTTGATACAAAGTAAAAATCCTCTGACCTCAAAGTCAGCCATGCAACAGTCACGTTTGCTACCATCTTCCTAGTCATGTTGGTTTTGTTGACAGACGTAACAGCGGGGCTTCTTTGGTGCTGCGAGCAAATCACTCCGCAGAAGTAGAGCAGTGCTGCGCCTTCTAAGAATATAGTCCCCAGTATGTATACGTTTATAAGATGGCTGTGTCTTATGTAACCTTGTTATTTGTAAACACTGTGACTATACACATCACAACATGTAAATAGGAAAATGTTGGTGTTATTTTGTCACTTATTGAGCAGTAGGCTAGCTGGAGCCATATACCTCCAGTCTTTGTGCTAAGCTAGGCTAACGGTGGGTGCGTCAGACAGAGTTATGGGATGTACGGAGATGAGAGTGGTATGTATGGACTTATCTAACTCTGGGGGTTACAGTGAATAAGCTAAAGTCCCAAAAAAGTGGAGTGTTCCTATAACAAGAAATTAGATTTATTGCGCAAAATTAATCTTTAAATGTACAGTGGTATGGATAAATTATAGAATGTCAGTAACCAAAGTAGATGGGACCCCTACGGAAGTCAATGGGGTCCATCAACTGGTTACTGACATTCTTCAAAATATCATCTTTTGTGTTCAGCAGAAGAAAGAAAATCATACAGGTTGGGAACAACCTTGGAATTTGAGGGTGAATAAATGATGACAGAATTTTTTCATTTTCATTATTATTTATTATTAAGTGCAGCTTTATTTAGAGAACAGGGCTGCGTTCGAAACCGCATACTTCCCTACTATATAGTATGTAAAAAGCAGTAGGCGAGCAAATAGTATGTCCGAATCCTTTGTATTTATAAAAGGGTAGGCGAGAACTACCAGGGTTTTGGATTATTTCTTGCGAGATTCGGACGTGCGTATACTACTGTTGCGCTCGAATATGCCTACTTACCTACTATATAGTAGGAGAAAACAGTACGTGAAAGGAGTAGTATGTTCGAAACCTCAGTAATCATAAAAGAGTAGACGAGAAATCCCCGGATGGCCTACTGATTCCGCCCAGATTGTGAAGCACCCATCATCGGATATTTTTCTATCCCTGCCTTCCCATGAGGCCACAGGAAAGGATACGTCAGGCGGAGAAAAGCCAATCAAATGTGAGTATTACAAACCAAAATCACGGTTCCTTGTGTTAAAATGGCATTTGTTGAGTTACTGTAAACTGTTGAATTGTTGAAGGTGCAAAGACAACAGACAGTATAGTGTAGTTGTGATTGGGCTGTAAAAACACATTTAATTATGTATGAGCTCCAGTAACACACACACACGCCAAAGTGGATTTACATAAATGATATACATCTTAAAGATAAAGATGCTTACTAAATGTTTATTTAACATCTGACAGGAACATTTTCGATAAGTATGGCAGATGAGCACATCACAGCATGAAATAGAAATCTGATCAGAGTGATGTGTGTGTGTGTGCTATAATGTAGAGTTCACTGTTGTCAACACTGTTTACTTTACATGAACGTCAGTAATGTTAATAAATCTACATAAAGTAACTAAACATAAGTAATTTTTTTTTATTTGTCCATTAGTACTGTTGATGAATTGAGCAACATTAACACATCAGGAACTACCTCAACATTTAAATGTAGTAGGCTATTGAGCACAAACTTTTATGCTTTTATCAAGGTTTAAGATCCAGGTAACGTGAATGATGTCTAATGTTACAGGGGCAGAAGAGCACGTGTGTGTTTATCTGGTGGAGACTGGAGAGAGGATGATGAAGGAAGGCTATCATCAAAGGCTTTGAGTGAGTATACTACAGAAATTAATAAAACATCAATTTAAATCTTAAATTGTATTTTATTTTAATTTCAAACAGAGTTTATTTCAGCAATTTTCTGATTCTTGATGTCTGTGCATTTGCTGCAGAGCTCCTGTGGTTGAGCCTTGCTCAAGGACACACTGGTGGAGATGGCTGCGGAGATCCAAGCAGAAACCTTCTGCTTATCAGTTCGGTGTTTAGTCCACTACACCACAAAAGTCATAAAGCTACAATACAAATAGCATGTAATTGTAAAAATATTAAATTAAATATGGTGAGAAATGGGATGCTGACAACACGAATTGTAAAACGTTTTAAGTAGTCATGCTGATGGAGAGCAGGCACACGGATGTTTGGAGCAGACATCAGCAGTCAGAGATCGTCCCACACATGTTCTCCCCCTCTTGCTTCAAGGTTGTGGGGTTCAGAAGGGACATGATGGACGGCTAGGACAGGCGAAAGTGCCCACGTGGTCAACTGCTTCATCAATATAAAGCCACAGAATTGGCACAGCTGTGTTGAGAAGGCAGCAGATGTGGGCTTCACCGCTTGTAAATGTGTGATAGTTTGTTAGAACAATACGTTTGAATAAAGCTTTGCTTTGTTTTATGTGTTGTTGACTTTTATTCATTTATTGTGATCTTTTACTCATTAATTCATGTTTCCTATTGTCAGTAAATAAAACATTTTATTAACTCATGCATTTATTCATTGCTTGACTGAAAATGTATGTATTCACATCGGCTGCATTTGTTCTAGTGTGTATTCATGCATCGCTATGTCATGACAACAAGTTGCATTTTGCTTGTTTTACTAAAATGATATTATTTTCAGTAATAAAAAAGAAAAAGTCATTAAGTATTGGTCAGCATTTGTCATTATTATTGTAAGTGTTTTAGTGGGCTAGCAATGCAATTCATTTTGGGGTAATTTTCATTTTTTAATAGTGATACTTACATTTTTCGAGTATAAATTCAACAGTTTTCTCCAAAGGTGAGCTCCTCGAGCAGCTGAAAGTTTCTCTGTGCAGACACTGAGGGAAAGCTCACAGGTCGGGCTGTGGAGTTACTGATGCTTTGAGCTCTCACTGCACCTGTCACTCATATATTTTATTTTATAATTACATGGTTGTATCTTTAACAATCATGATGATAAAACAAAACAAATATCATGGGTTTGCATACATTATATACAAAGAAAAAGACAATAACAAGGTTAGATATCTTTGAATAATTCATCATAATGAAATAAAAAGTTACTTCATAAGCTTGAGGGATGAAACAGGAGTGAAATTTAACAAGAAAAAGGAAAATATAAATGAGATTTAGGCCAATTTTGCTTAAAACTGGGTCAGATTAGTAGGGTTAATATCACAAAATAAACAGGCAGCTGTTTCTTCAACAAGACCACAAAATTAGCAAGTTTAATCAATATTAAGATATTTATAGATCGATGAATTAAACCTGTCACTCGTCTTTCAAGTTGTTGCGCTTGAGATAACGTCGTAGGTCACATGATAACGTCAACATGGCGCATAAAGTGCATTCATACTTAACGAGATCAGGCAATATAGTACCTACTCTTTTAGAGCTCGTTAAAGGGAAAGTTCACCCAAAAATGAAAATTCTGTCATCATTTACTCACCCTCAACTTGTTCCAAACCTGTATGAGTTTCTTTGTTCTGATGAACACAAAAGAAGATATTTTGAAGAATGTTTGTCACCAAGCAGATAGAGCAACCATTGACTACCATAGGATTTTTTCCCTACTATGGTAGTCAATGGTTGCTCTCTCTGCTTGGTTACAAACATTCTTCAAAATATCTTCTTTTGTGTTCATCAGAACAAAGAAACTCACACAGGTTTGGAACAACTTGAGGGTGAGTAAATGACAGGATTTTCATTTTTGGGTGAACTTTCCCTTTAAGTAAGTACTTATTGAAAATGAGTACCTACTCAATGAGTATGCGGTTTCGAACGCAGCCCAGGTGTTTTGGAAGTTCATTATGTCCGTGTGATTTGCAAAGCATTTTACATGTACAGGTTTAAAAAAAAATTTTTTTAAGGAAAATTTGTGTAGATTTCACACAGGACGAGAATGCAGCTGCAAAATTAAAAGTTGTTTTAAATAACTGACTAAAAAAGTCACATGATGCAGTTTTATTTTTGTCAGCCATTTTATAGAACAAAATTCTTAAAAAAAACATTCTTACTGAATAGTTTGCTATTTAAATCATTATGTAACACACTATGAATGCATTTTTGTGTTTGTGTAACTGAATCATCAGTTCTGTTCATGTCTTTTACCTGAATCTGTGTTTTATTACAGGAAAACTATGCACTGTAGATGACTCGTAACCTGAGGAGTGAATTGCTTCTACACTACAAGGTGACACTGGATGGTTTGCTATTGTGATAGAGCTATTGTAGCTCTATCATGCTTTTTTCTTCATCTTATTATAACTCTTTACTCTTTAAATTGCAAAATGTAACTTAAAGGTAGAGTTGGCAATTTCGGAGAGGTCAGATCTCCCTTCAGATCGTCTCCGAAGCTGCACAATGCAATGATATGATCAACATATGTATTTCCATACCTCCATGCACCTGCTTGCGCAGACATCACATTTCATCGGTGTGTTCCATAAGGCTATCCAGAGTTGTAGACAGACAGTCACCAAGTGCCGTAAACAAACAGCAGACGCCTTTTACAGTTTATACAGCTCAGCTCTTTAAGTTGTTTACGTTCATTATTATTTTAATATTTTGTGCTTTGAGACATGAGATAGTTTTTAATACCGTCTCGTGATTAGGGATGGGTATCGAGAACCGGTTCCAAATTGCCCAGAACCGGTGATTCAATAAGAAATGCGCATTTTGATTCCGCTTATCGGTTACTGTGCGCATTTTATTGTGGTTTTTAACCTCTGCACACACACATGCGCGCACGCTGTTTTCTGTGCTTCAGACACACACACATGCGCGCACGCTGTTTCCTGTGCTGCAGACACACACACATGCGTGCGCACAGAATGGCTTCTCATGGTGAATGAATAGTGCGTGATAATGAACTGAGTTCTCTTCTTCGTCTTTTTGCACAGCACACGAATGGACTAATACACAAAAAAACAAAAAAAACAGTTGGTTATTTAGTTGGCGGCAGATTTTCTTGATGCTGTCTCTATGATAATGTTAATCAAATAACAAAAGACGAGAACATTCACTTGCTGTTCTAGACAGAATAACTTTTAACTAGATTTGTAATGTGTAACCTATATTATATGAATAAAGTGCAGTGTTATTATTTTACAACCCCAAATCAGAAAAAGTTGGGACAGTATGGAAAACACAAATAAATAAAAAAAGTGATTTCTAAATTTACTTTGACTTGTATTTCATTGCAGACAATATGAACACAAAATATTTCATGTTTTGTCTGGTCAACTTTGTAAATATGCATCCTTTCCTGTCATTCAGACCTGCAACACATTTAAAAAAAAGTTGGGACAGTAAAGCATTTACCACTTTGTAATGTTGCCATTCCTTTTCACAAGACGTTTAGGGACTGAAGACACCAAGTGATGAAGTGTTTCAGGTGTAATTTTGTCCCATTCTTCCTGCAAACAAGTCTTAAGGTGGGCAACAGTACGGGGTCTTCGTTGTCGCATTTTGAAGCCATACATTCTCTATTGGAGACAGGTCGGGACTGCAGGCAGGCCAGTCAAGTACCCGTACCCTCTTCCTCCGCAGCCAGGACTTTGTAATGTGTACAGAATGTGGTTGTAATAAAGCTTCGTGTGGGAAGAAGGAGGCGGGAACCGGCGGACATTCAAACAAGTTTTAATAAATAAACACAAAATAAAATGGCGGCGGCAGCCCCTCGCGGCCGACTGCCGCCTACATATAAACAAACACAAATGAACAAAATAAAATAAAATCTGCAGCCCCTCACTGACAACTGCAGCGTACACATAACAAAACGGAAATAAACCTCAACATAAAATCCAGGCCTGGTCCTCTCTCGTCCCTCACTGTCGTCGCTCCTCCTTTATACTCCCTCGCTCCTCCGTGAGACCCGAGATCGTTGCGGCGTGCAGCTGGCGCTCATCGCCACTGATGAGCGCCGCCTCGTCCCGTTCTCCCGGTCCCTCCGCCTCGCTGCCCGCCACAGTGGTTTTGCATTGTCTGGTTGAAATATGCATGGACGTCCCTGAAAAAGATGTCTTCTTGAAGGCAGCATATTATGCTCCAAAATCTCTATGTACTTTTCAGCATTAATGGTGCCTTCACAGAAGTGCAAGTTACCTTTGCCAAGGGCACTGACACAACCCCATACCATGACAGACCCTGGCTTTTGGACTTGTTGCTGGTAACAGTCTGGATGATCCTTTTCTTCTTTGGTTCGGAGCACACGGCGCCCATTCCTCCCAAAAAATACCTGAAATACTGATTCATCTGACCACAGTACACGTTTCCACTGTGTGATGGTCCATCCCAGATGCCTCCGAGCCCAGAGAAGTCGACGGCGCTTCTGGACACTGTTAACATAGGGCTTCCTTTTGCCACAGTACAGTTTTAACTGGCATTTGTGGATGTAACTACGTATTGTGGTACTTGACAAAGGTTTGACAAAAGTAGTCCTGAGCTCGTGTGGTGATATTGCTTATAGATGAATGACGATTCTTGATGCAGTGCCGCCTGAGGGATCGGAGATCACGGTTGTTCAGCTTAGGCTTGCGCCCTTGTCCTTTACGCACTGAAATTCCTCCAGATTCATTGAATCTTTTAATTATGTTATGCACTGTTGAATGTGAAATATCCAAATCTCTTCCTATCTTTCTTTGAGGAACATTGTTATTAAACATTTCAATAATTTTCTCACGTATTTGTTGGCAAACTGGCGATCCTCGGCCCATCTTTGCTCCTAAAGGATTAGACCTTTCTTGGATGCTGCTTTTGTACCAAATCATAATTACAGTCACCTGTTGACATCACATGTTTCAAATCACATCATTATTTAACCATTTTACCTCATTACTAGCCCTAAATTGCTCCTGTCTCAACTTTTTTTAAAATGTGTTGCAGGTCTGAATGACAGGAAAGGATGCATATTTACAAATGACATGAAGTTGACCAGACAAAACATGAAATATTTTGTGTTCATATTGTCTGCAATGAAATACAAGTCAAAGTAAATTTAGAAATCACTTCTTTTGTTTTTTATTTGCGTTTTCCATACTGTCCCAACTTTTTCTGATTTGGGGTTGCACATTTGATTACAGTTTCTGTACCTACCTGAAAATGTTTATTTCAATCCTCTTTGTTCAATTGTATTTATTTGTGCAATTGCTCATTTGTTCTTTTTTGAATTACTGAATCTTTACTTGTCTTTAATAATGCTTGAAATTTATGTAAGGCTTTAAATTGTCCACCCGTCTTTATATAAACTACTATTGCTAGCACATTTGCATTTTGTTAACTTGTCACTTGTCTCTTTTCTCTTTAGCTTCATCTTTTATGTGTATGTGGCGAGCAGCGAGGCCAAGGGACTGTGAGAACGGGGTGAGGCTTGTGGTGAGTGTTAGCACCAGCTGCGCGCCATAGTGGTCTCGTGTCTCACAGAAGAGCTCGGAGACATAAAAAATAGAGTGTTGACAGTGAAGGACGAGAGAGGACCAGGCCTGGATTTTATGTTGTGTTTTGTTTATGTTTTATGTGTGCGCAGTTTTTACTTTCAGTTTGTTTATTTTTTTAAGTCTTTTATTAAAGCCCTAATTATGTGAAACTGGGTTCGTACAAGGTGCTTAAATTGCTTGAGATACTTTAAGGGTCATGAAACCCCCTGTTTCAGTTCAGTCAGTTCTCACCAGTTTTGAAAAATGCCTTAAAAGTGGGCGTGGTTTAGCAGCGGAATGGAGGGGGACGAGGGGCACTGACATCAACGGCTTCTGATTCAGACAATTTTTTTTCGCTCTTTTATTAAAAGCATCAAAGCTTCCCACTAGACATGTGCCAGTAAACGGTAATATGATATATACCGCAATAATGAACATGCACAATATTGTTATCGTGGGCACTTCAAAATACCGTGAATAATTATTTATTACGAATTATTCAGATTTTTAGAATGCATTTTAAGAATACTTTACCCATCAACCGTCAAAGAGGAACACGCACTGATGTAAACAGACCGTGCATGAGCCGAGCACATGGCGGAACAAGTGAAGCGCTGAAGTGCGCATTCACTCTCTGACAGCAGAGGGCGCTGACCGAACAGCAGAAATGCAGCCGTTTCCCCATAACCTAATATTTAAAGACTTAAGGCTATTCATTTTCAAACTTAAACATTCTATTTTAATCTGGACTAAATTACATGCCCTAGATATTGTTTGAAAATGTCCTGACTGTTGTTCAATCACACACTTTACAATAAGGCTCCATTATTTAACATTAGTTCATTCATTAACAAACTGAAAATGAAAAATACTTCTAAAGCATGCATTAATCTTAGTTAAATGTACATTTCAGCATTTAATAACACATTATTAAAATCAAAAGTTGTAACTGTATTAATTAATGGACCTGAGCTTACACATTAACTAACAGTTGCTTTTTTAATCTAACATTATCAAAGAAGAATAACTTCTGTAAAAATGTAGCTATTCATTCTTTGTTCATGTTAATGCATTAACTGGTGAGACATTATTGTAAAGTGTTACTTATTGTTCTTTATAATTCTTTTGCACTTAATCTGTTTTAAATATTTGTTTACTTTATACATTTTTGTGTATTGCTTTATTGTATTTAAATGTTTGGTTCTTTTGTTATAAGAAAGTTATTAAACCTGTTATACTATGACAACACTTTTTTTGCAACTTATTTCAATATCGTGATAATACCGTATACCCTGAAAAAAGCTTCAGCAATTAATCGCAACATGAAAATTTGATACTGGCACATGCCTACTTCCCACAAATACACACTGCAAATGACCAAGTTACACGCAACACAATATACATATGGATTTGTAAGCTCACCGTTACAAAAATACATATACAGTGAGGAAAATAAGTATTTGAACACCCTGCTATTTTGCAAGTTCTCCCACTTGGAAATCATGGAGGGGTCTGAAATTGTCATCGTAGGTGCATGTCCACTGTGAGAGACATAATCAACAACAAAAAATCCAGAAATCACAATATATGATTTTTTTAACTATTTATTTGTATGATACAGCTGCAAATAAGTATTTGAACACCTGTCTATCAGCTAGAATTCTGACCCTCAAAGACCTGTTAGTCTGCCTTTAAAATGTCCACCTCCACTCCATTTATTATCCTAAATTAGATGCACCTGTTTGAGGTCGTTAGCTGCATAAAGACACCTGTCCACCCGATACAATCAGTAAGAATCCAACTACTAACATGGCCAAGACCAAAGAGCTGTCCAAAGACACTAGAGACAAAATTGTACACCTCCACAAGGCTGGAAAGGGCTACGGGGAAATTGCCAAGCAGCTTGGTGAAAAAAGGTCCACTGTTGGAGCAATCATTAGAAAATAGAAGAAGCTAAACATGACTGTAAATCTCCCTCGGACTGGGGCTCCATGCAAGATCTCACCTTGTGGGGTCTCAATGATCCTAAGAAAGGTGAGAAATCAGCCCAGAACTACACGAGAGGAGCTGGTCAATGACCTGAAAAGAGCTGGGACCACCATTTCCAAGGTTACTGTTGGTAATACACTAAGACGTCATGGTTTGAAATCATGCATGGCACGAAAGGTTCCCCTGCTTAAACCAGCACATGTCAAGGCCCGTCTTAAGTTTGCCAATGACCATTTGGATGATCCAGAGGAGTCATTGGAGAAAGTCATGTGGTCAGATGAGACCAAAATATAACTTTTTGGTCATAATTCCACTAAACGTGTTTGGAGGAAGAAGAATGATGAGTACCATCCCAAGAACACCATCCCTACTGTGAAGCATGCTTTGGGGGTGTTTTTCTGCACATGGGACAGGGCGACTGCACTGCATTAAGGAAAGGATGACCGGGGCCATGTATTGCGAGATTTTGGGGAACAACCTCCTTCCCTCAGTTAGAGCATTGAAGATGGGTCGAGGCTGGGTCTTCCAACATGACAATGACCCGAAGCACACAGCCAGGATAACCAAGGAGTGGCTCTGTAAGAAGCATATCAAGGTTCTGGCATGGCCTAGCCAGTCTCCAGACCTAAACCCAATAGAGAATCTTTGGAGGGAGCTCAAACTCTGTGTTTCTCAGCGACAGGCCAGAAACCTGACTGATCTAGAGAAGATCTGTGTGGAGGAGTGGGCCAAAATCCCTCCTGCAGTGTGTGCAAACCTGGTGAAAAACTACAGGAAACGTTTGACCGCTGTAATTGCAAACAAAGGCTACTGTACCAAAATTAACATTGATTTTCTCAGGTGTTCAAATACTTATTTGCAGCTGTATCATATATAAATAGTTAAAAAATCATACATTGTGATTTCTGGATTTTTTTTTTTTATAGATTATGTCTCTCACAGTGGACATGCACCTACAATGATAATTTCAGACCCCTCCATGGTACAAATACTTATTTTCTTCACTGTATATCCTGTGACAGCTATAAATCAATGGACAATTAAATGCACAACCATTCGCAATTTGTTCTCTGCATCGAAAATGTATATTGAACACGCTGTTGCATACACTCTAAAAATGGCTGGGTTAAAAATAACCCAATTGGCAACCCAGCGCTGGGTAAATATTAGGCAGAACACATGCTGGGTTAAATTAACCCAGTGGCATTTTAACCCAGCAGGCTGGGCTGTTGAGAAAGCCTACAAGATTTTTACCATTAATGGATTTGCTATTCTGAGTTATTCTTGCTGGGTCATTCTTATCATTTCTCCTGTGCATAACCTACTGTAAAACTAGACAATCATGAAAGAACAAATAATGAAGAATACATGTTTAGACTGTTAAAATAATTTGTAATGCTTGTCAACCGGTACAACACACAAATGTGTTAAAAGTGGCAACAATGACAACAACAGTAGCCTAATATTTTCTGTCAATTTCTTCACGTTAAAGGCCCACTGAAGTGCCTTGAAACGCACAGCATTATTCAACGTGTTGGCGTAATTTCCCCTGAAACGTCTCAAGCTGTTAGCAGCTCCTCCCCTTTTTTGAAACAGCCAATAGCGTTTCGTTACTACCACAGTTTGACTAGAGCCATCTCTAGTCAACGGCTCTTGTCTAGACTATGTGTGTGTGCTGCTGCGGTGTGCGTGAAAGTAACGTGAAACCAGACTTCATTCGCCTCAACTGAAAGCATATTTACACTGTCTGAATCGTTTCCTATCGCATGTTTAGTGCGCTATGTGCCATGTAGAAATTAGTAAATGTGTGAACAGCTGACTGATTTCAGCCGCTGCGTCTATTTATAGTGTAGGGGGCGGGCGCTTCAGATTCTAGAGACCATTTGTTTGGACAGAAGATTTGATGAGAAGGTGAAGTCTGCGATGATTTCATCAATATCTATGATTCATTTGAACGGAAGTGAGAGACAGTAAGTTTTGAATGCTTATATCTCCTAAATGCGAATTTTGTCATTGTTTTAGAACACACCAGCTTATTCATAACCTTAAGGCTAACATAGTCATACTAAAAGCGAAAAAACTTCCATTTTGATTTCAGGGGGCCTTTAAATCGAACTTTTATTTTGACGGGTTGTCGTATCTTTGAGTGTCTGTGTACATATGTCAGTTTTTCTCAAAGGAAACAGTAAATTCTCATGAAGTGACGGTTTATGCGTTCGTTTCCTCATATAGTGACACGGCAGAGACTAAAAAGACAGCGAGTGTTGTGTGTGTGTGCGCGCCCCCGTCATTCGCATAGAGGCGCAGCACATGCAGGAGTAATATTTAAATAGTATTTTGCAGTTTAATATTCAGAGACACTCGTATATATATTCGGCTACAGTCTGGAGCCCTGCGCTTAGATAAACACTGACGCGACTGAACGCAGCGGGGACCTCATATACTCGGGAGGCGGTACTAACTGTACTACAGAAATGCTGGTAGGCTATCGTCACATTTTTTAAATTTCAGTACGGACTTGGTACCGAAGTACCGGTACTTGTGACATCCCTACATAAAACCATGGTTAATTTTCGTAAGGGGATCATGATTCCGTGTAATAAATAATCACAAACTGTATTAATCTATCGTCTCACATACCTAAACTAACATGACTATGTGAGTCAATACATGGCATCGGATTCTGAGTTAAATCTTTTGTTGTCTAAGAAAACGAATATCATGTAAGGTTAAAAATTGTTGCCGCGAAAAAAAATAAAAAACTATACCTATAATTATGCTAATTAAAATGATTATTAATGAAAACATTATATGAACTTGCCTTAAAACATCTGCAACCAGTGGCGTTACCCCTTGCTTTGTCCTTTCAAAATGACAGTTTGGGAGCGAATTTAAACATCAAGGCGCGAAGCAACCAAGCGCTGGGTAGAATCAAGCGTTGCGACCCAGCAGGTTTAACCCAACAACTGGAAATTTGAAACTACCCAATGGTGTTTAAAATGTGATCAAATAAACCAACAAAAACTACCCAACAGTCTCAACCCAGCATTTTGGGTTAAAAACAAAATGCTGCAGTTTCTCTTGAAGCCAATACGGAAGTGACATATACTGCGATTCATCGACTGGCCACTAGGGACAGGCTCCAGAAGGGAGCAGAATCTCATTGAGCTCCATGTTAAAATGTTAAAACTTTACATGTTAAAACTTTACAGCAGAATAAAACATGTTTACAGCCTGGTACAAATTGTGGTTTTGGTCTATACAGCTAATTTTGCCCTTCATGACAACTGTGAGGGGGTGATTTTTTTTTATAACTGATTCGTTTACATTATATAAAGCCGTAAACTTCTGCATAATTAAGGGCGTGGCCACTTTGAGTGACAGGTGGATAGCCATTTATTTGCTGTCTGTTAGTCATCACGTCACTTCAGCTCCAGCCATGTCCCGCCCCATTTTCTGTTATCCGGGAGTGACACGCTGCCAAGATGGCGACGGCCAGCTCGTCCATACTTTGAGCTTCAAAACTGCTCATCAGAATCCTATGGGTGACGTCACGGACACTACATCCATATTTTCTATTTTCAGTCTATGGTTCCGCTGGATTTTTCCTTATGACAGCGAGTGTTGGTGTGACGGTCTGAATTTCACAGAACTTACCGTAATAAAATAATTTTTTACAATGAAGTAGGGGTGGGCGATATAGCCTCAAAATTATATCACGATATTTCAAGAATATTTGCGATAACGATATTCATGACGATATAGAAAAAAAATATATGGTTAATAAGTTGTATTGGTTATTGCAGCTAGTAGGCAACAGCATGTATTAGTGCAAATAAAACCAAAACATAACATTTTAGTTTAACAATAACTAATGTAATTTATGCCATGGTCTGTCTGAATTTTTGATTCTGATTGGCTGGAAGGTGTGCAATAAAATCGTTTAATGCACAGGTAGTTCCAAGTTAGATGAATCCTCGTTCTATATTAATGCGCTGTTTTCATTTCAGGTGTGTTTACACAGAGCACTGTAATCGGTTTAAAAGTCTGAATGAAAATGCTGCATATAAACACTGCTTTCATAAGGATACACACATTTTTCTGAAGTGTTAAACTTTTTTTATTTTGTAACAAGTTATGAAGATAATGTTGGAATAATGACACAAACATAGCCTGGCTACGCCATCTCATCTGACAGCGTTTTTTCCCCAGGTACTTTCTACTTCATCTGCGCCTGACAGAAGAATTTATTTTTCTGAGGTGTTTCTTACAGCAACACCAGATCGGTTTAGATAAAGTCTTGTGTAAACTGTACACAGAATCGTTCAATCGGAATGATTTTAATCGGAATGGGCTATCCATAGTTTTCAGTCACGTGACTGTCGCGGAGCCTTGGAGGGCAAAACCGCCATAGAGCTCCATAGAACGGCAGCACAAGCCTGTCAAATTTCCATTTTAAAACAAAAATATGTGAACAAGATGCACGTTTTTGCCACTTATGATCCATACAGCACCTGCTGCAGAATTTCAATCACTGAAAACAGTGGGACGTTTTTAAAATGCTTAACGTGAAAAACAATAGGGTGAGTTGCACCAATAAGGATTAAATTAAGCAAAGTTTAAAGGATTTGTTGATATGGGTTTTATTTTAAATCGAGTCGTTGCACCACTTCATGTTAAACACAGATAAATTACGCAGTAAAACCGTTATAAAGCTGATAAAGCCGCAGACGGAGGTGAACTGAAGACAGGCTAGAGAATCCTTAGTGCAACCCCCCCTTAAAGTAGCCTGGCTCCGCCCTCCTACGTACTTCCGCTCAATTTTCATTTTCCTTCAGTACTACGTCTGGTACTGCTGTATATGCTTAGGTTTTCTCCCGAACAATTTTTTACCGGTCCAATCAGCGAACAGAGGGAGTGGCTTAGAGCGATGACATTAAGCTTGTTCGACTTCACCCAGCGATGCACAGATCGATCGGCGACTGACTTCACGCAGTGCATGCTGGTTAGAAATTTTGTCCGACTTGAGACAGCGCCGACGACACGTGACAGTGACGTATGTCAACAAAGTGCCGCGAGTGCGATTCGAGAGCAGTCGGCTAATACAGCCGGTGCAGTTTCTCCAGAGCAGCTGCAAGAGGCTGCACGGACTCTGATGACGACACAGCTGTTCCACGATTGGCTGGATTCACCGCATGACAGCGATCACGTGTGTTTCGTGTTTATTCTAAAACCTTCAGCTCCCCTAATGCGCACAAATCTGTTTTTCTATAACAGTAAAACATGTAGTCGCGATGTTATATTGTCATGTTTATCAAAATAAAACTGATACAAATGTAGACCTCACTTCATTGATAGTGTAGCTGCTTGTATGTTGAACTTTATTCTTGTACAAACACATGCTGTATTAAGCAGTACATAAAGTATTACATGACAATAATGTCTCTGAAACATCTGTGTATTGCCAAATATTGCATTTATTTCACTTTAGCTGTGATAAAGTATGCAAACAGAGCGAGCGTCACTGCGGGAAGCAGAAAGTGTCCGACTTCACGTCTCCGTTTGCAGCTCCTCCCCGCCTGTATGCGGCTACTCTTGCCGATCAGTTGCATCCAGCCGCAGCCAATGTCGAACACACCTATTGATGTCGTGCGCTAGTTTGAGTTGTAGTTCAGTAATGGCGGCGGTGAAAGATGCGAGTGTGTGGCACCGCTGACGAATGTCCAGAAGTTAAAGCCGGAGTGTGGCGAGGTGGACGAGCGAGCGAGATCGGTGTGCGTGATTGAGAATGAGACACACCGGTCTCGAGTCCTCTCATGAGGGAGCACGGAGGCATATAAGGACGAGCGACACCGGTGAAGGACGAGAGAGGACCTGGCCTGGATTTCAAGGGTTTTTTTTTTTAGGTTTTGTTATGTATGTGCGTGGCAGTCGTCCGTGAGGGGCTGCCGCTTTTACTTTCATTTTGTGTTTATTTGATTAAAAGTTGTTAAACGTTCGCCGGTTCCCGCCTCCTTCTTCCCTGAACAAACAAACTCTGTTACACGGAGCAAGAACAATCACTGCTGAGTTTTGTTGGTGGCCATAATGTTGTGGTCCAGGAAAAGTATTTTTCAGCTCGCTCCGTTAGTGGTGAAGGAGTGGCTGAAGCCGTCCGTCTCCCGCCACCCGCGAGAAAAACCCAGGCTGAATTACCCACTGCTTTTGACAAACAGCAAGGTCGTGTGGTAATGTAATTGCTCTCCGAATCCACAGTTTTCAAGAATATATCACTTCAAAATTCACTCTTTATATCCTTTGTAGACCCCTGCAGAGCGTGGGTTGTGTGCGCTATAATTTGGATGCATTTCTAGACTTGTATTCCTTTAAATGCTGGCAAGTGTTTACAAGAGCAAAATATTTCATCACCGCTCAAAAAATCAAAGAAGAAAAGTACGTAAACATTTGAATTGGGAATAAATAATCTGAATGCACAGGGTTTTATCACTGACACTGAGGTGTAGTGACTGCACAGTTAATGTGAGAGAATCAAAGGCGAGCGGCGCGTAACATACGTCACGACCAAACGTTAGCGATTGGTTAGGCAGATCGAGAGTGACTCTTGGCAGATCCAATAGTTTTAAACTTCAACAGAGTTCCCGCCTTCAAGGAAGTAAACACTTGGGGAGTGGCCAGACTCTATGTACAAATGAAATGTACGAGAGTCTGGTAAGACCAGGCTACCCTTAAAGTGCCGTAATGCACTAAAACAGTGATATTAAAAGATCAAATTCAGTTTACACCTTTTTGATGATGCGTACTATATACAGGCGAGTAGATGAGGCAAGAATATGAACGGAACACGTTTTCTTTATAATGGGTTTCGATGGGGAAAACACCTATCGAGAAACCTCGTGTTGCACTAATATTCTGTGTTCGTCTGCTTTCCTGTACAAAGTATGCAACATCAATAAGGTGTATATTGAATTTGGTATTCTACTAAGTAACTATCACTGTCTTACCACATTAATACTGACTACAAACCTGGTAAAAATGACTAGCGGGCAATGGAGGAGAGCCCTACTTTGAGAAAGCGGATCTGCCTGCACAACCGGAGGCTGTATTTTCAGGAACGCAGTCCTAGGGACCGCATTTCTAGGATCCTAGGTTTTAATTGACAACGCCACCTAGCGAATTAGAGGACCAACAAAGATGGATGACGATCAGAGTGGGAGTATCACATGTGAATCTGTTTATATTTTAACATTAAAAACAATTGGGATGCATTTCATTGGAAAGTTAACGTAGCCGAAGTGATCGTGATTTGCTAAATAGTCTTGAATGCATATATCATACGTATATTAGACAGTCCTTCCGGAAAAATGCCGCTTTTTTTTGTGATTGTTGCGGGCATAAATCCTTGATTATGCGGCACGTTTCCTTAAAAAATGCGATGGAAAATGTGGGATATTTATGCAATTTTATGCAATAAAACTTGCAAAAACTGCGGTTTGATGAAAAAGAGAAAAAAATATATTTATATAATATTTATTTATTATAGAATATTTAAGTTTTCATCTTGTTTTATTGAAGACTTGGCTCAATTTGGTACGATTTCAAAACACTGCATCATGAAGCTTAGAAGCGTTATGAATCAGTGAGTCGATTCATGATTCGGATCGCGTGTCAAACTGCTGAAATATGTGACTTTGGTGATCCGAACCGCTGAATCGACTCACTGATTCATAACGCTTCTAAGCTTCATGATGCTGTTTTTTGAAATCGGTCAGCACACCGGGAAACTGCTTTGCGCGGTCTTTTGCTGTAATTTTTATTGCAAATGGGAATTTGCGTGCTTCATCATGGTTTCACCGATATCTATGGTTTCTCCACAGGGTTTGCAGCTTTTCGATGACGTTCATGTCGGGTAAATACGTCACTTCAAAACGTTCCCATGGCAATAGGGGGAAATGGCGGCTCTTGTGTGAAGTAAACCAAAAATTTTCAACTTTCTGCTAATATATATGACTTTTTTGCAACGAAAATGCGGGGATTATGAAATCATGCTAGCCCCGCATATTTTGCACGCGGAAATAGGCACTTTACGTGGCGAAAGTGCGGCGTATTAGAAAAAATGCGGTCCCAGCATAAATATGCAGACTTTAGCTGATTATGTATTAAATCATGCGATTGCATAATCGCATTTTTCTGGAGGGACTGATTAGATAGGGCTGTAAATGAATTGTTAGCACATTCGTTTAACTTGCATGAAAGCTTGTGTTGACTTAGTGACAGCACAATTGTGTCTTAAGACAACTGTATTACGTTCGTTGTGAAAGCTAGTTGCTCGTTTTTTTCTTTTCATTTTAAGTAAGTTAAAATAATCGTAATGTTTTAGCTGTGGGGAGGGGGGATGGAGAGCGCATTTTCTTGTGGTGCCCCCCTGAGCACTTGGTGAACCTACGCGCAGCGCGTGATGCGCATAATGGGAGCGGCGGCACTGGCTGTCATGTGCTCACAGTCAGCCTGTTTAACGTTACCACACAATACATGACATGTTATGAGTACGTCATTTTGGCATGGTTTTATAATGTTGATTGAGACATATGACGTTTTTATAGTCAGGCATAACAGAGGCCATCATAATAATTGAACGTTAAAATACCACGTGTTAGATTGTGTCATGTATTGTATTGTGTACTGTACTCTATATGAAGTGCTTTCAACGACACAGGACAGGCAGAAGTATGACAAAAGATGAATTAATTGGTCAAATCCTAGACTTAGTCCTATTTATGTCTATTTATTTATATAAAATTAACTTGTTGAAAAGAGGGGAGAGCATCCAGTTGGTAGGTAGTGCTGCTGCATACATCACAATGTGTGCTTTAAATATTTAAAGGACAGAAAGTCATATTATTTCTATTCAGATTTTTTCCATCTCTCTCTATTATTTTTTTTTCTCTGTTCAGATGCGCTTTATTGACATGAATGTTTCAAGAACCTGTTCACCCAAATCTTTGAACAGTATGCAATAATAGTAATATTAACATTATTTGGTATGAAGATTGATATAATTTTGTATTGCATATAATGTGTGTGACTAAGATCTTTAAAATTTTTAATTAAAAATTAGAGAGTTGAACAAGTTCAACTCAATGTTCATTATTTCGTTCACTTCTCTAGATAGCTATCTGTCTCTCTCTTAGGAGTCAGTGAAGACGTTGTCCATGAAGTTCTTCCTATGTGGTTCACGTCATGAACACATTTGTTTTTGTGTGTGTTCAAATTCAACTGTTGCAATATATTATTTTATAAAATATACACAATCTTAAATCTACCCCCAGAGTCATCCTTGTGTATTCTACTTGAAAATGTGATTGACTGAAAAGGCTATACTATTCCTTGTTTATTTTACTTGATGAGTTATTAAATTATGCAACTTGGACACAATAATTACTCAATTCCTAGAAACCAGATTAACGCACGTGTTGTTCCTCTTTCTATTCTAGTCGATTTGAAAAATGCGGCCAATCGAATGGTGAAATGAGAAGGGTCAAAGTGTATCCGATTGCATCTCCCGAAATCGCGTACTACAAGCCACGCCCCTTCCAGTTACGCCCCCAACTTTGAGTAACGCCCCTACAACGAAAACAGCCAAATAGGGAACAGCTCTTTCGCGCGCTATTTCAGTTGCTAGTGGGCGTTTCTTGAAATGGGAGCTTTGAATGAAACCATGCGGTCGCCGTAAACGCAGAGGAACAACAGAGCACGTGCACTTTTATGTATCGGAAGAATCTGCATTTTTGTTTCTAAAATGAAGCTTCTCTTTATTTTGATCTCATTTTTTTTTGTGTTTACGTGTGAATGGTAAGACACTTTTATGTTACAGTCTCTCTATTTGTTAACGTTATCTAAATGAAAAACAAAAAAGTGGCTTATTGTGGGGGATTCAAACAGCAGGACTAAACATAAAAACAATATTTTGTAGAAACACATGATGCTATTTCAGTTTTAATGTGGTGGAAAAACATTTTTTTTAAATCAAGTATTTTTATGGATATTTTGTATCTATGTAATATTCTCAAACTGGGTAATATTCATGGGTCTATAAAACTTTGTTGAATGAATGCACAAATATGTATAGAGAAAGGGATCAAAATATGAATCATGATGTGGTTTGTATGATGTTCATTAAGTTAAGATCCTCCATTAGACTCGTGTGTGTTTGTCTGAAGAGTGAGTGTGTAAATCAGTGATGATCTATGTCGTTAGTTTCCTGTCAAAGGTCGAGAGCGCATTATTGTAGTGTGACTTTCTCCGGCACCGGCGCAGCACATGCTGCTGGACGTATATTTTGATTAATAGCCTAATTTCTATTTTAATAACTGCATTTCAACAAAATAACATTATATAGCTAACCACAGTAGGCTACTATCATGTGCAAGCAATTCATCATAAACTGTGTTAAAGTTGTGAGTTTCTGATTCTGCATTAGGCCTACATTACATCAGAGAAAGCTGAAATTGTTCTGTGTTTGTGTATAGGGGGAGACCGGGAATGATTGTAACATTTTTGACCTTTCTGTCTATATCTTGGAGTACTTTTAAGCCAGTGTGTTCAAAATGTGATTAAAACTAGTTACACGTGTCTGCTATTAAATGACATATAGCTATTATCTTTGAAACACAAAAAGAAAATGCATGGCTTAGTTTCAAACACGAGGAGTGAGATGTTACAATTCACCCCATAGTCTGGGTTAGTTGTAACATACCCTGGGGTGAGATGTAACATTATGATATCCACCGGGGTGAGATGTAACATTATGAAATAAGGATTATGACAAAAAAAAGTCATAGTAACTGACAATAATAAATTGAACTTGAACAATTGAGGATGTTATTCTTGTTCCTCCGTGAAGACCCTCTTTCCACTGTTGTATACTCTTGGAAGTTCACCTGATCCCTTCTCTTCTAACATCTTCCAAGACCTAGGCATACTGAAAATCAAATAAAACATATATAAATTCAACAACATTTTCTAGGGGTAGATTATAACGTTTCATTGTTGTTACAACTAACCCAGAGTCATGTAGCCATGAACTAGCTCACCTTATAGCTAAAAGCTAAATCATTAGCACTAACAACTTGCATGAAAAATAACCACACAGACACACAATACAAAGCAGAAATTCCCATAGCAAAAATAAACAAAGTAAAAAAAGTTACTTTCTTACCTCAAAATAGTTTTTTCCACTCTAACATCTGCTGTGTCTGCCACATGGCTCTACTTTATCACATGTGGAATAAAGACTAAACTGAGCATGCGAATCAGGTGATTTGTAAGTAGTTCCTGATTGGAGAAATCAGAAGTGTTACAACTAACTCATGTTACAACCATCTCTGGTCTCCCCCTACATATCCAGCAAGAAGTGTCAATATCACCCTCATGTTTCAGTGCCGACAAAATGTATGTCTCACGCCTTCATAAAAAAGGCTGTTTATTAAATATTAATTTGAAATGTAACGTTATTAAATATCAATATAAATTGTTATTCAGGCCTACAGAACGAGTTTCTATATGTGCTGCACAATTTTGATATTAAATAAAGCTGTCCAAAGCTCAAATTGCGGCATCTCCAACAACCAATACTTTCTCCGGCAGCCGTTTCTCTTTTTAACACCTGTCACTGGCCAATTACATTGATTCGATGTATAATTTGAACAAGATAACATTAGCTATACACCACAGGACTATCGTTAAAATAACATTATGCACAAGACTGTCATTTGTAAGCATTTATCATAGGCTACATTTTGATAATACATGAGTTTGGGGCTTCGATGCTTCAGAGAACAACAACAACAACCTTTATTAATAAAGCACATTTAAACACAATATGGATTGATCCAAAGTGCTGTACAGAGTACAAAGCAGACATGTACAAAATAATTACAAGTTTTCAAACGCTAAAGAATAAAAATACGATTTAAGAGTACATTTAAAAATGTCCAAGGAAGGAGCAGACCTCACATGATAGGGGAGACCATTCCAAAGCTTGGGCCCAGCCACAGAAAAGGCCCGATCACCCTTTGATTTATAGCGACACCGAGGCACAGTTAAGAACAAGTGAGATCTAAGTGCCCTAGCGGGACAATAAGGCACAAGGGTGCACGGCCAGACAACAGCTTATATATAAACTAGGGGTGTAATGGTACACAAAACTGACGGTTCGGTACGTACCTCGGTTTTGAAGTCCCGGTTTGGTATGGATTCGGTACAGCAGTTTTACAAAATTGCTTTTTATTAGTTTTATTCAACAGTGGTTTGATGAAAAAAATTGTGTCTGTCTAGTGTTGTATTATCTGTTCCGGATGCCTCCTGAACGACTTCCCGGGAAGGTGTTTCGGGCATGTCCAACCGGGAGAAGGCCCCGGGGAAGACCAAGGACACGCTGGAGGGACTATGTCTCCCGGCTGGCCTGGGAACGCCTCGGTGTCCCCCCGGAAGAGCTAGAGGAAGTGTCTAGGGAGAGGGAAGTCTGGGCATCTCTGCTTAGACTGCTGCCTCCGCGACCCGGCTCCGGATAATGCGGAAGAAGATGGTGTCTGTCCTTAAATTAATTAAATTATAACTAAAAATTTCTTAAAGATAATGCTGTAAACTATATAGGGAGCCCTTACTTGCATATAGCTATTAAAGATTAACAACAGAGCCCAAACTATTAGCCTAAATTCAGTTGCTATTTATTTTTAGATATAATAATCAACACTCATAAGCTTCACATAAGGCAGTTTTTGCATTAACTTCTAAATCTAATTATTTTTATTCGTTGTTGAAATAATCATTTGGTGGCTGTAATTTTCATGACAGGTTTATTTAAACATACATTAAATAAACAAGACATCACTAACAGGCTAAGTAGTATATAATGAATATATATAGGCTAATATAATGAATATATCGGCTAATATAGTGCATGTATTCAGTGAAAGTGTTGATTTCTCTAGTGAGCTAACAGCTGTGGACACTGAATGACTTCTGAGTAAACGTGATTCTGCATGACATTGTTTACAAGCAGTTTTATTGTCTTTCCGTGGTTGAAACACTTTTCGCTGTTGCAATTACATGACATATGATACATTTCAGTAAGTTGTAATGTATCCTCAACATACTTTAAGATTAATTAATTTATGTTTATTCTTTAGGAAGAGATGATCGCATTGACTCGCGCGCCACGTGCTGCCGCTTTAAGTTGAACTGATACGTGTCTATCAGTCACGTCATCCCTAGTAAACGCAGATGGAGCAGTTACACGACATATGATACATTTCAGTAAGTTGTAATGTATCCTCAACATACCTTAAGATATATTAATTTATGTTTATTCTTTAGGAAGAGATGATCGCATTGACTCGCGCGCCACGTGCTGTCGCTTTAAGTTGAACTGATACGCGTCTATCAGTCACGTCACATTAAAAAGTGTTAAAATGGCATTTATCGTTTGAATTTCGTGATAAAATGGACTGAATACTTAATATGTTCGTGTGGGAATTCGGATTGAAGTGTGTTCCGCGCTTACAACAAGCCGACTGTTAAAGATTACATTCATAACCGTTCGGTACACGCGTGCACCGTACCGAAAGCCCTGTACCGAAACGGTTCAATACGAATACGTGTACCGTTACACCCCTAATATAAACATTAGGATTTTAAAATCAACTCTAAATTTAATGGGAAGCCAGTGAAGAGATGACTCTTCTTTTTGTGAAGTCGTTGTTTTTTTTGTCTACAAAGTGTGCCGACAACAGCAAATTTGGTGTTATTTACATTTACATTTATGCAGACGCTTTTATCCAAAGCGACTTACAGTGCCCTTTTTACAGGGACAATCCCCCTGGAGCAACATGGAGTAAAGTGCCTTGCTCAAGGACACACTGGTGGTGACCGCTGGGATCGAACCAGCAACCTTCTGCGTATCGGTTCCATGGTTTAACCCACTGGACCACCATCTCACAGTATATTTACAGTATATTAGATCAGATCAGGTAGGCTACAATAATTTGATTTATACAATTAATTATCTTCCAAGAATGTGGATATTTTGCACAAGTTGTTAGCACTATTAGAAGACCAGGAGCAAAATATTACAGACAAAAACACAAAAACAATTCAGCGGATCAAGCACTGTCTGTAATGTGGATTGTAGTTTGTAATCGACCTGTTAAATGTCCCATGGCATGGATTTTTTTATTTTATTTTATAATGTATTCTGAGGTGTACTTGTATTGTTACTATGATTTTTAAATCATAAAATGTCATTTTATGGCATTTTTTCTATACTGATGTTTGCCCTCTGGCTGAATGCCCTGTTTCAAGGGGCGTGTCTGCTGTGAGACTTCAGTAAAAACGCCCACTGTTGTGATTGGCTGACATCTTAGCATTTGAAATGAGTATCAGATCTTGTAGCGGAGGGGGTGTAGTTTAACAAGGTCTACGAGGCACGAGCCTGCTGCCAGAGAGACGGATGGACCTGAGTTCAGTTCTCATCAGTTCTCTCAGCATGTCTCAGTTCAGTGAACTGTTGTAGTTACTAGCATATACTTCAGGTTATTAGTCTATTTCTAGTCGGAGGGGCTGCCACTCATGTCAGAAAGTTAGTAACTTTAGTAAATGATGGATCAGCGCAATGATGGATCAGCGCAGGTTCACTAAAAAGAACCGGTTCAAAAGAATGATTAGTTCGCAAACCGGACATCACGGACCAGAGACGGAGCGATTGCTAACAAAGTTATTTATAGTAACTACTGAGTTGTGAGCGCTGTCAGCGCAAGTTTATTGTGTTTGTATCTGAGAGTTCTGAATAAACACGAGTCCCAGTCACGCCGAGCCTGTCTTCATCATTATTCTACCAACTTTGTAACATGTAATGTACCATTACAGGTGCTGAACGAGTTACGAGTAAGTTCTGATTATAGCATTATTTTGAGATATTTTCCTATCATATGAAAAGCGTCAGTGACGCGCGTTGAGTACACAGCGCAAACAAAGACACAACAGCAGTAATCGAATGTTATCCAGTTTATTGTGGGGATAGCTGGCTAGCCTAGCCTGGATACCCCGCGCTTACCCCCCTTCTTTTTGATCTCGCGCCGCATATGGCGCCTCCGCTGTGGGCAAGATGCAGTACTGGGGGTCGGTGATGTTGAAGGCCGACCGGCCAGTGCAGCCCGAGCTTCGGCGTGCGTGAGGATTATCTCTAAAGAAGTGGCTCTGCCGATGTTGAGCAGAAACTCACGACTGTATGCACATTTTAGAACAGATAGACACGACGAGGACGTACAAAAACACTGACTCACAAGATGGAAAACACCGTTCTGTCGGGAGAGAGAGAAGCCGCAGCACGAATAATAAAGTTCTGTGTGAACTTGAATAATTAGCTACACATCAGAAATCACTGATCACAGATCAGAAGGAACTGAAAAAAGACTTGTTTTCATTTGTATATCCAAACACTGAGAAACTGCCAGCATTCACTCGTTCACAAGCTATGATCTCTCGAGGACAAATATAGCGCTCGCATGGGCGTGCCAAATTCTCTGGGTGGAGGAAAGGGAGGTAACCGTTCCTGTTATGACATCATAACAGGAAAATTCAAGATCAGCTCGTCTGAGTTGTCATTTTCTCAAAGGCAGAGAAAGAGAGAACTCGGTTTACATCGATCAAAATGTCTAGCCACTTGGGGACAATATTCAGGCTACACTCTAAAAACTTCTGGGTTAAAATCAACCCAAATTGGGTTGTTTTGGCAACCCAGCGCTGGGTAAAAAAAGGGACGTACCCAGCGCTTGGTCAAAAAGGGACGTACCCAGTTGTTTTAACCCAGCATGTTTTTTTTAACCTAAATTTTGGTGTAAAATTACTACATTGCTGGATTAAAATGAACCTAAAATGGGTTTGTAATTAAAGCCAGAAATCTTGGAAATTATAAAATCACTTTTACAAACAAAAAATTACTATGAAAGGTTAAAAATTTATTAGAAATAAATTTATTAGAACAAGGGCAAACATGGTCAAAAATAACAAAGTGGATGTGAGAAGCACTGCAAATCAACACAGTTTATAGTTAAATGAAATGTTTTTTTAACAGTTCAATGAACATTGATGAATATAACTTGCATTTAGTTCACCAAAAAAATGAAAATTGTCATCATTTACTCACCCTCATGTCATTGTAAAACTGTAAGACTTTTGTTAATCTTTGGAACACAAATTAAGATATTTTTAAAATTCTCAATGTTTGTCCATCCATTGCAAGTCTGAACAGATAATTTTATATGACATTTAGGATTTCATTCATATAGATATTGGTATGGATTACTTCTACAATCACTTTGTATGTTTGAAACTTGAACATGTTGATTATCTAGACTGTAAATGGATCAACAAAAATATGAGAATATTAAAAATATCTTAATTTGTGTTCCGAACATAGACACGTCTTTGGGTTTGGAAAGACATGAGGGTGAGTAAATTACCATTTTTATTTGTGTGAAGTATCCCTTTAAGAAAGTAAGACCAAGAAGGATGACCCCTTCTCCAAAGTTGGTTTGAGTTCTGCAAGGAATAACACAGACATTAATGATTTAAATAAAATGTGAACAAGAAGTCATACAGTTGTTGCATACAAAATGTAAGTAAACAGGGAGGAGACAACGGAAACATTTATTTTCTAAAATTAAACTCAAAAGAATGAAGCACTCGTATGTCTCTGGCTTGGTACATCTACCAAAAATCAAACATGGTTTCAAAAACAACTGATAACGACGCAGAATTTTAAACGTTACTTACCATAAACCGTCTTTCCCTCTCTTCTGAAGAAGCGAGAAGATCGTGGGCGCGCCTCCTCGCACAGCAGTTTCCAGTGACGGTTACTCCCAACGCAGGCAAAATGAACACACGAAGCTCATCAAGTCTGAAAGATTACATACAAAACATTCATTTGAACAATTATCGCTTCAACAGCATCAACATAATTCACCCTTTATTACATATTGCCGTTTTATTTCCTTAAGTGAAAGTATTATTTACATTCGGGTTGATCGTGAAAATAAATAATGAATTAAAATGTGAATCTATTGATAACCCTCTATTAACAGACTTCAAAAAACGGAAAATACATAAGAAACCCACTAAGTTATATTAAAAGTGTCTCTTCAGTTCAATAAAAGAGTAAATTGAGACTTGAGGCGACTGAGGCAAAAACCGCGAAAACTTCCATTTAAAGCTCTTTTCTGACTTTTTTCGCCTTTTAAATAAATCTCAAAATACTCTTATACAAAAACAATTGATGATAATGACTTTTTTTTGTCTTTACTAACCATAAACCGTCTTTCACTTGTTTCCATTCCAGCACCGCTGGGTTGCAGGTTAAGAACAACTTTCAACCCAAATTGGGTTAAATCAACCCAGCATTCTTACCCAGCAGTCTCAACCCAGCATTCTTACCCAGCAGTCTCAACCCAGCATTTTTTAGAGTGTAGGGGAACCTCATAAAATGAAAATTTCATGCCATGGGACCTTTAAAAAAAGACACAGCACTTTCCTGTTGTATAAATGTGGCTTCTAATGAACTGTTGATTTCTTCTCCAGGTGTGTCTGGTGCTGAAGAAGTGTCAGTTTCAGTGACGGAGGGAGATTCAGTCACTCTACACACTGATTCTAAGACAAACCAACAAGAAGATATTAAATGGTATTATAATAACATTCGCATCGCTCAAATCATTGGAGATCTCAATGAGATCTGTACAGATGTTCAGTGTAATGAAGGTACGGAGAGATTCAGAGACAGACTGAAGCTGGATCATGTGACTGGATCTCTGACCATCACAAACATCAGAACCACAGACTCTGGACTCTATAAACTACAGATCATCAGCAACAGCATCAGAGAAAAGATCTTCAATGTTACTGTCCATGGTGAGTCAGTTAAAAGCAGGTTATTTATTTATGTTATAATCGCATTATTATTGTGTTAGATGTTTTTTGCAGTGACATTCAGATGTGTTTTTTCTCTGTTTCTCTGTTTTAATTCACATGAAGTATGTAGATAATCTCTTTCCAAACACATTTGCTGTGAACGTGGAATTTTTGTAGAAATATCTCAGTTTATAAACTGTTCAGAGATGAACTGAAGAGATGGTATGATGAGAAACGATCATCTAATCACATTCTTTTCTGTTTAAATGTGGATTTGATGTAAAATAAGCGTGTGAATTGTGTTCATAAGCACAAAACATGGATACATTTGCTTTTCAAACCTAAAGTTTGAAAAGAAAGGACTCGCGCAGTCACTTTCATGTCCACAGTTCTCTCATGATGTGTGGATTGTTCCCCAGAAAGATCTTCATCATCTGTTGGTTTGTGTTTCAGGTGTTTCTGCTGATGAACGAGATGAAGTGAAGAGAAAGTCAGTGATGGAGGGAGAATCTGTTACTTTAGATCCTGTTGTAATGAAAAACACAAATGATTTGTTGACGTGGTATTTTAATGAGACTCTCATCGCTGAATTCACTGGAGATCAGAGTCAGATCTGTACAGATGATCAGTGTAAAGAGAGATTCAGAGACAGACTGACGCTGGATCATGTGACTGGATCTCTGACCATCATGAACACTAAAACCACAGACTCTGGAGATTATCAGGTCCTGATCACCAGCAGTGGCATCCGTCGCCGCAGCATCAGCAGCATTAGGAGATTCAGTGTTACTGTAACTGGTGAGTATCATTTCAGAATTTTAAAAAACAGTTCAATATTTGTAAATCTAATATTAATGTCTGTGTGTCTTTATTGTTCCAGGTTCAGGTCCGTCTTCAGCTGCTGTAGCAGGAATATGTGTTGCTGTTGTTCTGCTGGTGGCTGCTGCTGTGATTTACTATCGCCACAGGATCTATACACCACCAGCAGCACAGAATGTAAGTCTCACATACAGCTGATAGATAACAAGAAATATTAGATTTATTGCACAAAAGGAATCTTTAAATGTACAGTGGTATGGATACTGTCACAGTCATGTTCTGTTTAGTTTCATTCTCATGGACTTTTAATGTTGACTTTTAATATGGTTTTATGACCCAGGTATAGGATCAAATTGTAACTAATGTAATTTTTTTTCACAGAAAAAATATATATTTTTATCACAGAGTCAGACCTTCAGGTAAGGCAGCATCAAAAAAATGTAATTTATTCACCCTCAAGTTCCAAGGTTGTTCCCAACCTGTACGAGTTTCGTCTGCTGAACACAAAAGAAGATATTTTAAAGAATGTCAGTCACCAAAATAGGACCCCTACGGAAGTCAATGGGGTCCATCAACTGATTGGTTACTGACATTCTTTAAAATATCATCTTTTGTGTACAGCAGACGAAAGAAAATCATACGGGTTGGGAACAACATGAGGGTGAGTAGATGATGACAGAATTAAAATTTTTGGGTGAACTATCCATTTAACTCCCAAATAAACTAAATATATAATATAAAAACAAAAATGTGCCGCTTTATTTAGAGAGCAGGGGGCGTATTACAGAAACTTTTTATCTTAGGTCTTAACTTAAGATATGATAAGTTAATTTAATTTTCACAATTTCGTATAACAGAAGCAAATCATAACTTGATTTTGGATTCTTCACAAAATCTCATCGTATCTGCAGTTAGAAAATCTTAAACTGTCAGGTCTATTTATTTATTTTTTTACCATTTTTACCACATTATTTCAAAAAGGTTTGAAGTTAGGACACCAGTGGGGTTGTTCTAAAGTTAAGACAGCTTTTAGGATTTTTTGTCGAATTAAGATGCTTCTTTAAACCCGTTACCTATCCATAGTTAGATTATGCATTTAAGAAATGTCATTCTGTAACGTTAATAGCTTTTGTTCTAAATGAGGTCCTAACTGAAATTGCCACGGTTACCAAACAGATATGATGGGACTCTAAAGTTAAGATGTTTCTGTAATACGCCCCCTGGTGTTTCAGAAGTTTATTAGAATACGTTCGTGTGATTTGCAAAGCATTTTACATGGGCAGGTTTTTTTTTAGGAAAACTAATGTAGATTTCACACAGGATGAGAATGCGGCTGCAAAATTAAAATAACTGTTTTATAATTGTTTTAAATAATTGACAAAAAAAAGTCACATGCTTTTTTTTTGTCAGCCATTTTGTAAAACACAATATATATAAAAAAAACATTCTTACTGAATAGTTACTGAATGCTATTTAAATCATTATGTAACACACTATGGCATGTCTTTTTGTGTTTGTGTAACTGAATCATCAGTTCTGTTCATGTCTTTTACCTGAATCTGTGTTTTATTACAGGAAAACTATGCACTGTAGATGACTCGTAACCTGAGGAGTGAATTGCTTCTACACTACAAGGTGAAACTGGATGGTTTGTTATTGAAGCTCTATCATGCTTTTTTCTTCATCTTATTATAACTCTTTGCTCTTTAAATTGCTAAATTGCTTTGAAAGCATGAGATCTCAGATCTCCCTTCAGGTCATCTCCAAAGCCGCACAATGCAATATGATCAACATATGTATTTCCATACCTCCATGCACCTGCTCGCAGACGTCACATTTCATCGGTGTGTTCCATAAGGCTATCCAGAGTTGTAGACAGACAGTCACCAAGTGCCGTAAACAAACCGCAGACGCCTTTTACAGTTCCTCCTGAACCACAACAATGAGCTTATGCTGCGTCCATGTCGTAACCATAATTACAAAAAGGCAACCCATGACGTTCTACCCGGAGCTGTTCACGTCCTCAAACTCAGATCTATGCGTTTCTATGTCAATACTATCAACACAGAAATGAATCTGCAGCAGTCAGTTTATACAGCTCAGCTCTTTAAGTTGTTTACGTTCATTATTATTTTAATGTTTTGTGCTTTGAGACATGAGGTAGTTTTTAATACCGTCTCGTGATTAGGGATGGGTATCGAGAACCGGTTCCAAATTGCCCAGAACCGGTGATTCAATAAGAAATGCGCATTTTGATTCCGCTTATCGGTTACTGTGCGCATTTTAATGTGGTTTTTAACCTCTGCACACACACATATGCGCGCACGCTGTTTCCTGTGCTGCAGACACACACACACATGCGTGCGCACAGAGCGGCTTTTCATGGTGAATGAATAGTGCGTGATAATGAACTGAGTTCTCTTCTTCGTCTTTTTGCACAGCACACGAATGGACTAATACACACACACACACACACAAAAAAAAACATTCGGTTATTTCGTTGACGGCAGATTTTCTTGATGCCGTCTCTATGATAACGTTAATCAAATAACAAAAGACGAGAATTCACTTGGTGTTCTAGACAGAATAACTTTTAACTAGATTTGTAATGTGTAACCTATATTATATGAATAAAGTGCAGTGTTATTATTTTACATTTGATTACAGTTTCTGTATTTCAATCCTCCTTGTTCAATTGTATTTATTTGTGCAATTGCTCATTTGTTTATTTGTCCTTTTTTTAATTACTGAGTGTTTACTTGTCTTTAATAATGCTTGAATTGTTTTTATAATTATTTCTGCTATGGTATTTTTAAACCATAGGCAAAAGTTGCTAGCTAGCCTGTTGATTTTTGTCCATGGTATTCACCTACAATGAAATGTTTTGCAATAATAGCCTAATAATAAATGTGTTTTTTACCCTCTTGGATTCGAAATGAGGAATCTATAAGAATCGGAATCGATAAGTGGACTCGGAATCGTTAAAATTCAAACGATAAAAAAACCCTACTCGTGATGCTTGGCAGAATCTCCTGTGTGTTCTTGTGTTTTGGGGGAGGTGTGACTTTGGAGATGCTCTGAAAGGAGGATGGGATCTCATGCTAACTTGCTATTGCTAGCCACTCCGAAATTGTCCACCCGCCTTTAAATAAACTGCTATTGCTAGCACATTTGCATTTTGTTAACCTGTTAACTTGCCACTTGTGTTTTGTCTCTTTTCTCTTTAGCTTCATTTTGTGGAGTTTTTATAAGCTGTTTGGTCAGTTAAATGGCCGTAAAGAGCGGTTACACTTTTGTGTGAAGACTCGGGATCTATTGAAGAGAACGTAGGCAATGCAGAAACTCATACAATGCGGAAAAAACACTTTTTTGATCCATTTATGCATCTCTGTTACTGTGTACGAGCTCACTGTTTGAGCGCCAGTAAGAGGAAAATTCCTATCAACGCCTGCTGTCATGAATAATTAAGCGCATGCTGTCAAGAATTAAGCAACACGTCTTCTCATAGGACAAAGACACGCAGTCTCATGAATAATTATGAGACACCGATGAGTCATCGCCATACTATAGAACGAGAAAACGTCACAGCCTATGACGTTGACATGAAGACGAATGTAAACCAGGAATTTCTCCCACATTCAAAACTAACAGATGGTGACATTGTCTTCCATGATGTTCAACACACATCCTTCTGTTAAAATCTCAGAAAATTTGGTTTAGGGTTTCATGACCCTTTAAAGAGTTAGTTCACCCAAAAATGAAAATTATCCCATGATTTACTCACCCTCAAGTCATCCTAGGTGTATATGACTTTCTTCTTTCAGACGAATAGAATCGAAGTTATATTAAAAATGCCAAGCTTTATAATGGCAGTAAATGGCTGTTTTGAAGCCCATAAAAGTGCATCTATCCATCAAAAAAGTGCTCCACACGGCTCCGGGGGTTAGTAAAGGCCTTCTGAAGTGAACTGGTGCATTTGTGTAAGAAAAATATCCATATTTAAAACTTTATAAAGTAAATGATCAAGCTTCCGGCAGACCGTCTTCTGTATTCAACTTACGGAAAAAGTGAAGTGCCTCTCGCAGTTCAAAATGCTTATGCTATACTTCTGATGACACTACACACCAGTTACACTCGTCAGATGTAGCGTAAGCATTTTGAACCGAATCAATATCGTTAAAAATGATTACGATATCGATTCTCATGGCCAGCAATACAAATTTTTTCCGATACCTCAAAAAGTCTATGTAAGGTGAATGCCAGTCAGTCTGGGCGGAGAAAACAGTGACTTCCCAGAAACAAAGGACTTTTCCAAAGATTAACATTTGAACACTCCCCTGCATACATAACAACTCCACCCGAGACACACCACACTGAGACACACACCTCACATTCACACTCTGCACATCACCCTCTGTGTAGCTCATTTTCTCCCACACTGTACACATTTGACTTCGCATAGATTTTGAATGAGTTTTCAATATATAACTATGCATGTTTAGTATCATTTGAAACGTGTCAGTGCGTCTGGTAAAATGGTCTCATTCTCCCAATCATAATGCAAACCTCCAAGAAGTTAAGTTAATAAGAGTTGTTTAGAGCTTAGAGATATTTTACTCATGACGGTGAGTGTAAATACAGTCGTAAACAGTTCAGAAGAATGAGTAACAGGAACAGTATTTTGATTCCACGTGTGCCTCAGGTCTTAAAGGGACAGCAGTTATTCAAACTACAAAAAGACAAACGATCACTTGCTGCTCTTGACTTATTAACTTGTGTAACTGTAATGGATTAATATGTATTTAATTTTTTACAATGAAGATTATCCAATGTTATTCTAAATTTAATTTCTTTGGGTTTTTTTAAATTCAGTTTCTTAAAATATACTGAATACTGTTAGACCTAAACAAAATAAAGCAGTCGATTTCATTTGTCTCTTCTGATGTATTTATTTGTGCTATTGTTAGTAATTTGCTTATTTGTTACTATTTTAATACTGTTTACTCGTCTTTTTTTAATTCAATTTACCATTTGAAGTCAAGCTTCCTTGTGCTGTATATTGCAACAAAATTACCCCATTATAGTAAATACACTGTTAGCAAATATTTGTGAGGTAATTGATCAAAGTTTATATATGAAAAAAAGCTTAAAGGCTTTATCATATAAACTAAAGTGATCCCTTGAGAAGAAATTGTTGATTGCCTAGACTTTCAATAGATGGACAAAAAAAGAAATTATATTAAAAATATAAAAGGTCAATGAGCTGAATCTGATTCACTGTCTACCTCAAAGACAAACGTTTGCATTTTTTAATATTTTCAATAAATTAATTGAAAGTGAAGTGAACCTGTCGAGTGATTTTGTTTGGAGTAATTGTTTTTACATTGACTTAGATACAGGTTAGATAGTAAGCAAAGTCTACTTAGACTTTTTAGGTGCATTTTGAAAAAATAAAACGTGATTTGCTTAAATATCGGATCCATCTGCTATTGTGAAACAATTTTGGCTGTTTATAGCATTATCTCTTTTAATGTGATAAAACACAAAATAATAATTTTGCTGCTTTTTAACTGTATAATGCAGAGTTCTGCACTCGACATGTTACCCGACAGCAGCACTAATTTAATTCAGGACCCAACCCACACCCGCATTAAATCTAGCCTACATCAGGTAGACAAAAATTATTTATTTATTTATTTTGTAACAAGCAATCCAACCAACATTAGGCATTCTGAGTAAATGCATTTCAGAAAAATAGACACGCAGCCCTAGCCTGGCTCCGCCCTCCGTACTTCCGCTCAATTTTCATTTTCCTTCAGTACTCCGTCTGGGACTGCGGTATAGTCATAGGCCCTGTCCCAAATGGCACATTTCATGTGCAGGTCTTGTGGACTTACAATGGCCGCTGCGTGCGCGTGTCCGTTAAGTCCACGAGACCGCAGGGTGTCCCATTTGTCATTTTAGGTCTCAGAAGGGTGCCCCCTTTGAGGTCGATATGCGCCCTCAATGCGCACTTCTGCCGAGTCCGCACCGGTGTGGGTTACACAGCACCGGACTTCTTCCCAGCAGTCAAAGCGGCATTATTTCGTGAAAGTGCGGGCTCAGAGGAAGACTGTGAGGGTTTACATTTACATTTATGCATTTGGCAGACGCTTTTATCCAAAGCGACTTACAGTGCCCTTATTACAGGGACAATCCCCCTGGAGCAACATGGAATAAAGTGCCTTGCTCAAGGACTCACTGGTGGTGACCGTTGGGATAGAACCAGCAACCTTCTGCATATCATTTCAGTGGTTTAACCCACTGGACCACCATCTCCATGGTGTCATGGAGGTTTAGGGTGCCATTTGGGACAGGGCCTTAGGTTTTCTCCTAACAAATTTTTACCGGGCCAATCAGCGAACAGAGGGAGTGACTGAGAACGATGACGTTGATGTTGTGCGCTAGTTTGAGTTGTAGTTCAGTAATGGCGGCGAAGAAAGATGCAAGCGAAACCATTCATTCTGCTGTGGCTACGCTGCCGAATATCCAGAAGTTAAAGCCGGAGCAAGAACAATCTTTGCTGAGTTCTGTTTGTGGCCATGATGTTGTGGCCCTCCTCCCCACGGGGTTTGATTTTCCAGCTTGCTCAGTCAGTGGTGAAGGAGGGATCGGAAGGTATTGTCATCATTGACAGGGTCTAGTCAGTGATTTTATTGCCGTCCATCTCCCACCACCCACGTAAAAATCTCCAGCCGAATTACCTACTATTTTAGACAAACACCAACGTGAGTGGTCATTTAATTGCAGATGTGGATTGTCCAAATCCACATCTGGGTTTTCAAGAATATATCACTTCAAAATTCACTGTTTATATCCTTTTTGACCACATATTTTGATATGCTTCTTTTTTTACATTTGCCTATACACTCACCGAAAGGATTATTAGGAACACCATACTAATACTGTGTTTGACCCCCTTTCGCCTTCAGAACTGCCTTAATTCTACGTGGCATTGATTCATCAAGGTGCTGAAAGCATTCTTTAGAAATGTTGGCCCATATTGATAGGATAGCATCTTGCAGTTGATGGAGATTTGTGGGATGCACATCCAGGGCACAAAGCTCCCGTTCCACCACATCCCAAAGATGCTCTATTGGGTTGCGATCTGGTGACTGTGGGGGCCATTTTAGTCCAGTGAACTCATTGTCATGTTCAAGAAACCAATTTGAAATTATTCGAGCTTGAACAGGTGTTCCTAATAATCCTTTAGGTGAGTGTATACTCACAAATGATTATTAGGAACACCTGTTCAATTTCTCATTAATGCAATTATCTAATCAACCAATCACATGGCAGTTGCTTCAATGCATTTAGGGGTGTGGTCCTGGTCAAGACAATCCCCTGAACTCCAAACTGAATGTCAGAATGGGAAAGAAAAGTGATTTAAGCAATTTTGAGCGTGGCATGGTTGTTGGTGCCAGACGGGCCGGTCTGAGGATTTCACAATATGCTCAGTTACTGGGATTTTCAGGCAAAACCATTTCTAGGGTTTACAAAGAATGGTGTGAAAAGGGAAAAACATCCAGTATGCGGCAGTCCTGTGGGCGAAAATGCCTTGTTGATGCTAGAGGTCAGAGGAGAATGGGCCGACTGATTCAAGCTGATAGAAGAGCAACTTTGACTGAAATAACCACTCGTTACAACCGAGGTATGCAGCAAAGCATTTGTGAAGCCACAACACGCACAACCTTGAGGCGGATGGGCTACAACAGCAGAAGACCCCACCGGGTACCACTCATCTCCACTACAAATAGGAAAAAGAGGCTACAATTTGCACAAGCTCACCAAAATTGGACAGTTGAAGATTGGAAAAATGTTGCCTGGTCTGATGAGTCGCGATTTCTGTTGAGACATTCAGATGGTAGAGTCAGAATTTGGCGTAAACAGAATGAGAACATGGATCCATCATGCCATGTTACCACTGTGCAGGCTGGTGGTGGTGGTGTAATGGTGTGGGGGATGTTTTCTTGGCACACTTTAGGCCCCTTAGTACCAATTGGGCATTGTTTAAATGCCACGGCCTACCTGAGCATTGTTTCTGACCATGTCCATCCCTTTATGACCACCATGTACCCATCCTCTGATGGCTACTTCCAGCAGGATAATGCACCATGTCACAAAGCTCGAATCATTTCAAATATTGGTTTCTTAAACATGACAATGAGTTCACTGTACTAAAATGGCCCCCACAGTCACCAGATCTCAACCCAATAGAGCAGGGTTCCCCAAACTACGGCCCGCCCCCACATTTGGACCGGCCCTCTGAACCAGAGTCCTGCACGGGCGGGTACCCGACAGGTGATCTGCGAATATTGCTGAAACGGGTGAAAAAAACATCCTAACTGTGTCGGATACGGGTGCGGGTTGGACAAGGGACAAACATGGGTCTAAACACGGGTTTTAAACAGTCACGTGCAAACGAATATATATATACAAATATATGCATGTATATTGTATATGTGTTCCTAAAAAATGTATGCATATTTTTAGGAACACATCTACAAAAATATGCCTTGCCTGTATTTCAAGTTGATAAAATAATTTAAATCCATATTAGTTTATTTGTGGCCGTGCGGCACGCGTGCGTGCCCTCTTAGGAGATTCACAACCGCGCGCGATCTGCCTGCACTGCAGTCGTCGAGATGGATCCTGAGGAGTTGAAGAAAAGATAGCCGCAAATGTTGAACTTCATCGCTGAGGAAGCACGCAGATAACTGTGGTAACAAACCAAGCACACGCAGTTCTAGCGAACAGTATTTTTCAAAAGGGGACAGAACTGAAGGTGCCTCGTAGAGATGATAAGGACACATAACCATGTTTGACAGCTCTGAAGTTGTCCTTGTGTTAATGGTCGTGTAATAACTTCTGTATGCTGGCAATAAACATTTTTGAAAGTGTGTCTATAATGTTATGCTAAACATTAGATTTTTAGTTTGATGAATAGATTTAAAATCATAAAATCTCCACAATAATACTGGTAGTCACTCCGGCCCATGTAATTTGACCGACCCGGCCCCCCATTAAAGAAAGGAAAAATGATGTGGCCCTTACAGAAAAAAGTTTGGGGACCCTAACTTTTCTTCGGGATGTGGTGGAACGGGAGCTTCGTGCCCTGGATTTGCATCCCACAAATCTCCATCAACTGCAAGATGCTATCATATCAATATGGGCCAACATTTCTAAAGAATGCTTTCAGCACCTTGTTGAATCAATGCCACGTAGAATTAAGGCAGTTCTGAAGGCGAAAGGGGGTCAAACACAGTATTAGTATGGTGTTCCTAATAATCCTTTAGGTGAGTGTATTTTGTTTGTGGTCTGTAAACCAGTATGCATTGGAGGAAGAAACCTCACTAATCTCCGATTTGCAGACGACATTGAAAGACTAGCTGGTAGCGAAGCTGAGCTGGCCGCCTTACTGAAAAACCTGACTGAAACATCTTCTAGATTTGGCATGGAGATGAGCGCTGAAAAGACGAAGTTCATGACAAATAGTGATAAGCGTATCACTTCCAAGATTGAAGTCAGAGGACAAGAACTGGAAACTGTGAGTGTTTTCATTGTTTGGGCTCTATCATCAGTCAAAACCAGACATTTTTGTAAGAACAGCGCTAACAACAGCAGCTATGTCAAAACTGTATGGAGAGGCACTAGCACATGACCGAGACTAGTGGAATGACCTGGTCAGATGTTCAACAGCGCAGCGACTCGACGACCACACCAGGTCATGGGACTGATGATGATGAAACCACTGTGCATTGAACTCAATAATAATTTGTTTTCTAAAAAACTATTAAGGAAAGAACAGTAAATGACAGGCAGAGATGTTCAGTGAAGGGTGGAATCAATATTTACTAATGAAAGTTATGTACATTTCTACATGATAAACTAAAAAATAGAGCATTTTAGTTCTTGAGTTTATGGATGATGGACCAAAAAATTATAAACACAATTTCAGACATCACAATAACACACACAAAAAAAGAGTGAAAACAAAATTAGACATCCTTGCAGGGAATAAATGTGAACAAAACCAAAAGGTGAGAGTCAAGGTCCAGTATGAACTCTGACATCAGTTCCGGTAGATAAAGGTCATCGCTTTTTGGGGATATTTTCATACACAGACTCCGTCTTTGATTTCTGTAATGAAAATACAAAATCCATCAGGAATCTGCTGATGCGACAGGAAATCAAAAACAGACCAAGGTTTCTCTGAATATCCTTGTTATTCTCTTAATAAAACCTTTTAAAATCCCAGATCTATAATTTTTACTCCAACGGTTGATCTTGCACGCTGCTTTTCTATTTTTAATATGCAAATCTACAAATACAGACAATAATTTTTTCTTAAAAACTACTAGGTTACTACTACTAACAGAAGCTAACATGAAGCAGCAAGAGGAAATGACATCAATCATGACTTTTTAAACCGTTGAATCATCAAACAGTTTAAGTTCTGCAGGTCTGTACTGAGAGTGATTGTCTTTCACACTAAAGCACCAGCTCAGACACTTGCTGCAGCACGTCTACAAAACAACCGAAGGCTGCTAAAGCTGCGTTTCACCTCAGATAATCATGAACCGCAGAGACGCTGCAGCTCCAGGACAGACTTCAGCACAGCTGACATCTCTGTGTCCTTCTTTCTGTCCAATGAAAATCTAATAGTATAAAAATGTCCTTGCACGGTTGATTTTAGAATAACAAACCAATGTATTTATAGTTGGGAGTGTTTATATATGATTTTAAACAAAAGATTATTTAAATTAGTAGGCCACAGACTTTCAGGCAGACAGCAGCACATCAAAAATAGAAATGGGCTGTCCATAAACTAAAGATACATCAATGCAACAACGGGAGCCATCTAGTTCAGTCAAACGATACACAGCATGGTCACTGTTCCTTGGTAGAACTTGGTACCTCTCATTCTAATTAAAGGTGCACTATGTAATTTTTCTGTCCGCTAGAGGTCGCCTATTCAAAACAAAGGCATAGCTTGATGACGCCACGTTTGAGCGCAGAATCTTGGGACATGTGGTCTTCACCTCACAGCCGGTGGAAAAGAATCGGGATAGGACTCGGGCAGAAATCATGTTCATGGATGCGATTATTAACGTTACTGTAGTATGAAGCAGAGCAGGACCGAGTGTTGTGGAGCTGAGCAAGGCCGCAGGAGTGATTGTTAATAAGATGAACGCAACACACGCCTCACGAGCAGCAGGACTTTTATTATGCCACAGTCGCCGGCGCCATTTCCGCTATGAGGTAACACAGCTCTGTTTATCATATCAGATACATCTGAGTGTGTTGAACATTATGTTATAACGTTACTCTGTGCGTTTGCTCTACGGCTGCTATGACACTTGTTCACACTGCAGTGAGAGTAAAGCATTTCTGCAAAATAAAAAACCGAGGTTAACACAGATATGACGCCATTGACAGGCGACTCCTTCACACGTCCCAGTTCCTTGGTTAAAATAGCAATTTTCTCACGATTTACAAATAATTGGAAACATTTGGGATATTGCAAGTACTCAACCGAACACAATATATAACACTGGCCTAGTGGTTTTTGGATATTTTACTGATAAAATGTTACATAGTGCACCTTTTAATGCGTAACAAAATCAAATTCATTCATATGTATTGGTTTGCATTAGTGGTTTTTCTATTCCATGCCGCATCCGTGTAAGCACTCTGTGTGTTAATAGAGAATCTGAATTGTTGTTTACAACTTAATTCTTAATGTGCTCAAAAAGTACTGGGTCAAATGCCATGGCATCCAAGTCAAGTTGAGACAACTGTTTTCCTAAGTCTATACCATTTTCAGTTGATAAAATATTTCACCTGGCTTGTGTATGACCAAAGTATTACAAAAGTAGACACTTTGTTTATATACATGTTCTCATACACGTTTATGCTTCTGTAGACAATGAGCATGTTTACATGCACACCAGTACCCCGATATGTATAACATGGTTAATAGAAAGAATCAAGCTATTAATTCATTAAATTGCAGTTCCTGTATGAACTGAACGGACCAATTATCTGTGCAATATGACTGAAGCACATTGTACATGCGTGACGTGCGCATCACTGTATACTCTCCATATACTAAAGCCGTTCCTATTGAGACGGGGATGATAAAATGAGCAATCCATTTGAATTCTATTGAGAATTTACCAATTCAAAACGCTATGGAGAAAGTCAAACGTGATCTAAAACGGCCACATAAACTAGAAAGACCAAAAAACATCATCCTGCTCCAATATAAATTTGAAAGATTTTTATACTCATGTCCACCTTTACTAGAACTTATCATGTTGTTTTGTATTCATTGTGGTAAATTTTGACTTGTTCTTGTAGAATTTATAATATACAAACTGTTAAGGGAATAGATTTTTCACTAAATATATTACAACTGCGGCGTGATTATAGCTAAAGTTTCTAAATGTGTATTTCTCATAGCAAATGCTATAGATAAAAAAAATGTATTTATTATAATTAATTAATTAATTAAGAAAACTGTTAATATTGGCCTAAGCAATGGTCTTAATTATATCCTTATTGTAACAAATGCTACAGTTAAACAATTACAAGAACCATGTTATTTTTCATAAGGCCAAGTACAAGTTTGAAATATCTTTAAAGTCTGAACCTTCTTGAAATATTGACTAAACAACTGGTTTTCCCCATGTGTACAATGCATTCTGCTAATAATGACAGATATCAGAAAAAAATGGCTTTCAGATATTACAAGAGATGACAGGAGTAAAGCAAAGTAAAGTAAAAGTGAAGTTAGTTTGACCTACCAATGCACTTTGATTGAAAATTCTGTCAAACGGATAAGGTTTTAAGTGCTTAAAATAAAATACATCATATGTAAACAAGTATTTGTTAACTAGCTTATTACTTTTTTGCAGTTATGTTATCAATGCCCCCCCTGGCATGTGAACATATTAACCTGTGTTCTGTCAGCTTATTGAAGTGCGCATATGTGATAGGAAACTGTCCGTACTATGGATTTAAAGGGATAGTTCACCCAAAAACAGAAGAGAGAATTTTGTACCATTTTCTAACAACTTGAGGGCGAGTAAATAATGACCGAATTCTCATTTTTTGGTGAACTCTCTCTTAAAACAGGGGTGTTCTGCGTTTTTCAGGGCAAGGACCCCTTAGGCGATAGAAAAATGGAGCAAAATGTGTCTAACAGAGCTACACATTAAGCATATATTCGATTATGATAAAGAATAAGATATATAATGTTAAGACAGTAGATCAGAACTATGCACATAATTGTCGTTGCACATGCATCACTGTCTGTATATTACTTGCCATTGTTAAAATTAACATGCTGCGATAAAAATCACGATTCATTAGTTGTTTGCAGAGTTTGTAAATTATGTTAATTGATTTGCAGAGTCATACATTTATTTTACTAATCAGATGAATAATTAAACATTTACCTGAATTTTAGTTTCAAGTTTACTAAAACATTTTAGTTTTACTGAGATGGACAATTAAGAATCAAATCCCTATATATATGTATTAATACAAATGTTTTTTAAATCTAAAATTCTGTATTTACATCGCGTATCTATTTTGAAATGTCTTTGCTAGTTTTCACTGTCAATTGCAATTTTGAGAGTAAAACAGGCTTACAGGCATTTATATTTAGATGTCACTTCCAAAACTTTGCAGGGTGTAATTTGGCGTCGTTCCTCTTAGCAGCATGATAAACAATACTTTTATTCAATGGATTATAGCTATATAACCTCAATGCCACGAAAGAGCGCTCCCTTTAATATCACAATTAAGCTGTCACTCTTCTCATTTCGCAATCTTATATCGTTCCTTCAAAATCATTCAAGTTGAATAATGAATCTCTTACTTACATCGTGTCTTTGTTAAAGGTCCCATGGCATGAAATTTTCATTTTATGAGGTTTTTCAACATTAATATGAGTTCCCCTAGCCTGAATATTGTCCCCAAGTGGATAGAAATGTTGATCGGTGTAAACCCGAGTTCTGGCTGTCTCTCTCTGCCTTTGAGAAAATGACAGGCCAGACGAGCCAATCCTGAAGTCTCCTGTTTTGACGTCCAAGCAGGAACGGTTACCTCCCTTTCCTCCGCCCAGAGAATCTGGCACGCCCATGCAAACGCTCGAGAGATCATTCCTTGTGAACGAGTGAACGCTGGCAGTTTCTCAGTGTTTGGATGTACAAATGAAAACAGAAGTCTTTTTTCAGTTCCTTCTGATCTGTGATCAGTAATTTCTGATGTGTAGCTAATTATTTATTATTCGTGCACACAATGCGGCTTCTCTCTCTCCAGACAGAACGGTGTTTTCGTGTTTTCTATCTTGTGAGTCAGTGTTTTTGTACGTCCTCGTCGCGTCTACCGGTTCTAAAATGTGCATACAGTCTTTTCTGTTTAACATCAGCAGTCACATCTTTAGAGATAAACCTCACACACGCCGAAGCTCGGCCTTTAACATCCCCGACCCCCAGTACTGCATCTGGCCCACAGCGGAGGCACCAAACGCGGCGTGAGATTAAGCAGAAGGGGGGTAAGTTAAGCGTGAGCATATTAGGGCTAGCCAGCCTAGCCCCACAATAAACTGGATTACATTCGATTACTGCTGTTGTGTCTTTGTTTGCGCTGTGTACTCAACGCGCGTCACTGACGCTTTTATTTTATTTTTAAAATAATGCTATTATCAACACTTACTTTTAACTCGTTCATCTCGACAGCTGTAATGGTACTTTGCAAGTTGGTAATAATGATGAAGACGCACTCGGTGTGACTGGGACTCGTGTTTATTCAGAACTCTCAGATACAAACACAATAAACTCACAGCGCTGACTGACAGCGCTCTCATAACTCAGTAGGTACTATAAATAACTTTGTTAGCGATCGCTGAGCTCCGTCTCTGGTACGTTAGTGATGTCCGGTTCGCAAACGATCTTTCTTTTGAACCTGTTCTTTTTAGTGAACCGAATCAGTTCACCAAATCGGACTGAATCGTTCTAGATGTCAGCCAATCACAACAGTGGGCGTTTTTACTGAAGTCTCACAGCAGACACGCCTCTTGAAGCAGGGCATTCAGCCACAGGGCAAACAGCAGTATTGAAAAAATGCCTTTTATTTCTAAATTATGACATTTTATGATGTAAAAGTCATACTAACAATATAAGTACACCTCAGGAAACATTATAAAATAATAGAAAAATGCCATGCCATGGGACCTTTAAAGAGAGAATTCACAAGAGCGAGCATAACTCTGAAGTAAAGCACTGAATAAAAACTCTGCCGTTTTGATCGGTGAGTGGATTCTAACTTAAACACCTCTGATTGGCCATTGCGTTCCAGAGGTCAACAAACACGTCTATGATTGGCTACATTTCAGAACACAAAATCAAACGCAATGTTTGCCAAATCTGTTTCTCCAATAATATTATATTATTACAGTATCAACGGAGGGTGCTCTGCTTTCGTTTCAGTGTGCTTATATTTGAATTTGACTTTTTGATGTTTTCTCCCCATGTTATAATTTTTTTTAACCAAAAAAAAGTCAGATCCATGAATTATTACGTTTTGACCTCACTACTGAGCCATAACCTGATTTATTAATTAAGTCTTGTAAACACGGTTCTCTTACGAGAGGTTCTCTCGTATTGCGTAAGTTCCTTACGCTACGGGAAAGTATTCTTTCTTCGAGATTTCTGAAAAACCCAAAATTATCCTTAATTTTGTAACATTGTCAACGCAGTGCGGCAGCCTGGCAGACCATAGCAGGCTATTCCAGCGTGCCATTGGCTGCTCTGCTGGCAACTGCAGCAGCCTATCGGTGAGCCCGCGTGACGTGGCGACCAATGAGGGCGCTTCGCGCCCACCTGGCTTCATTTGCCTACAGGTGGGGCGTGGCCACGTGTATATAAGCAGGGCTCACGGGCTGCATATTTGATTTTCTTTTCTTCAGCGAAGCCCTTCGCATCGCTGGATCTGGAACCCGCCGCCGTTGAACGTGCAGACGAGCAAGCAGAGGACAGCGCCTGAAGAAGCCGGCAGCATCGCGCCACCTTCAGCCATCCGTGCCTGCTCTGCTATCCGGCAGCATTATATCCTTTTATTGCTCAGTGTTGTCGCCGCTGCGTCACACTTTCACAAAAAGAGCCGAGCGTTTTTCTAAAAATGTCTCGTTCCACCTGCGGCTCGTGTCACGCGCAGCTCAGTTCCGGGGACCGCCATGTGATCTGCGCTCTCTGCCTGGGCCGTGATCACGCCGCCGCCGCACTTCTCGCCGGCGGATGCCCGGAGTGCGAAGAACTAACGATGTCGACCCTGCGGGCTCGACTCGATCAGTTCGAAGATGACATCCCTCCAGTCTCTGCTAAGCCGCGCAGGAAAAAGCGCCGCTCGCAGCGGACTCCGGAGTTGGCCGAGAGAAGCTCGCCGGAACCCTTCCCGCCCGCTTCACTCTCGCCTTCCCCGCCCCCACCCCAGGCCGCCATTTCTGTTGCCGCCTCTGGGGATGAGGCGGATGCGGCCGCGGAACGCGCCGACAGCTGCTCCATCATGGCTTCCGACAGCGAGGAATGGTCTTCCGCGACCTCTTCAGTCCGAGCCTCCGGACGCTCTCGAGCGGGTGAGGACGCCGAACTGTTGCGCCTTCTCACCCGGGCCGTCGAGCAGCTAGGCCTCGAATGGGCCCCGCCTAAGGTGGCAGCGCCGAATCGGCTCGACGGATGCTTCCTGAACAGTCGCCGCCGTGCGCCCACCGCCAGGACTGCACCCTTTCTGCCAGAGCTTCACGAGGAGCTCGCGAAGTCCTGGAACGCGCCATTCTCCGCGAGGGTCTCGTCTCAGGCTTCTTCGACGCTCTCACAAGTTGACGGCGCGGCTGAGAAAGGCTACAACGCTATCCCTCCGGTGGAAGAGGCGGTCGCAGCGCACCTTTGCCCGCCTTCTGGTTGGCGCTCAAAGGCTGCCCTCCCGTCTAAGGCCTGCAGAGTGACGTCATCGCTGATCGGCCGCGCTTTCGCTGCCTCCGGTCAAGCTGCGTCTGCTCTGCACTCTATGGCCGTGCTGCAAATCCTCCAAGCCAATCTCCTCCGTGATCTGGACGAGAGGAGCTGTGACGCGGAGCTGATCACGGATTTGCGAAGCGCGACGGATCTCTCCCTCCGCGCTACCAAGACCGCAGCACAGGCCCTCGGACGCTCCATGGCCTCCCTCACGGTAGCTGAGCGCCACCTCTGGCTCACGCTCGCGGACATGCGAGAAACAGAGCGCGCGGCCTTCTTAAACGCCCCGCTCTCTCCATCTGGGCTCTTCGGACCAGCGGTCAAGGGGATCGTCGACCGTTTCTCCGAAGTACAGAAGACGACGCAGGCCATGAACCTCTTCCTGCCTCGACGCCCAGGCGCCAGCGGTAGCTCCGTTGCTCGCCGTCCTCGCGACCAGCCAGCACCGAGCTCCACGCAGCGCCCAGCGCGGCCCCCTTCGTCTCAGCGAAGACCGAGTGGCCGCCCCAGATCGCGCTCTTCCAGCCACAGTAAGCCGCCTCCCCCTCGGGGCCCCCGGCCTAGGATCGTGCTGAAGTCCGAGCCTCCAAAGCCCTCCTAGCCAGAGGCAAGAAACGACGGTTAAGTCCCGCTGCGGCCGGACCACCGTCAAAACTCTTTTTCCTGTCAGCCCCCACCACTGTGGCTGCTGCAGAGGAATTTCACGCAGCCAACGAGCCGGCAAAAACGCCCTCTCGCCTGTCAACCACCGCCGTTTTTACGGCGAACCAGAGAAATCACAAAAGTTGCATTATTTCTGGTTGCACGGCTCACGCCGTATGTGTTTCAAATGCAGTAAATGTGCCCACTTTTCTGTGTTCACCCCTGCACATAAGCACAATAAACCCCGTGTCCCCCACTCACATAAAGCGGCCTCCGGCCGCTCGAGTGCTAGAGTTAGGTCACGTGTCCGCTTGTCTGCGTCCACGCCTAGCCACCACACGCGCTGTCACACAGCCACTCTTAACCGGTCATGTTCCACGCGTAAGAGTTGTGCCCGCTCAAACGCGCTCACACATTTTCGCGAACATTATGCCCCAGGCGCTACGCGCCGCGCCACACACCATTTGTTTTCCGCCCAAGGTGGCCGAAGCGATGAGTGTAGGGCCACACACAAGACATTCCCCGCTCAAAGCGGTAGAGACACAGTGTGTAAGGCGGCCAGCCACCGAAAGCGAGCGGCTGGCCCACAGCACAGAGAGCGCGCGCACCGCGCCCGCCCCTCTTATACGGGCCGTCAAACCCGCGAAACGCGGCGTTTCGAGCCCAGAGGCCGTTCTGTCCCGTTTGGCACACGCGAAAGCGTGGGAAGCCATTCCAGGTGTATCAGAATGGGTGCTGAGAACAGTGAAGCACGGCTACACTCTGCAGTTCGCTCGCCGCCCTCCGCGCTTCTGTGCGCGTATAGAGACGAGAGTGAGCGAAGAAGTAGCACATCTACTTCGAGCGGAGATAGCCACGCTGCTGTGCAAAGGGGCTATAGAACCGGTTCCCCATTCTATGAGCGAGTCAGGCTTTTACAGCCGATATTTTCTCGTGCCAAAAAGGGACGGGTCGCTCAGACCGATTCTGGATCTGAGGCGTCTGAACAAAGCTCTTTTGAGGAGATCGTTCAAGATGCTTACAAGCAGATCCTCGCGCATATTCGCCCGAGAGACTGGCTAATTTCCCTAGATTTGAAAGACGCATATTTTCAAATCAAGATAACGCCGCGTCACAGGCCATTCTTACGATTCGCCTTCGACGGCCAGGCTTATCAATACACCGTCCTTCCGTTCGGCCTGTCACTAGCACCCCGTACATTTACGAAGTGCATGGACGCGGCCCTCGCTCCCCTGAGAAACCGGGGGATGCGAATATTGAACTACTTGGACGACTGGCTCATCCTGGCGCAGTCAGAGGCCGAGCTCCTCGCCCACAGGGCAATGCTGCTCAGCCATTTGGACAGCCTGGGGCTCACGGTCAACTGGACCAAGAGCTCATTAGTGCCCACGCAATCAACCTCATTTCTGGGTTTGAATCTGGACACTGTGGCTATGTCTGCCCGCCTGTCACCACAACGCACGCGCCAAGTTCGGCGCATGGCTGCGTACTTCCGGCCGGGCAAAATCGCACCTCTCAAGCTTTTTCAGAGGATGCTGGGACGTATGGCCTCAGCTGCAGCTGTGCTCCAGCTGGGCTTAATGCGCATGCGCCCGCTGCAACGCTGGTTAAACGCCCGAGTGCCTCACAGAGCCTGGGCTGCCGGAGGTTTCAGGATCAGAGTGACTCAGGGCTGTGTTGCAGCCCTAGAGCCCTGGTTAGTAGCCGACTGGTACCAGCGGGGAGTGACAATGGGAGCCATCTCACACCGCAAAGTCATCTCGACGGACGCCTCCACCTCGGGTTGGGGCGCCGTTTTCGAGGGCAGACCGGCCTCGGGCCTCTGGTCGAGCGGAGAAAAACTCCTACACATAAACTGTTTGGAGATGATAGCGGTAGAGAACGCGCTCAAGCAGTTTCTCCCGTTTATACGGGGACACCATGTGTTGGTCCGGTCGGACAATACCACGGTGGTGTCCTACGTGAACCGGCAGGGCGGTGTCAGGTCCAGGTGTCTGGGCAATCTGACGGAACGCCTGCTCGTGTGGGCACACAGCTCGCTGCGCTCGCTGAGAGCGGCGCACGTTCCGGGCCACCTCAACGTGGGCCCGGACAAGCTGTCCAGGGGCCTCATTCTCCCAGGAGAATGGTCCCTGCACCCCCAGACAGTCCAGCTGGTATGGCGCCTATTCGGCAGAGCGGAGCTCGACCTCTTTGCAACAAAAGAGAACGCCCGCTGCTCGACGTTCTTGTCCAAAAGCGAGGATGCGCTGTCCCAACTTTGGCCCAGCCTCCCGCTGTATGCTTTCCCGCCGATTTCCCTATTGACCCAGGTTATAGCGAAAATCAGGGAAACGCGCCGCCCGGTGCTCCTTATAGCGCCGCGCTGGGAGAACCAGATTTGGTACCCAGAGCTGGTGAAGCTGTCGCACTCACCCCCCTGGCCAGTTCCGCTGAGAGCAGACCTCCTCTCTCAAGCAGGAGGGTCAGTTTGGCATCCCCATCCAGAGCGATGGTCTCTGCATGTATGGGTGACCAACGGATACCCGTTGACCTGCCCGAAGGGGTTATGAACACGATCTCACACTCTAGAGCCCCCTCGACGAGGCGGTTATATAGTTCTAAGTGGTCGGTGTTCACTGAGTGGTGTGCTTCCAAGGGATTGGAACCGCAGCAATGTGGGGTCCAGCGGGTGCTCTCCTTCCTCCAAGAGCTTTTGGAACTGGGCAGGTCCCCTTCCACGCTCAAAGTGTATGTAGCGGCTATAGCAGCGTTCGCCCAGACGACGCTAGGCAGCACGCTAGGAAGGAACGAGCTCATCATCCGTTTCCTCAGAGGAGCTAGACGGATGAATCCCCCGCGGCTCCCATCGGTTCCTATTTGGGATCTGGCCTTGGTCCTAGAGGCCATGAAGGCTCATCCCTTTGAACCGCTCGAGACTGTGGAACCAAGGTTCCTTTCGCTAAAAACCGCGTTCCTGATAGCTCTGGCTTCAGTGAAACGCGTGGGGGATCTACACGCGCTCTCAGTGAGCCCGACGTGTATGGAGTTCGGTCCTAATGACTCTAAGGTCATTCTCAGACCGAGGCATGGTTATGTCCCCAAAGCGATCGGCACTCCTTTCAGGGCGCAGATTATCTCCCTCTCGGCTCTGCCAGCATCCGACGAGGGGGACGGTGGCAATATCCTCTGCCCTGTCAGGGCATTGAGGGTTTATGTCACACGCTCCGCCGCCTTCAGGCGTTCTGAGCAGCTATTTGTTTCGTTTGGAGGGCGCACTAAAGGTCTCGCCTCCTCGAAACAGACCCTGTCCAGGTGGATAGTGGACGCGATTGCAACTGCATACGCTTCCAAACACCTGCAGTGCCCGCTAGGTGTCAGAGCACACTCCACCAGAGGCATGGCCTCTTCGTGGGCTTGGGCCAGAGGGATTTCCATCCACGATATTTGCGTGGCGGCAGGCTGGGCCTCCCCGTCTACGTTCGTGAGATTTTACAATCTGGAAGTTCCTGCCTTACAGGCGAAAGTGTTATCAGTTCAATAAGGCTGTTGGTTCTGCCCGGTGATTCTGCGCAGACATAGCTCACATACTGGTAGTAAGTTCGGTACAAGGCTTATGTAAATTTGAAGGAGACCGGCGGTACCGTTCCCTCATTTACGAAAAGAGCTATTGTGAGTTTGAAGGTGACCGGCGGTGCCGTTACCTCACTCATATGACAAGATATTGTGAATTTGAAGGCGACCGGCGTTGCCGTTCCCTCATTCATGAGACTAGGTGTGGTGAATTTGAAGGCGACCGGCAGGTGCCGTTCCCTCATTCTTAAGGCAGGGTGTTGTAACCACCCGTTGTAACCACCCGTCAGTTCAGACGAAGTGTCCGTATATGTGGTGGCCCGTTTCCTTTACCGGCCACCCTGCCCGAGCAGTGTTATGGTCCCCGGTTCCCTGGGATACATATGCTGTATGCGAGGCGCGCACGGCGTTGACAATATGTTCCCGTAGCGTAAGGAACTTACGCAATACGAGAGAACCTCTCGTAAGAGAACGATACTCGGTTACTTAACGTAACCTCGGTTCTCTCTAGAAGAGGGAACGAGTATTGCGTTCCTTGCCGTGCGCCCCGCGGGCTTTTACGCTTCAGAACTACGAAAACCGAATATGCAGCCCGTGAGCCCTGCTTATATACACGTGGCCACGCCCCACCTGTAGGCAAATGAAGCCAGGTGGGCGCGAAGCGCCCTCATTGGTCGCCACGTCACGCGGGCTCACCGATAGGCTGCTGCAGTTGCCAGCAGAGCAGCCAATGGCACGCTGGAATAGCCTGCTATGGTCTGCCAGGCTGCCGCACTGCGTTGACAATGTTACAAAATTAAGGATAATTTTGGGTTTTTCAGAAATCTCGAAGAAAGAATACTTTCCCGTAGCGTAAGGAACTTACGCAATACTCGTTCCCTCTTCTAGAGAGAACCGAGGTTACGTTAAGTAACCGAGTATCGTTTTCTTGCATTGGTTATTTGGTTTGCATGTATACCGGGACAACAGCTTATTTCATGAAGCTGATTTTAGTGAGTTATCAGCGAATTGATATGCATGTAAACGTGCTCATTGAATGGGAAAAAAGATGCAATGAATGTGAATGATGACAGCCTGTCAGTGATACATTTTTTTGCGTCTGCAAAATGAAAATAAATGCGTTAAATGGAAAACCTAACTGTATTTTCACTGAGGTGCAAACAGTACATACGTTTAGTATAAATAGCATAAAAGCTCTCCTTTTGTTCTGCTCCCTACTGAAGGTTATAATGACGGTTGAGTCTATAGGCCACCCACGTCCGTCCACTGACCGTCTGATGCTGCAAACTTCAATCAGCTTCAATCACACTGACTGACTGCATGCAGCAGCGGCTTACCTTTTGTCGTGTTCTTGGTTTACACAATGCTGAATCAGTTCTGTCTTCCTCCTGGGTCTCGACTGTTAAAACAACAAAACTTGCAGTCTTACATAGAAATGTGTGTATCTGTGACAAATAAATATTTCTACTTCAGGTGCATTATTTATAGTTCATATTTTGTAGTTAATAACTGCTCTCCTGACCTGTTTTTTTACAAGTCCTGCAAATGCAGCACGTCACGACAACAGCAACAATCAGCAGAGATCCAGCGGCGGCCGCAGAGATCAACACTATGTACAATAAAGGTAGGCCTTGATCTGTAATGGACAAAATCAGCCATTACTATGAGTGCATATCAGCACTACAGTGTGTAACATGATAGATCAGCTTAGTTATTCATTCATATCAACAGCAACATACCTGCACATCTGTGACAGAGTTGAGTGATGTTGAGATGTTGAGTCTGGTTGTTGATGGAGTTGTTCACAACACAACTATAGGCATTTTTATCATGAAATTTCACCTCTAAGGAAAGGCTTCTGTTATGACGGGACACACTGATGCTGGACAATAAACTGATTCTTTTGTACCAGGAGAGAGTCACATGACTCACATCCAACACTGAACACACCAGTGAACATTTTGATGAAGATGATGATGAAGAAGAACATTGTGAAGAGTCTCTGGTAATGTTAGGTGTGGGCAGAGGAGCTGGAAAACGAGGGAACAAACAAGAATGTGGTTAAATCAATCTTAATTTCGATGTATTGTGATTACAGTCAGTGAGTGTTTCTCAACATCTCAATATGTAGTTAAAGGAACATTCAGAGTGCAGTACAAGTTAAGCTCAATAAACAGCATTTGTGGCATTGTGTTGATTACCAACAATGAATGCACTGTAAAAAAAAAAATTGGATTTTAACGGTAAAATACTGTAAAAATGCTACGGTGATATACGGTGATTGTCCGTATATATCAAAAGGTACATAATAGATATTAGTATTTCAATAGGTTGATAATTTAACATTATTTCAGTTAATGAAATACGTTTTTTACCGTAATTTTTTTTTTATAGTGTACACGTAATTATTACATTATCAATGATTTGGTGCTGTCCCGTAAAACCTAAAACATTACTGCTGTATTTTTTACGGTAAAGTTCTGTCAACCACAGCTGCCGGCTTTTTCCCGTAAATTTTATGGGGATTTTTTTTTTACAGCTTGGGGTTTCAAAAGTACAGCCACAAGACATGAACAATAGGAATGTTAACATGATTTTACGGGGGGAAAAAAACACTTTTTCTTGCCGTAACCATTTTTTCCCCTGAATTATTGTTTGTGTTAATCAGCATTTTGCTATCAATTAAGTTTAACTTGTATTGAACTCAAAATATTTCTTAACATTTTCCTAATAGCAAAAATATTTGAAGGACCGAAGAAATGATCTCTACTCACCAAAGACAGAAACACTGAATATTTTTGATGATCGTTTCGCTCCACTTATCAGCAGTTCATAATCTCCAGCATGTTCAGTTGTGATGTTTGTGATGGTCAGAGATCCAGTTTGATCGTCCAGCTTCAGCCGGTCTCTGAATCTCCCATTAGGAACATCATCAAATGTGCAGAATATCCCAGCAGCTCTGCTGATTTCAGCTATGAGAGACTTTTTAGCTCCATATTTCCACAGTATGTCTTCATCTTCAGCTATTTTAATAACATTTGTTTTTAGAGTGATCGATTCTCCCTCCATCACTGATAATGACTGACCAAACACACCTGGAGAACACAAAAAGGTTAAAAGCTGATGCAGTTTTTAGCAGCAGAGACACAAAACAAACGGCGATATTTGATCTTTAATGTGCTTTAAACTTATCAAAATAAGTTACTTGACAAGTTAATTGCGGCTGAGTAAAACTTCAAGTTTAATTATGCTAGAATTACGCTTTCATATCAATAGCTCATTAAAAAGAGACCATATATGAATCTATAGTAGATCTCACAATAATGTGTTAAATTTGATTAATTTTGGAAATGCAAATGCAAATCATCTGACTAATTTGAACCTTAGTAGCTTTATTTCTCCAAAACTGAAAGAAATTAGGATAACACTTTATTTTAAGATGACATAATTAGATGTTACTACATGTACTTACTAATAACAGTAAATTATGTATAATTACAAGTAACTAACCCTAAACCAAACCATAACCCTAGCCGCAACTCTTTAGTAAGTATTTAGTTAATTAGTATTACTCAGTAGAGTGTGTGCCATGTAACTGCGTCACTTTAAAATGAAGTGCAACAGAAATTAGGCGTTAAAAATATATGTATAACTTACCAACCAGACGCCACCAAGTCAAACAGAACAAAACAAACATTGAAGAATGAAACATTTTCTTTAGCGGGTCAGTGAAAACTCCGGTCTAATAAAACTATCTGCTCAAAACACTCAATCTGGTGTGAATTTTCCCACCCACTGTTCACACACACACACACACACACACACACACACACACACACACACACACACACACACACACACACACACACACACACACACACACACACACACACACACACACACACACACACATGCATGTGTATATATTAACGTTAAGATTGATTGGTTTCTTAAAGGTAGTTTCTGATTGGGTCAAATATGAAAAAAATTGTGGAATATTGATAATTAAACATTGTCCGCCTTAATTTAATGAGAAATCTGATAGATTTCAGATTAATAATCACTCAGTTTTTGAGAAATGGCAAAAACCGTCTGCCATCTTACAATGCAAGTCTTACTGAGGTGAGAGCAGCTCAACAGTCAAACTGAAACCTGCTGCGGTCGGTTTTCTTCAGAAACATGATTGATATGTTGGGTGGACAAACAGCTTGTGCATGAAAATGGCTATTTGTTTGATGTGAGTTTAGTTTGAAGATGAGGGGCTTCTTCCTGTCCTGTTGTTATGCACCTCACAGACAGAGTCTGACTCCTACAAAGAATAGCTTTACAGTGAAATAATAGTTAAATATATATGTATAATTCATTGATCAGTTGGAAATCATTGGTTATTTGGAATAATTTACATCAGTGTCTAGTGTCAGTGTCTGTTATCTTATATATTGCGGTACATTGAATTCTCCCATTAAAGGGATAGTTAAAGGGTTAGTTCACCCAAAAATGAAAATAATGTAATTTATTACTCACCCTCATGACGTTCCACACCCGTAAGACCTCCATTTATCTTCGGAACACAAATTAAGATATTTTTGTTGAAATCCGAAGGCTCAGTGAGGCCTCCGAGCAAAGCAATTTCCTCTCTCAAGATCCATTAATGTACTAAAAGCATATTTAAATCAGTCCATGTGAGTACAGTCCTTCAATATTAATATTATAAAGCGACAAGAATATTTTTTGTGCGCAAAAAATAAATAACAGGGTTCCCACTCTTTCATGAACACCAGATTCAAGGACTTTCAAGGACTTTTTAAAGCACCTTTTATTTTAAATCAAGCACAATAAATACGATAAAGGTGGGTGTGTTATTGCCAATATATCAAATACCTACTGTACCGGTGTCTATCATTAATGCAGTAACGCTAAGGCATATACTGACAACTAAAATACAATTTCCAATGAGGAAAAATTTGCAATTTTACAAAATCCAATGAGGAAAGAGGCTGGTGTACAAGAGCAAGCGAGCTTTAACGAGAGATGCAGTTTGCAGCACTCTTATTCCTGCTTTTAACATTTATTTCACACTAGTTTTAGTTTTCTTTTTTATAAATCATTACTTAATTAAAACATCAAAATATAGAAATAATATTGTATACATGAATTTTCCAATTAAATGAAAAGATTTCAGATGTTTACGTGCTTTTCTTCTTTTTATTTTTTGCGCAGTGATGAAATATTGCCCTTGTAAATACTTGCCAGCATTTCAGTAATGAAAGTCTAGATCTTTAAAATGCATCCAAATTACAGCAAAGCGCAACCATACGTCAATACGGTGGCCTGCAGGGGTCAAAAAGGATATAAACAGTGCATTTTGAAGTGATCTCATCTTGAAAACTCTGAGATGTGGATTCGGACGGCAATTAAATGACCACACGTCCTTGGTGTTTGTCTAAAAACAGTAGGTAATTCGGCCGGGGATTTTTATGCGGGTGTGGGAGAAAAACACTGACCTTCTGGATTTGGGCGGCAATAAAATCTCCGACTAGCCCCTGTCAATGATGAAAATACCTTATGACCCCACGAGAAACAATTACCATCCGAATAGGGCTCTGAACAGTAGATGGTGCTTATGGAACAGCAAAAATATATTCCTTCCTCCCGTAATGCTGTTTTGTTCTGGCTTTGGCAGCGCATGAAGGCCAATTTTTGTAATAGCACCATGCTACTCTAACAAAATGCAGTTCATGCTTAATTCAAGCACTTTCAAGGACCTATGTTTGTTTTCAAGTACTTTCCAGGCCTTGAATCCATGTGTCTGAAATTCAAGAACTTTCAAGTACATTCAAGAAGCGTGGGAACCCTGAAATAATGACTTATATAGGAAATGTCTTTTCTGGAAATGTCTATACTGATGTCCATAATTCTAATTTAGTCTAATTTCCATATTTGACAACCGATTTCAAAACACTGCATCATGAAGCTTCGGTGCAGAAACGAATCAGCGAGTCGAATCAGTGGTTCGGAGCGCCAAAGTCACGTGATTTTTAGCAGTTTGGCGGTTTGACATGCGATCCAAATCAGGATTCGACTCGCTGATTCGTTTCCGCTCCGAAGCATCATGAAGCAGTGTTTTGAAATCGGTTATACTCACATGGACTGATTTAAATATGTTTTTAGTACATTATTGGATCTTGAGAGTGTAAATTACATTGATACCTATGCAGGCCTCATTGGATTTCTACAAAAATATCTTAATTTGTGTTCCGAAGATGAACGGAGGTCTTACGGGTGTGGAACAGCATGAGGGTGAGTAATAAATGACATTATTTTTATTTTTGGATGAACTAACCCTTTAAAAACAAATATTCTGTCATCTTTTACTTACCCTAAAGTTGTTCTAACCTGTATGAGTTTCTTTGTTTGAAGAATGTCGGTAACCAAACAGTTGCTAGCCCTCATTGTCTTATATGGAAAAATATATACCAACATTCTTCAAAATATCTTCTTTTGTGATACTTATAGGCTATATATATACAGTGAGGAAAATAAGTATTTGAACACCCTGCTATTTTGCAAGTTCTCCCACTTGGAAATCATGGAGGGGTCTGAAATTGTCATCGAAGGTGCATGTCCACTGTGAGAGACATAATCTAAAAAAAAAATCCAGAAATCACAATGTATGATTTTTAACTATTTATTTGTATGATACAGCTGCAAATAAGTATTTGAACACCTGTCTATCAGCTAGAATTCTGACCCTCAAAGACCTGTTAGTCTGCCTTTAAAATGTCCACCTCCACTCCATTTATTATCCTAAATTAGATGCACCTGTTTGAGGTTGTTAGCTGCATAAAGACACCTGTCCACCCCATACAATCAGTAAGAATCCAACTACTAACATGGCCAAGACCAAAGAGCTGTCCAAAGACACTAGAGACAAAATTGTAAACATGACTGTCAATCTCCCTCGGACTGGGGCTCCATACAAGATCTCACCTCGTGGGGTCTCAATGATCCTAAGAAAGGTGAGAAATCAGCCCAGAACTACACGGGAGGAGCTGGTCAATGACCTGAAAAGAGCTGGGACCACCGTTTCCAAGGTTACTGTTGGTAATACACTAAGTCGTCATGGTTTGAAATCATGCATGGCACGGAAGGTTCCCCTGCTTAAACCAGCACATGTCAAGGCCCGTCTAAAGTTTGCCAATGACCATTTGGATGATCCAGAGGAGTCATGGGAGAAAGTCATGTGGTCAGATGAGACCAAAATAGAACTTTTTGGTCATAATTCCACTAAACGTGTTTGGAGGAAGAAGAATGATGAGCACCATCCCAAGAACACCATCCCTACTGTGAAGCATTGGGGGTGGTAGCATCATGCTTTGGGGGTGTTTTTCTGCACATGGGACAGTAGCTCTGACCCAGGGTATGTTGGGTAGCCAGCTTGGGGAAAAGGCAAAGATGAAAATGGCTGAGAATAACCAGGGGTATTAGGTGGCACAGCTGATGCCTGGGTGCTAGTAACTGGAAGCTGCGGCAGACGTACATGAGTCATTGCAGGAGTCGCAGCCATCTGTTGTGCCCCATATTGAACTGTAGCTACTGGCAGTGTTGCTGTAGTACGCTGCTGTGGCACAGAATGCATGCTTATACCCATGGGATGTGCAGCGTTGGGCATGACTGTGGAAACTGATGATGGTTGAAGTACCACATTTGATGCAGATGACACAGTGTGCACTGGAGCAGCCATAGGGACAGATCGAGATATGTTAGGCGCGGGAGATGAGACTGCTTGTGTTGACAGCTGGACTGTTGCAGGTAATGGTGCATTCACAGATTCATTAGCAGGTAACGTACACTGCAGCGGTCTAAGTGATGGCTGAGACAACCCGGAGTCATCAAGAATAAATGATCAAGAAATAAAGTTTATCTTCTGGTGGAAGATAAACGCCGGTGGATTTAATGGAATGCCTACTGGTCTTGGAACGAGAGCTTTCACCGCTGTGAGACGTTTTCCTCAAGCTGCTTTTGGGCTGACTAGGGCAGTAGGAAGCTTTGGGAGGAGGGTCCTCTGGCGGTCGGTAGGAGAGGATGACCGGTCCATGTATTGCGAGATTTTGGGTAACAACCTCCTTCCCTCAGTTAGAGCATTGAAGATGGGTCCAGGCTGGGTCTTCCAACATGACAATGACCCGAAGCACACAGCCAGGATAACCAAGGAGTGGCTCTGTAAGAAGCATATCAAGGTTCTGGCATGGCCTAGCCAGTCTCCAGACCTAAACCCAATAGAGAATCTTTGGAGGGAGCTCAAACTCCGTGTTTCTCAGCGACAGGCCAGAAACCTGACTGATCTAGAGAAGATCTGTGTGGAGGAGTGGGCCAAAATCCCTCCTGCAGTGTGTGCAAACCTGGTGAAAAACTACAGGAAACGTTTGACCTCTGTAATTGCAAAAGGCTTCTGTACCAAATATTAATGTTGCTGCCTTCAAATCGAACTCATTTATTTCAGCTTAATATGGTTCACAGTTAAAATATAAATATATATGAGGTTAAAAATCATATGTTTGAGGCAAATAGTATCTCATGGCCAATAAATAATAATTTCATGTTTATTTCTTTCTGTTAAAAACTTTGTAAGAGAAGGGGGGAACTTATTTTTTGTTCCGTGTGGAAATTATAATTGTTGCTATGTGGACGCTGAATGGGTGCACTCGCTAAGATCAGTGAGATATGTGCTGCGGCTTGCGAGGCAGCTGTCTGAAAGCCACGGAAGATTGCAAGGTTATCTTTAAGTTTAACGTTGAAGCATGAAGATGAAACACCCTTAAGTTTACCCTCTCGGGTTCATGCGGCCAATGAGGTATATTTTTCCTTCCTTTTTCATTATATTTGTGTTACGTGACTGTGTGTGTGTGTGTGTGTAACAAGCTGATTTCGATATTATTTTACATGGCATAAATGTAACCTTCATTTTATATGTAATTTCATCTTGTATTGTCTGCAAGTATGTTAAGAATTTAAGGTTAATTTACGTTTTTTCTGTGTTTATTTATATCAGTTCTGACGGCAATGTGGAAATGTGGCGATAAGGAAGCATGTAGAGACATGTTTGAAGACGTTGTCATCGAATAAATGCCCGTTAACAACCAAGAACGACTTGAGCCTTTATTAAACCTCGAGGGAGTAACAGTCAGAACTCAGCCTGCTTCGTGCTGGAGGAGAAGAGATCGGTGCCTGTAGCAACGGAGCCAGCGACGATCAGCTCGTTAACGCATCGTTAACTACGCTCAAACATCAAAGACAACTCGGACTGCATGCACGGAAAATCTGACAAGTGGCAAACGGAGTCCAGAAGTGTTGTGGGATCAAGCTACAAAGAAGTAACACATTTAAACAAGTTAAATGTTAAGAAGTAGTTTAATTCTGCTAACTTTAAAGGGACTCTAAAGTGCAAAAGGGGTTTAAGTGTATGTGTCTGCAATTCAAGTTTAAGTTTAAGTGAATGTTTATTTCTTTGTAAGGTGATTATACTAATTGCAAGTCTAATTACAAGTTAAAGGTCTCTAAGGCATTTTAAAGGGCAAGTTAGATTGTTTTCTTGGACATTGAAGGTCATTTCTTTATTTCATAAAGGGAAAACAGTTCATAATTTGCATTAAGGTGTTTATAACACATTTTTAAGGTTATTCTTAACAGAGCTCATAGTTACAGTTCAATTTTATTATTATTTTTTTGTAATCTTACAAACTCACAAGTAATTTGACCTTAAGTCGATACACATACATCATCTCAAGTAGTGAAATGGCTGAGCCTAAAGTCCAAGGAAGTGAAGCTCTGAAGTTGCAGGAGCAAGCAAGTCCTGATGAAGAAACGGTAGACTTAAGCCCGCAGCAAGAGACAAATACAAGTCAAGTAGCTGAAGAAGATGCTTTGAGAAAAAGCCAAAGAACCAGAAAGCTTACTGAAAAGGGCCAAGCTCTACACGAAGAAAGAGTGAATAAGCTTCAGTGTCGCTTTAAGACCAATTATGACAAATGGAAAGATATTGCCAAACAAGCTAAGAGAGCGCTCGATGCATCTTGCACTGCTAGCTTACAAGATCACATCGTAAAGGTCCAAAATGCTTCAGGAGAAGTAAAGCAAACCTATCACGAGTTGCGCAGTTACGACACTCCTGACAGTGATACCCGTCGTCGAGTAGACACATGTCATGCTGTTTCTGTAAGGATAATAGAACATGCAGCGGAGATTCTTAAAGAAGAGGAAAGTGGTAAATACCCAGGTAAAAGGTCAACTCACTGGAGTGAGGCTGGCTCGGTGTTCCAATCAGCAGCATCTCACAGGTCTAAACGTACGGGTAGTGCAATCACACGTTCAAGCCATTCAAGCAAGTCATCTGCAAAGAAACAAGAAGCAGCAGCAGAACTGGCTGCAACTGAAGCCACCTTGAAAGTGATGCAAGAAATGGAGCGTGAGCAAAGGGAACTTGAAAATCTTGAAGCTGAAAACAGGAAAAGACTTGCACAACAAGAAGCAGCAAATGCTGAAAAACAAAAGACATTAGAAGAAAAGCGAAGGCAGATAGAACGCTTAGATACTGTCAAGAAAATGAAAGCTGCCAAAGCACGTCTGGAAGTCTACGAACAAGGATCAACTTCAGATGAAGAAATATCAGACCTTCTACACAGTAAGTCAAAGTCTAAAGAAGTTGCACCTTACCTGGTTAGTTTGCCTGAACTTCACCTTGCACAACCCACTGCTAACCCGCAACAACGCACTGTGCCACAAGAGGCCACGAGACAGCAACATGCAACCAATGTTACACAAGAAGATAGCACTATGGCATTAGCCAGAGCGTTAGCAGAGTCGATCAACATAAGCCGTTTGCCAGTACCAGAACCTTCAGTCTTCATTGGAGACCCACTCAAGTACAAGGATTGGAAAATGTCTTTTCAAACCCTGATAGACAGAAAGAACATCCCAGTAAATGAAAAGCTCTACTACCTCCGTAACTATGTTGGTGGGCCAGCAAGAAAAGCAATTGAGAGCTATTTCCTGTTGGGAACGGATACAGCGTATCTTGCAGCATGGGACATTCTGGAGGAAAGGTATGGAAGCTCATTTGTTATCGCCAAAGCCTTCAGGGATAAGCTCACATCATGGCCAAGGATTGGACCAAAGGACAGCGCTGAATTACGAGAATTCTCAGACTTTCTCAGAGGCTGTGAAACAGCAATGTTCCAGATTAAGAATCTTGAAGTTCTCAACGACTGCAGCGAAAACCAGAAAATACTCAGCAAGCTTCCTGATTGGTTAACGGCAAGATGGAATAGAAAAGTAATTGAGATACAAGAGCAAAGTGGATCATTTCCAACATTCAGCAACTTTGTCGACTTCGTCACAAGAGAGGCCAAGATAGCATGCAATCCAGTAACGTCGCTTCATGCACTAAAGGCAAGTGTCTCTGAAAAAACAAAGTTCACAAAGACCCGAAGTGTTGACGCAAAGGTGCTAGCAAGCAGTTCAGTTGAGAAACCAGACACTAAGAGATGTATCTTCTGTGAAAGACCAAACCATGGAATTCATGTTTGCCGAAAGTTCATGGACAAGTCAATCACAGATAGAGTCAAGTTTGTACAAACAAAGGGATTGTGCTTTGGATGTCTCAGCCCTGGTCACCATTCAAAGAAATGTGAAATGAGAAGTGTTTGTAACACATGCAAGGGGAAACATCCAACATGCTTACACCAGGAGCGTGACAAGGAAGTTAAAAGGACAACGGATTCTAACAAGGAACAAAAGGACAAAAGGGAAACCAAACAACCAAGTACAGAAACACCAAACGAGGCAATATCCAACCGGGTTGTACATAACACTAACAGTGATCTCACATCCACAATCATTCCAGTTTGGTTGTCCACTACAAGCGATCCAGAACACGAGGTTCTTGTCTATGCCCTTCTGGACAGTCAGAGCGACACCACATTCGTTCTTCAAGAAAAGGCAGACGCTCTAGTCACAGAAAAGATACAAGTGCAGTTGAAACTTTCCACACTGTCATCCAGGGATGCAGTCATTTCAAGTCAAAAGCTATTTGGGCTACAAGTCAGAGGCTTCTACACATCCAAGAGAATCCCTCTCCCAACGACATACACAAGAGACTTTATCCCTGCTAATCTAAGTCATATTCCCACACCTAAAACAGCAAGAGCATGGCCTCACTTAGAGAACCTTGCTGAAGAGATTGCTCCCATGATAGAGTGTGATGTCGGCCTGCTTATAGGGTACAACTGTTCGCAAGCTCTGCTACCCAGAGAAGTGGTGTCAGGAAGGGACAATGAACCATTCGCTCAAAGAACAGACCTTGGCTGGACTATAGTCGGTGGAACTGATCCCTGTGTGGATTATGGTGACACTATAGGAAGCAGCCATAGAGTCATAGTCAAAGAAGTGACACCTTCTGTTCATGCACCAAATCTCATACCCAATGAAGTCATGTACGTCTGTCGTACACAAGTTAAAGAGCTAGTCACACCACTAGATGTGATCAAAGTACTGGAGTCCGATTTCAATGAACGCTGCGTGAAGGACTCTCACTTCTCCCAAGAGGATCTGCGTTTCATTTCCATAATGGAGGAAGGAGTAAAAATGAAAGCGAATGGTCACTGTGAGTTGCCCTTGCCCTTTAAGAAGGACAAACCAAACCTGCCAGACAATAACATATGTGCCGAACACAGACTCAAATGTCTAAAGAAAAGATTTGAGAAAGACAAGCAATACCACAAAGACTATGCAACATTCATGAATGAAACGATAACACGCGGAGATGCGGAAAAGGTTCCACCTGACGAACTGAACAAAAACCCCTCCTGGTACATTCCTCACCATGGGGTCTACCACCCCCAGAAACCTGGAAAAATAAGAGTCGTGTTCGACTGCTCGGCAAAGTACGAAGGTGTGTCATTAAATGACTTTCTGCTCACTGGGCCAGAGTTAACCAACACCCTGGTAGGCAGGGGTGGTAAAAGTACTCAAAAGTTATACTCAAGTAAAAGTATATATACCTAAATAAAAAATGACTCCAGTAAAAGTAGAAAGTCCTCCATTCAAAAATCACTTGAGTAAAAGTACAAAAGTATCCGATTTAAAATGTACTCAAGTACCGAAAGTAAAAAGTAAATATTCAAATTGACTGTAAATATCAATAATCAAAGACAGATAATCATTTGTTAATGTATGACTAAATCATTTATTAATGATCACTGCATCAGCAACTAAGGAACATTCTATATGATTAATAGATTAAATAATCATTACATTGTTCATAGTTAAATGTGTCATATTGTATTAATTCTCTAATAACATTCTATTAACTAATAGTGTAAATTCATGTTAATTACCACAATATTAATTTACACTATTAGTTAATATAACATGTTATTAGAGAATTAATACATGACACATTTAATTAATATCAATTCATATATCACTTAATCTATTAATCATATAGAATGTTCATTAGTTGCTGATGCAGTGATCATTAATAAATGATTTAGTCATACATTAACTCATGATCTGAGCATTAGTTAAGCATGAATTAATGCATATTAGTGTGTTACAGACACCGTTAGCTATCAATATGCGTTAGCTAACTTGACTAACGTTAACTAGCTGTTTACAAGCCACGTTTGACATTTCAATATGAAATCACTTGGCTAACAATAGTAACAACATTAACCTCAGCTCACCTCAATATGTTTCTTCAGATTTGAGGGTGAATTCTTGAAAGCTGATATTGCATTCACCCATGGCAGGCAAAGAAGACATTTCAGCCGATATGAATCTCCCTTGACTTCAATGAATTCAAACATATCCTTGAGATATGGCCATGGATGATCTCTGTCGGGAATCTCTGGATCATTGCTGGCAGCGAGAGCTGCCCCTTCACCTGTGGTTTCTGCGGCCATCTTCGCAATGGTTAACTGACTCGATTGTGAGCGTATGCTGGCAAAGAGCTCGCGGGAGTCGCGGTGCCTCCGCGTTCTTTTTATTCAAACGAAAACCACGTTTTTCATTGGTTTGGGAAGCAAGTGTAATAAATACTTGGAGCGGGCAAAGGGAAATGTATCGGAGTAAAAAGTAAACTTTTTCTTTAATATTGTAGTGGAGTAAAAGTGTAAGTAAATGCAAAAAAAATATACTCAAGTAAAGTACAGATCCCAGAAAAAAATACTTAAGTAAAGTAACGAAGTATTTTTACTTCGTTACTTACCACCTCTGCTGGTAGGTGTTCTATGTCGGTTTCGTAAGGGTCAAGTAGCAGTGATGTGCGACATAGAACGCATGTTTCATCAATTCCATGTCAAGCCAGAAGAACAAGACTACTTCCGCTTTCTGTGGTGGGACAATGGGGACTTCTACTCCAACCCCTCCGTCTACCGTATGCGGGTCCATCTTTTTGGAGCTGCTTCATCGCCCGGCTGCGCAAACTACGGCCTCAAGTACATCGCAGCTCAAGGTCAAGGTCATTTCAATGATGCCACAATTCGTTTCATTGAGAGGAACTTCTATGTGGATGATGGCCTAATAAGTGTCCACTCAGAAGAAGAGGCAATCCAGTTGGTAAACGAAGTAAGACAACTCTGCAATAAAGGCAAGTTGCGACTTCATAAGTTCATATCAAACAGCCAACAAGTATTGGCATCCCTCCCAAAGGAAGACTGTGCAGAGACAGTAATGAAACAAGACCTAGCTCTTGGCGAACAACAGATTGAGAGAGCTCTAGGTGTCAAATGGTGTGTCGCCTCAGATCATTTCCAGTTTCGAGTAGTCGTGAATGAACGCCCTCTCTCCAGAAGAGGAGTTTTGTCGACAGTAGCCTCTATCTTCGATCCACTTGGCTTTGTGGCGCCTTTCGTCCTACTCGGGAAACAAATACTTCAACAGATGTGTCGTGAGAAGATTGACTGGGATGAGCCACTGTCAAATGAGCTAAGGCCACGGTGGGAGTCCTGGTTGTTGGATTTACAGAACTTAGCCAATGTCAAGATTCAGCGATGCTACCTACCAGTAGATTTCAAGACAGTTCAAAGGTATGAAGTCCACCATTTTTCAGACGCAAGTGTCACGGGGTATGGAGTCTGTACCTATATAAGAGCAACCAGCATAACAGGACAGATACATTGCGTCCTAGTCATGGCCAAGGCCAGAGTATCCCCCACAAAGGTAACCACGGTGCCAAGACTCGAGCTGTCCGCAGCAGTTGTAGCAGTACGCACAAGTGACATGCTCAGAGGAGAATTGGAGCTTGAAGATGCCCAGGAATTCTTCTGGACGGATTCAAATGTCGTTTTGGGATACATTAACAATGACGCAAAACGGTTTCATATCTTCGTAGCTAATCGCATACAGCGCATCAAGGAAAGTACAAAACCAACCCAGTGGAAATACGTGATGTCAGAAGACAATCCAGCTGACCATGCGTCACGAGGGCTTAAGGCAAAAGAACTTATTGCTTCAAATTGGTTTAGTGGTCCAGAGTTTCTCTGGCAGGAAGAGCTTCCAAGCGGTGAGGTTAAGGTGAGAGAACTTGATGTCAAAGATCCAGAGGTGCGCAGGGTCATTGTACACCAGACCTCAACCACAACAGATTCGCTCACTAATCGCTTCCTTAAGTTTTCAAGCTGGACAAGATTAGTGAAAGCAATCGCCAGACTCCAAAGATTTCTCAAGGAGTTTAAGGGTACAAGACAGAGGACCAATGAAACCACAAGTCTCGAGGAAAGACAGGATGCGGAACTTATCATCATGCTCATTGTACAAAGAGAAATCTTCTCCAAAGAGATAAATGATCTTGAGTCACAAAGAGAGATGACCAAAGACAAAACCAGTAGGCTATACCGACTCAATCCCTACTTAGACCACAGGGGCATCCTTAGAGTGGGAGGTCGATTAGAGCACGCTGCCATGCATCCACACATCAAACATCCAGTCATTCTACCAAAAAACAACCACATAACAAGGTTACTGATTGATCACTATCACAGACAAGTGCAACATCAGGGGCGTGGCATGACTATAAACGAGTTGAGATCAAATGGCATCTGGATCCTCGGATGTAGTCAAGCTGTATCATCAGTCATCTACCGCTGCATCAAGTGCAGAAGGTTTAGACGTCACACTGAAGAACAAAAAATGGCAGACCTGCCGCGGGAGAGAATGGAGACAACTCCTCCGTTCACGTATTGTGGGATGGATTGTTTTGGTCCATTTTACATCAAAGAAGGTCGAAAAGAGCTGAAACGTTATGGACTATTGTTCACATGTTTGTGCTCTCGTGCAGTGCACATAGAGTTACTTGACGATCTATCAACCGATGCATTCATCAACTCACTTCGTGCATTCATTGCCCTACGTGGAAACGTTCGCCAACTCCAGTCAGATCAGGGCACCAATTTTGTTGGAGCGAGGCGTGAATTCTTGAAAGCAGTAAATGAAATGGATCAAGAATGCCTTAAACAACTAGGATGCGAGTTTGTCATGAACCCTCCCTCTGCTAGCCATATGGGTGGAGTTTGGGAAAGGCAGATCCGGACCATCAGAAGTGTGTTAACATCTATCCTGGATCAGTCATCCCGAACACTTGACAGTTCATCCTTACGGACTTATCTTTATGAAGTGATGGCAATCATAAACAGCCGACCTATGACAGCCCACTTACTCAGCGACCCAACAGGTCCTCAACCTCTTACACCCAACTTACTTCTGACAATGAAGTCCTCAATAATCTTGCCTCCACCTGGAAACTTTGTAAAGGAAGACCTCTACCTCCGCAAGAGATGGCGTAGAGTCCAATACCTGGCCAATGAATTTTGGCAAAGATGGAAAAGGGAGTACTTATTGAGTTTACAACAAAGACAGAAATGGCACAAGACAAGGAGAAATGCGAAAGTCAATGATATAGTAATTGTACAAGACAATACTGCACCCAGAAATGAATGGAAGCTGGCTAAGGTCGCCACTGTGTATCCAGCTGAAGATGGATGTGTGCGGAAGGTCCAGTTATTGATCAGCGACTCCGCATCAGATGACCAAGGAAAGAGACTCAGCAAACCAGTCTATCTGGAGAGACCTATCCACAAGACAGTCACATTACTTGAAGCTGACTAACATAACTTAACTTACAGTAATCGCTTACACATAGTTCGTTGGTTGAAATCACAAGTGATTTAGTGGGAGTGTTGCTGCCTTCAAATCGAACTCATGTATTTCAGCTTAATATGGTTCACAGTTAAAATATAAATATATATGAGGTTAAAAATCATATGTTTGAGGCAAATAGTATCTCATGGCCAATAAATAATAATTTCATGTTTATTTCTTTCTGTTAAAAACTTTGTAAGAGAAGGGGGGAACTTATTTTTTGTTCCGTGTGGAAATTATAATTGTTGCTATGTGGTAGTGATGTCCGGTTCGCGAACGAATCGTTCTTTTGAACCGGTTCTTTTTAGTGAACCGGTCGAACCAGTTCACCAAATCGGACTGAATCGTTCTAAACAGTTCGCATCTCTAGTAAGCACTAATCCACAAATTTATAAAATTAATCACATTTTGACGTGTCTGACTGTCCCTCTGACTCGAAATAAACCAACATCCTGGAGTTATTCAGTTACTCCAACAGTACACTAACCATTATAAGAGAGAACTGATGATGATTGATGTCAGCGAGCAGCAGCTGATGATACTGAGCATGCGCAGCGCACACGAACGAGCGTCACAGTTCTCGTTCTCGAGTTAAGAATCGGTTGCAGCGGTTTTCGGATCAGCAGTACACTGAATCGAGAACGTACGCAGACCGGTCTGTCACAGTTCTCGTTCTCGAGTCAAGAATCGGTTGCAACCGGTTGCAGTGGTTTTCGGATCACCAGTACACTGAATCGAGAACGTACGCAGACCGGTCTGTCACAGTTCTCGTTCTCGAGTCAAGAATCGGTTGCAGCGGTTTTCGGATCAGCAGTACACTGAATCGAGAACTGTTTATTTCGGACATGTCCGATTTGAGAACCCATGAACTGATACTGACTGAGCATGCGTGTGATTCTTCAAGAGAACGAAAAGCAAGTTTTGTTGAACATCGAGACGTTATAATATAAAACATTGTGGAAATATGTTTTCATCATTTCAAGTTCATTACTGTCTTATCACTGTATGAGCATGTGATTGACTATTTATGATTGAAGTATTTATTTATTTAAAAGATTAATGTTTACGTGTAATTACAGTTTATGAGGACACATTCACAAATTGGGTTAGTATTAAATAAACAAAGTTTTAATAAAAAAATATTAAAGTGTTCAAATAATACACACATTTTAAAAAGAACAATTGCTGGAAAAGTGCACTTACACACTGTAATTGTCTTACACACTATATTTAACAGGTATTGCCTGTTTTTAAAAAACTTTTAAAAAAGTTATTGTGCTTTATCAAAAATTATAAATAATAATAATAGCAAAAACAAAATGCAAAGGCAGTTTTAAACAGAGGTTAAGTTACCATATGCAGCTTGACCGTCTCTTATAATAGGTTTGAATTCAGAAAAACACTCTGCCTAACTTTGTTAGGACTCCATTGTATTTAATTTGTAAACAAGGTGATATAAAGATAAAAATGACGACCCTAATCAAACTACAGCGAAGGTGAAGCAAGCGACTCCTTTTGAATCGCTCTGGCGGTTCTCGAATCTCAATTTCGTTCTCGTTCTCGAGTCAAGAATCGGTTGCAGCGGTTTTCGGATCAGCAGTACACTGAATCGAGAACTGTTTATTTCGGACATGTCCGATTGAGAACCGACGAGATGATGATACTGAGCATGCGTCGAGCGACTGACTGACTGCACGGCGAGTCTCTCTGAGTCTGAACCGAACGAACATCAGCTGATATGAGCGTGCCTGTGAAACGACTCCGACATGAATGAGGTGAACATTTGGCGAACCGTATTTATTTAATTACAAAAACATAGTAAGTGGATCATGGTTTCTGCACTGATGAAGACTGATTTATTGATTTTATAAATGTAAAGATTGTTTGCATCACTGCATGTGTTTGGATGCTTTAGATGTAAAACTTTGGATTATGATGATTATGATTATCAGATTATGATGATATTTTTATCTGACTGATGTTATAATTACTGACTTTATATATTTTAATGTGTAAAGTGTGTTTATCCAACCCGCAATAGACTTGACGTAATGACGTCATCGCGAAATGACGTCATTACGTTTGAGCGTAAAAGAACTGGTGAACCGGTTTTTTGATCCGGTTCATTGAAACGAACTGTCCGAAAGAACCGGTTCGCGGAAAAGAACCGAACTTCCCATCACTACTATGTGGACGCTGAATGGGTGCACTCGCTAAGATCAGTGAGATATGTGCTGCGGCTTGCGAGGCAGCTGTCTGAAAGCCACGGAAGATTGCAAGGTTATCTTTAAGTTTAACGTTGAAGCATGAAGATGAAACACCCTTAAGTTTACCCTCTCGGGTTCATGCGGCCAATGAGGTATATTTTTCCTTCCTTTTTCATTATATTTGTGTTACGTGACTGTGTGTGTGTGTGTGTGTGTAACAAGCTGATTTCGATATTATTTTACATGGCATAAATGTATCCTTCATTTTATATGTAATTTCATCTTGTATTGTCTGCAAGTATGTTAAGAATTTAAGGTTAATTTACGTTTTTTCTGTGTTTATTTATATCAGTTCTGACGGCAATGTGGAAATGTGGCGATAAGGAAGCATGTAGAGACATGTTTGAAGACGTTGTCATCGAATAAATGCCCGTTAACAACCAAGAACGACTTAGCCTTTATTAAACCTCGAGGGAGTAACAATTAACATTGATTTTCTCAGGTGTTCAAATACTTATTTGCAGCTGTATCATACAAATAAATAGTTAAAAAGTCATACATTGTGATTTCTAGATTTATTTTTTTTAGATTATGTCTCTCACAGTGGACATGCACCTACGATGACAATTTCAGACCCCTCTATGATTTCCAAGTGGGAGAACTTGCAAAATAGCAGGGTGTTCAAATACTTATTTTCCTCACTGTATATATATATAGCCTATAAGTATCACAAAAGAAGATATTTTGAAGAATGTTGGTATATATTTTTTCATATAAGACAAGACTAGCAACTGTTTGGTTACCGACATTCTTCAAACAAAGAAACTCATACAGGTTAGAACAACTTGAGGGTAAGTAAAAGATGACAGAATATTTGTTTTTAAAGGGTTAGGTCATCCAAAAATAAAAATAATGTCATTTATTACTCACCCTCATGCTGTTCCACACCCGTAAGACCTCCGTTCATCTTCAGAACACAAATGAAGATATTTTTGTAGAAATCCAATGAGGCCTGCATAGGCATCAATGTAATTTACACTCTCAAGATCCAATAATGTACTAAAAACATATTTAAATCAGTCCATGTGAGTATAACCGATTTCAAAACACTGCTTCATGATGCTTCGGAGCGGAAACGAATCAGCGAGTCGAATCCTGATTTGGATCGCATGTCAAACCGCCAAACTGCTAAAAATCACGTGACTTTGGCGCTCCGAACCACTGATTCAACTCGCTGATTCGTTTCTGCACCGAAGCTTCATGATGCAGTGTTTTGAAATCGGTTATCAAATATGGAAATTAGACTAAATTAGAATTATGGACATCAGTATAGACATTTCCAGAAAAGACATTTCCTATATAAGTCATTATTTATTTTTTGCGCACAAAAAATATTAAGTGGGAGAACTTGGAAAATATAGCAGGGTGTTCATAGTATAAAATACTATGTGGAGGATGCAAGATAATTTAATAATTATAATATGACTGCGTGGTGAACCTTAATCGTATTTAAACTACTATCGCTTTGTGTTGTTGGTCAGATAAAATGACAGAGAAAAGAAAAACGGACATTAATAATTTTTCAGTGCACCAAAACACCCCCCAATTTTTTTTTTTTGTGGTACACATATCCTTACAAGTACGATTTTGGCTGTATTATTTGTGTCCCCTTCAAAAATTGCTCTTGAGAAATTTCATGTTTATTGTCCCCCCCAACTTTTAGATGAAATTTACGCCCCTGCTTGTACTCGTAAAACTACCCCGATACAACCGCACCCGATACCACTTTATGGCAACGCATCTTCGGATGCGGAGCCGCGCGGAAAGTTACATAATTTGCCGTGCACACCCGCACACCATGATGGCACCAAGTGCAAAGGGGTCTCGCGCTCTCAAGCGCACGACTGCCATAATATGGCTTCATTTTTTCCGCGCACACCCGAGCGCTAGTGCGGACGCGGCGAGTATAAACCCAGCTTAACCGCTCGTGAGGCAGATACCGCTCGGTAGTGAGTGCTGAAAGTGAAGGGCTGTTTAGTAGGGATGTGCGCAATGACTAGCCTAACCCCGGTACTAGTATAACAAGCCTAAGCAAGCTTAATTGTTATACTAGTTTGACATGACATGGAAGAAAATGGAAAAGTTGTGTAAGCTTTCAAAATCCTCCTTCACCCGAGTGGAGATTTATCTGAAGCCTCCACGAGCGCCAGAGAAAACCAACGCTTGCAAAACCTGAGGTAAAATTAAATGATTTTGTTTTGTTGCAAATATACACTTTTCAAAATAATATATTAATTTCAAGATATAACATTTACACAACAGTAATTTAAACATAGCCTTTGTAAATATATATATATATATATATATATATTTTTTTTTTTTTTTTTTTTTAAAGCCAATTAAATGTGCCCAAAAAATGTAAACGACTAGTATTTTCCAAGTCGTCTTGCAGCAGCACTAACGTTTATTCGACTAGTCTCGCACATCCCTAGGTCAGTGTCACACATTGTAGATGAAAACAGAAACAGGCTCATAGCTGATAATGCAGAAAAGCTTCTTTTCATCAAAAACAACCAGCCTCTCACTTTTCCAAAAAGGGCTGTATGGCTATGGTAACGTATAATAATTGAATTCAGTTGTTCTGCTATGTTGTGTGGTACTGGAATCCACTGAATGTTACAGGTTACATTTATGTGAAATGGGCAGCAGTGCCATGTTTGTTCAGGAAAACACCAAGTTGAATGTTAAAATGTCAGCAACAGCATTATTTACTTTGTTACAGTCAGAAAGTGAAAAACATCTGATGAAAATAAAACATTGTTATAAGAACTGTAATGGTATTATTAAGTACTCGTATCAGTACTCGGTATCGTCAAGTACCCAAATGTAAGTACTTGTACTTGGTCTGAAAAAAGTGGTATCGGTGCATCTCTAATGATTATAAAACTCCATCTCAAAGAAACCTTCCGGGTTCTGAACTCATGAATGCAACACTGTATTTTTCCAGACGTATTGAGTGTCATTTATGGATATATTCATACGTTCATTCAAATAATTCATTTTACCATGGTAAATAATAATGGAAGTTAACAGTTGTTTTCTGACAAATTTGAATGTTCCGGTGACTGCCACTAGGTGGCGAAATGCAACAATCAAATGCAGATGTCGGAGAGAGTGGAAAGGCAGTTTCAGAATTGTACAGATGAATCCTCTGTCCAGCAGATGTTTATTTCTGTTTCAGATGTTCCTGGTGCAGAGATGAATAAAACAAAGTCAGTGAAAGAGGGAGAATCTGTCACTTTAGATCCCGGTGTAGTGAAAAACCCCAAAGATTTGATGACATGGTACTTCAATTACACTCTCACCGCTGAACTCACTGGAGATCAGAGTCAGATCTGTACAGATGAAAAGTGTGATGAAAGGTTCAGAGACAGACTGAAGCTGGATCATCAGACTGGATCTCTGACCATAACAAACACCAGAACCACAGACTCTGGACTCTTTGAACTGAAGATCATCACCAACAGCAGCAGCAGCATCCGCCGTCAGCACATCATCAGAATTATCAGTGAAAAGAGCCTTTGTTGGATATAATTCAGTCATTTAGTTAATTTCCCCTTGAGCAGGGTCCGTATTTATCAAGCATCTGAGAATTACTCACAAGAACACTGCTAAGAATTGACTTAAGAGTAAAAAAATTCTTGGCTCAAAGCTGCGCTTAAAAGTTAGTTATCAAGCATCTCAATCATACTTTAAATGAAGTGTAGGACTAAATCTTAAGTGTCAGTCTTAGAGATGATTTACGACACTTTGCTGTGCCACAAACAGGATTTTGGATGATGTCATATAGGCATGAACTGAATAGATTTCCTTATTTAAGAATATTCTCAGATAAATTCACATTGAATGGTGAAATTCCTAAGAGTATACACTCACCTAAAGGATTATTATGAACACCATACTAATACTGTGTTTGACCCCCTTTCGTCTTCAGAACTGCCTTAATTCTACGTGGCATTGATTCAACAAGGTGCTGAAAGCATTCTTTAGAAATGTTGGCCCATATTGATAGGATAGCATCTTGCAGTTGATGGAGATTTGTGGGATGCACATCCAGGGCACGAAGCTCCCGTTCCACCACATCCCAAAGATGCTCTATTGGGTTAAGATCTGGTGACTGTGGGGGCCATTTTAGTTCAGTGAACTCATTGTCATGTTCAAGAAACCAATTTTAAATGATTCAAGCTTTGTGACATGGTGCATTATCCTGCTGGAAGTAGCCATCAGAGGATGGGTACATGGTGGTCATAAAGGGATGGACATGGTCAGAAACAATGCTCAGGTAGGCCGTGGCATTTAAACGATGCCCAATTGGCACTAAGGGGCCTAAAGTGTGCCAAGATAACATCACCCACACCATTACACCACCACCACCAGCCTGCACAGTGGTAACAAGGCATGAAGGATCCATGTTCTCATTCTGTTTATGCAAAATTCTGACTCTACCATCTGAATGACTCAACAGAAATCGAGACTCATCAGACCAAGCAACATTTTTCCAGTCTTCAACTGTCCAATTTTGGTGAGCTTGTGCAAATTGTAGCCTCTTTTTCCTATTTGTAGTAGAGATGAGGGGTACCCGGTGGGGTCTTCTGCTGTTGTAGCCCATCCGCCTCAAGGTTGTGCGTGTTGTGGCTTCACAAATGCTTTGCTGCATACCTTGGTTGTTATTTCAGTCAAAGTTGCTCTTCTATCAGCTTGAATCAGTCGGCCCATTCTCCTCTGACCTCTAGCATCAACAAGGCATTTTCGCCCACAGGACTGCCGCATACTGGATGTTTTTCCCTTTTCACACCATTCTTTGTAAACCCTAGAAATGGTTGTGCGTGAAAATCCCAGTAACTGAGCAGATTGTGAAATACTCAGACCGGCCTGTCTGGCACCAACAACCATGCCACGCTCAAAATTGCTTAAATCACCTTTCTTTCCCATTCTGACATTCAGTTTGGAGTTCAGGAGATTGTCTTGACCAAGACCACACCCCTAAATGCATTGAAGCAACTGCCATGTGATTGGTTGATTAGATAATTGCATAAATGAGAAACTGAACAGGTGTTCCTAATAATCCTTTAGGTGAGTGTAGATAGACCCTGGCTGTTTTGGATCCTCTAAACTGTGTAACTAACCCTGGGAAAACACTGAATAGTTGTAGTATATGATAAGCGCTGAGTGTGAGCAAATTCAAAAGCGCAAGCGCAATGTAAGCATGCATTCAAAAGTGATTACAAATGAAAGCTAGCTTGCTTTCTAATACAAATGCAGTTTAACCAATGTTAACAAATGCCCCCCTGATTTATGTGCACCGGCTCTTGTTTCCACGCACCTGTTTCTGTTCACCTTGTCTTTAAGCGCTAAGTTACATTCTGTTCCTTTGTCCATTATTGTCTAAGTTTAATGTGGTTGTTTATGTTTTCTCCAGCAATCTTTTGAGTGTTCTGTGTAGATTTAATAAAGTTTTTGTTCTATATCTCTTTCATTGTGAAAAAATAAAGGTTATTTTGCTGAGTGTATGGTTGCATGAAGAACCTTTAATGTCCAAAGAACCTTTCCATTGCACAAAAGGTTCTTTGTAGCGCAGAAAGGTTCTTTAGACTAGTTAGTAAAAATGGCTCTTTAAAGGTCCCGTTCTTCGTGTTTTTTTGAAGCTTTGATTGTGTTTACAGTGTGCAATATAACATGTGTTCATGTTTTGCGTGTAAAAAAACACAGTATTTTTCACACAATTTACTTATCTGTATACCGCTGTTTTCACTGTCTTTCACTGTTCTATGAAGTCCCTCCTTCAGAAATACGTAACGAGTTCTGATTGTGCCAGCGGTTCCCATGTTGTGATTCGACCGCAGCTTAGCGCACGTTGCACGGAAAGGTCACGCCTCTTAACGGGAGATGTATGCGCTTAATGATCTCTACAGCGTCCCTGGGAGAGCCAAACAAAGGTGATTTGACTCCGGGATTTTGACTCCGAAAATAATTGCGTCTCGACGACATGGCGACAAACACACTCAAACTAAACACTTCCTCTTCTCCACGCAACACTTCCTCTTCTCCACGTGGGAGAGCAACAAGACCACGCCCCCTTCTTCGCGTATTCTTGTGGGCGGAGGTTAGTCTGTTCTACTGACGTAATTAAAGCAGGCTGTACCAGGATGTAGTCCAAGCCGGCCGTTCGCTGTAGGCTTTGAAAGGGAACTTCTGTTAAATAAAATATCTCGCTTGGCATTGAACTTTGAGCTTTATAATTTTACAGGTATTATTTATGCTCTAACAGCAACATTACACACTAACTAAAGTTTGAACAGTGGGATCACGAAGTACGGGACCTTTAAAGAACCTTTCACAAAATGGTTGTTCAGGGAACCAAAAATGGTCCTTCTATGGCATCGCCATGAAAACCCCTTTTTGGTTCTTCCTGGCATCTTTATTTTTGTGACAGTGGAGCTGAGGAAGCGGTGCATGTGACAAAACTCAAGGGTAGTACAAAACCAGGACTGTCTGGGAAGTCAGAGACAACCTATTTGAGGGAGTATTCCTTTTTATTAGACAAATGTGTCATTAAAAATGTCTTAAAATGTATAAAACTGGTCTGAGATCAGGTAAAAAATCATAGACACTGGTTTATGGGTTCACTAAACTCGCCCCCTAGTGGCGAACTCCACTAACATCTAACTCTTCCACAGCTAAGTAATCCCAAAGGAAGAATCATAAAGGAAGAATGTTGTCAACTGTTAGGCAGTTTAACCAAGACAAATGGGTTCAGAAATGGCACATCTTGAGTTTCACGAGGAAAATCATGAGTTAACGCCAAAGGGTGCTTGATTCCCAAGACAGAGAACTAAAACAGACCTTCTTTTTGACCTCAGAGACTGCATTTACATATCAAAATGCATCAGATCATTCCAAAACAACTCTAGACAGAATTATAACCAAATGTCATTTCATTGCATAATTCCACATAATGTAGTGTTTTATTTGTTTTCACAAATCTGGTCATTTTGACAACGTTGTCATGTACACAAAAAAAGGAAAGGAAAATGTTTCTCTTTGTCATTTTTTTTATATGTTTAGATATATTTTGAGAAAAAACACTCAAAATATATCAAAACATATAAAAAAAATACATGTAAGGGAAAATTGCCATGGTGCTGACTCTTTCTTTTAAAAGAATGTACTAAATGTTTACTGAATCTTGTTCCTTTAGTAGATTTTTAAAACTTACTTTATAAGTGAATCTAAGTGAACCAAAGTTTCTAAATACAAAAGTGATGCAAACAAGCATTGTGTCCTTAAACATTAGCATGCATGGAGTCACTATCGCATGCAAATAAACGGTGAGTTTCACATTAGCAGGAATGGAAAAAGCCCCTTCAACTGCACACTGTTTTTCACACCTCTAACGTGCCCTCTCAAAAGAACATCAACCACAAATCTATTAATAGGCACTGTTATGCACAAACTGTTTGTTTAAGCAACAGATCAAACCATGTATTTAAGGGAATCAGACACAGGTGTCAGACTCTCAAACTGAGCTGTCAGGAGGGATGTTGTGTGTGCTTTTTATGTGCTTTTTCCACAATTTGTGTTCAGATGCTTGGTTATGTGGTTTCTCAACAACCCCAAAACTCGTCCACAACTTGTAATGATCAAACTGAAACCAAATGCTAACTAGTGAAAGGGACTTGTACTCTTGTTCAGACAGAGGCATATTCCACGTTATTCTCCTCTGCTGCTGTCTGTAAAAACATCACACAAGATACAAAAAGAAAATTCATAAATGTAGAAATTAAAAGGTATTTATATATATATGTGTGTATATGTATATATATATAGATAGATATTTTAAAAAATCCCAAATACTGTACATGAGAACCACTGATCTACTAAACCCATCATAGCTCAATGTTTTTATTAATATTTTGTGTGTCAAATCATCAAAACACATACACCTGCACTCATACACACAATAAGACAGAAATAAAAATGAACTTACCTGTTTACATGCATTTAGTTTGTAGAATGTCGGATCAGCGTAAGTTATCTCTTCATCACGAGTCTGCACTTTTTCATCATCAACTATAACAATACAAATAGGCATTTAAAATGTAACTACATCTTTGTATTCACAAAGTTAAAGTGCACATTTATCCGATTAATGTCGTGTAAAATGGCCAAATCTGCATCTTAACCTATCACTGGGGTAGTTCCCTGTACACTAGGTTTGGATATACATGATAAGTGTAATCAAACTCAGTCAGTACTACACATAATATTTCTAATTCTTCCTTATAAGCAGTATTATAGTACACTTGCCTTCTTGATCAGTTTGTCTGTGTTTTCTGTAGATCCAGAAGATCCCAAGTCCAGCAACAATCAGAGATCCAGCAGAGATCAACACTATCAGAGAGACTGAGACTGGAGGAGGAGAAGGAGAGGAAAAGAGAGACCGTCATTAGAGTAAGTGATTGTGTACAAACCACCATATATCAGCCGTGCTGCCGTACCTGCACATGTGTGACAGAGTTGAGTGATGTTGGGATGTCTGGTCTGGTTGCTGATGGGATTGTTGAGCACACAGCTGTAGGTGTTTTTATCCTGATATTCCACCTCCAGAGGTAGAGAGAGACTGATGCTGAGATCAGACACACTGATGCTGGACAATAAACTGTTCCCTTTGTACCAGGAGAGAGTCACATGACCCACATTCACCACTGAACACACCAGTGAACAATTTGATGATGATGATGATGATGATGATGATGATGATGAACAATCTCTGCTGATGATAGGAACAGGCAGACGAGCTGGAAAACATGAGGGAGTATCAAGGCATATGGATAAATCTAATAAAGTTAGTGAGTCTGTTTGTTATCCTACACACTAATAATATTAGTAGTTGCAATAACAACATGAATATGTAATGTAAATATCATGCGAAATGGAAATAGACCTTCTTGGAAAAGACAAAGTGTAACAAATTAATTTATTTTTATTTACTTATTTATTATCTTATATTTATTTATCATTTTTTATTAAACGTTATTTATTAAACTGCATTTCTTCTTTTTAAGAAGTGCAAATTGAATGTGTGTATGTGGAAGGGTGTATGCTCGTGTACTTGTTCTGTGGTTATAAAACAAGAAAAGGACAATAAACATATTGGAGAAAAAAAAGAATATGCGAACATTTGGACAAATGATCTCTACTCACCATAGACAGAAACTCTGAATGTTTTTGATGTCAGTTTCACTGCACTTATCTCTAGTTGATAATCTCCAGCATGTTCGGTTGTGATGTTTGTGATGATCAGAGATCCAGTTTGATCGTCCAGCTTCAGTCTGTCTCTGAATCTCCCATCAGGAACATCATCAAATATGGAGGACATTTTAGCCTTATTGGTTTTAGCTATGAGAGAGTTTTCAGCTCCATATTTCCACAGTATGTCGTCTTCTTCACATATTTCAGTAGGATAAGAGTTTAGCGTGACAGAATCTCCCTCCATCACTGACACTGACTGGATTTCATTTGTCTCAGAACCAAACACACCTGAAGATAACGAAAAGCATTTTCAATAGTTTCATAGTTATGTGGGACATTAAAAAAGGATATAAAGTATATCTCATCATTTTGATCTGGGCAGAAAAGCAAGCAAATCCCTAATTTGAACAGTAGCAGATAATGTTCTGAAATAGAAAGAAATTAAGCCATAAAGGCGTTTGTATAACTTACCAAGACGCCTCCTGCACAAACAGAAGAAAACAAGCATGTGAAACATTTTCTTTACCCTTTCAGAGTCTGATCTAATAAGACTGGAAACACTCAAGCTGGTATGAATCCTCCCACGACGGAATTTAACCCACACGGATATACTCTGTATATTATATAATTACATAAATGTTCTTTTATGAAATTTAAAATGGTCCACAATTATTTAGATGTAGTGAATGATAAAACAGGTAACATCATCTCCCATCTCTCAATGCCAGGCTTACTGAGGTGAGACACTGACAGCTCGACGTCTGAGTCAAACTGAAACCTGCTGTGGTCGGCTTTCTTCAGAAACATGTGATCTGTTGGGGGGACAAACATCTTGTGCAATAGTTTGTACACTCTGGTGCTATATGGCACTAAAATGGGGCTATATGACACTAAAAGTGGTTCTTGGCTCGTAATAATAGAGGAACCTCTTTAATACCCCTTTTCCACCGAGGCAGTGCTGGTGCTGGTTCGGAGCCGGAGCCTAATTTCAAAACAGTTCTTTGTCTTTCCACACCCAAAGCACCAGTTCTGAACCAGGAAAAGTGGTTCTTAGGTAGCACCAAAACATTGTTGGTCTAGAAGTAAGAACCGCTTGCGTCAGGGGCTGGGGGCTTGACCAACAAGACGAACACAAACTTGTGACCGCCATTTTTGAAATAGCTAATAGCTGCTCGATTGTAATCTCCGTCTACACAAATTACGGCGAGCTGCACGAATGCGTTGGATTTAGATGCCTGTGTTTAGATGCCGATGAAGGATCGTAAAGCCATGCGCATCAATAGTAACACGACGTTCACCATTGTTGCTGGAAGGCTTGTTTGAGACACAGTGCAGACCGATCGCCGTATGACATCATAGTGCAGCAGGATCATATGACTCCTTATGCTTTTGAATCACTCACGTGGTATTTTGGTATCATAAGCTGATTATGATATCAAATTATATGATAGCGCCGGTGCATCTCGAACAAGCCTGGTGTGTTTGTGTTTCCCACTGTCTCGCTAGCGTTGCTGAGAAAGATGAGACGTATACAGTGACGTAAGACCTGGCTCTGTGGTGGCTCTCTAGCCTGTGGAAAGGCAAACGGTTCTTAGAAGGCTCATCAGTCGAACCAACTCAGAACTGGCACAAGCACTGGCTCTGAACTAGCACCTGGTTCATTCTGGTGTAAAAGGGGTATAAGTGCTGTATAGCACCAATCTTCATGCTTCAGTGGTTCTTCACCGGTTCTTTGGCTGAGGTGTTATATAGCACCGCTACCATATACAGAATATGATAAGATATGGTGCTATATAGCACCAAAAGTGGTTCCTCTATGATTATGACCAAGAACCACTTTTAGTGAGTGTAGGTGAAGAGCTTCTCCTGCTTTAATTAACCTCACAGTCAATCCACTCGCAGAACAACTTGAAGTTAAATGAATCCATCAAAGCCTGTCACATGATCACAGGTCAAACAGAATTAACTATCATGATTCATTGATAAAGTGAATTGAACAAAACAACTGTGTAACAGAGTATGTGTGTTCAAGGAAGAAGGAGGCGGGAACCGGCGAACGTTCCCCTCACGGACGACTGCCGCGGAACACACATAACAAAACGTAAACAAAACACAACTTAAAATCCAGGCCTGGTCCTCTCTCGTCCTTCACTGGAGTTGCTTGTCCTTATATGCCTCCGTGCTCCCTCATGAGAGGACTCGAGACTGGTGTGCCTCGCAGGTGACGCTCATTCTCAATCACGCACACCGATCTCGCTCGCTCCTCCCATGTCTCTCGCTCGTCCACCTCGCCACATACCCCCAACACCCCTTGTAGGCCAGGGAGTACCCCGCGTCTATGCCTACTCTCCCCCCAGGGAGCCCAATCTCTGCATCCGGATATGGGCCGGCGAGACGAGAGAACGGGAGACGGAGACCCCAGAGCGACCGGACGAGAGAGTGAAGAGAGGAGAAAAAAAAAATTCTGGTCTGGTTCCCAGACACACTGCCGCTCGGTCCTCAGCAGCCGAGAGGCTCTTCCTCGCAGTGCCATGCGATGGTACTGGACGCTCGGTGGACGGCTCGATCCTCCTCCGCCCCCTGGCGGCTGGTGGTGGCTCCTCCTGTCGAGGGCAGCTGGCAGCGAGTCCCACATGCTCCCTGCTCCTCCCCTACATGGCGGACGACAGCAGGCTCCGGCCGCTCCCTCTCGGACGGCAGCCACCCCACCTCGACCCAGGGGCATGGCAGCGAGCTCTCCGTCCCACCGGATCTTCACTCGCTCCAGCACCACCGCCTTGGGCAGCTCCTCGTGGTCTTCACCCATCCGCACTGCCCAACCTCCTCAGCACTGCGATCTCCCTCAGCAGTGTAATAAATTCGCTCCAAGGATCGATAGTGAACCAGATAAAGAAATATTCTTTATCTGACTCCATTTATCATAGTTGTCACATTTAGAAGAGAATGCCAACTGGTTGTTTTGTCATTTATATTTGATAAGTTAATCATACATTTAATCATTCCGTTTTAACCCTTTGTTGCAATCATACCGTTCCGTATTGAAGATAGTTAATAATTACAGATTAAAGGTCCCGTTCTTCGTGATCCCATTTTTCAAACTTTAGTTAGTGTGTAATGTTGCTGTTAGAGCATAAATAATACCTGTAAAATTATAAAGCGCAAAGTTCAATGCCAAGCGAGATATTTTATTTAACAGAAGTTCCCTTTCAAAGCCTACAGCGAACGGCTGGTTTGGACTACATTCCTCTACTTCCTTCGTTAATTACATCAGTAGAACAGTTTGTTGACTAACCTCCGCCCACAAGAATACACGAAAAAGGGGGCGTGGTCTTGTTGCTCTCCCACGTGGAGAAGAGGAAGTGTTGCGTGGAGAAGAGGAACTGTTGCGTTTGAGTGTGTTTGTCGCCATGTTGTCGAGACGCTGTTATTTTCATCCCGGAGTCAAATCACCTTTGTTTGGCTTTCCCAGGGACGCTGTACTTAGAGATCATTGAGCGCATACATCTCCCCGTTAAGAGGCGTGACCTTTCCGTGCAACGTGCGCTAAGCTGCTGTTGAATCACAACACAGGAACCGGGCAACGTGCACTAAGCTGTGGTCAAATCACAACATGGGAACCGCTGGCACAATCAGAACTCGTTACGTATTTCTGAAAGAGGGACTTCATAGAACAAGGAACTCATCAGCCTGTTTTTAGGACAGTGAAAACAGCGGTATACAGATAAGTAAATTGTGTGAAAAATACTGTGTTTTTTTACACGCGAAACATGAACACATGATATATTGCACACTGTAAACACAATCAAAGCTTAAAAAAAAAACACGAAAAACGGGACCTTTAATTCAGAAAGAATCAAAAATGTAACAATTTATTAACAATCAAGTAAATGTAAAATGTCAATTACATCATAGACAGAAATCTATTTTAAAAGGAAACACAAATTCTAATTATGGTTACACTTAAAATAGTTTCAAATAGATGTAAACTTAAACCCTTAATTATACTTAGTAGGCCTATGCATAGCAATGTTACCTGTGAGAATGAGAGAGAGAGAGAGAGAGAGAGAGAGAAAGAGAGAAAGAAAGAAAGAAACAAAGAAAGAAACAAAGAAAGAGAGAGAGAGCTAAAGAGCAGCTCTCTCTAGAGAAAGCAGAGAATCAAAAGAGGAAGAGCTACAGTTCGGATCTTCTTTTATCCTCTTCCCTGATGTCACCAAACTCAAATATGCATTATACATTTTATATATATTTTAAAACTGACCAATCAGACCAAACCGTGAGACGTTTGAACACCTGTACCAAAGGTGTGAAAAGCATTTAGCCGGCAAGCCATTCTTTTGTCCTTAGAAATCCCAAATGGCCATTCTGATGGGGTTAAGGGGGGAGGGGGTTGAGACAATTTCAAATATCTTGGTCACGACGATGGTCGCTAACAGTAAAGCAGATGATTTTGTTCTATTTCAAATATCTGTGATTATTTTCCACCTTACAGCAGCGAGGGCTCTTCGACAACATGTCTCTCCTTCCTTCCGGGTTTTGGCACCAATGTTACGGAGTATGTATGTTCAGGGAAGAAGGAGGCGGGAATGCAGACACATGATTTTGTAAAAATGTTTTATTTTGGTTTTATAGTAAAGACACAGAGACGAAGACTTTGTAGAAATGTTTTATTGGTTTCATAGTAATGACACAAGAGACATTGTTTGGTATAAAAGTATTTTATTGGATAATTGAAATGAACACACTGAGACATGTTTTATAAAATGTTCTTTATTGAAAAGATAAAGAAAGACACTTAGCCATATGTATGAAAGTCATGTATTAATGTAAAGGACAAGCAAATTAAATGTAACCTGTATTAGCATGCAAGCATGTAACAAAGTATTAAACAAAGAAGTAGGTTTTACCCCAGGATGATGTCTTGCAGACGAGACGAAGGAGGAGATTAAGGATCCAAGCAAGAAGAAGAAGAATGAAAGAATACAGAGCATTATATACTAAGGAATTTAGGGAGTTGACAATGGTCCAAAATATGGGATTGGATAAACTGTACATATGTGAATGAATATGTAATGAAGAGGTGTGATGTTAAAAAGGTATATATCAAGGAGCTTTATTGACAAGTACATTTTTACACATACACGGAATTTGTTTTGGTGTTGTGCGAGTCACACCGAGTCGCCATTCTGCGGCGCCTTCTTGAGTTGGAGAGAAAGGATAAGGTATTGATCTCTGTATGAACATCAGAAGCTGGGAGCAACAGGCTGCTTCTCCATTGGTTGATGATCCGAGCCTGACATCTGCTGGTTATACTTATGAACCGACTTTTTGAAACTTTTTCTTTTTGTAACAGTTATTGATTGTATGTAAAACTTTTTGTTAATGGAAAAATAAATCTACTTATAATCGACTTAAAAAAGAAAACGGTTTCCACGTCTCTGCTTTCTAAACGGGCTGATCTGAAACAGACACGGAGGGGGTCTGTTCTTCTAGAGAGTAAGTATAAATTCATATATTTATGATCTAGTTAAGGATTTGACCTGCTTTACCTAGCCTGAGATTATAAACAAAAACTAGGTAGAAGGTGTGTGGGATCTAGATAGATTGTACACCAAACTAGAATGTACATTTCCTGAAGAAAATGTGAGTGGTGCTTGCCGTGGCAAAAAAATCCTCTCGGATGCTAGGTTGTGTGTACTGGATTCGCACCCGAAGCAAAAGAGGCCACCCTCAAGTCTGTACGATGTTCTGGAGCTGAGATATGTCCTATTCGTGTGTTTGTACGGTTGCTAGGGTACTCTAAATGGTTGCTATGGAGTTGCTATACAATTTATGGGGTGATATTTAAAGACTATTTGCCAGTCTGAGACAAAAGACCCAGCCCCCATGCCTCTACGATGTTCTGATGCAGAGATATAGGTATTGGTAAACGGTTGCTAGGGTATTCTGTTTGGTTGCTATGGAGTGGCTTGGCAGCATCCAATGATTATACTGCTTGTCTGTATGAATGATATAAACCAACCCCCATGTCTCTAGGATGTTCTGAGGCAGAGATATAGGTCTTGGTAAACGGTTGCTAGGCTGCTTGATAATGGTTGCTAGGGTGTGGCTAGGAAGTGTTGACAGTGATTTGTGATTGGCTGTTGATGCCCCGAGTCAAACAAACCCACACTCGTGTTTCTATGACACTTCTATCCAAAGATATCCCTTTGATCTCTTTCAATGGAAGTCTATGGGATCAGTTGCTAGGGAGCTCTAAATGGTTGCTAGGGCGTGGCTTCATAGGTTGACAATCATCCTGAGATAGTGATTGGCTGTCTGAGTAAATTGAGCCCACCCCCTTGTCTTTGAGACATTGTGAGCCAGAACGATTGGTCAAAACAAAATCCCTATGCAAGTTCCCATAGTAGGATAAACGCATGACATTTCCTGTAGAAACACATGAGTTTAATGGGACGTCCTCCCCATAGTAAGTCAATGGGGCAAATTTGGGCAGCTCTAATACCCCAGGGGTACAACTTATACCCCATTGCGATGTGTCATCTGACAGGGCCTGTGAGCCTCTTCAAATGTGGTGACCCACGAGTTTCTCCGAAATCCTCGCTTTGCTACGCAAGCACCACTAATAACAGAAGATGAATGTGTATTTAAACTAGGTCATTTATGTAGTAGAAATGTGAAATTATTTTTGAACTTGGTGCCTTTTAGACTGAGAAAAGACAGAACATGTATTTTTGTCTCGTGGATGAAAGACAACAACTCCCAGAATGCACTTGCACTTGCTTCAATAGCCACAGCTACTGGTTATCACCATCGTTTTGATTTTCATAGTAATAAAATCATTTTCTTCCGTTAAAGAATAAACACTACAATTTAAACTGAACGTGTCTTTTCAATAAAGTGTGAGTGAGCCGAACGAAAGTCACGGCGCAAACGCAGCAGGAGTCAGATTTCATTCATCACGAGAGCGAAGAGCTGAGCAGAGCTGAGGTAAGCGCGGCAGTCATTCACGACGCTTGTCCGGTCTGGCCCGTTTTCAGATTACGCCTATGGAAGCTAAACTTTCATAGGAATTCATTGAAAAGTTGAAACACTCACTTTGCTCCGCATCTCTCCGTTATGAATGCCCGAGGCCGAGCCGTGCGCATTTACATTCTGTGAGTGAGATCCCTCCCCTATGGGCGGGTTGATAACATGCGGAACAGCTCCTTCTACTGGCTGTAGTCTCTAGCCTCTGGCCAAAAAATCCTATGACGATATTTGCGTCATCTGAGGATTTTTTTCCAGAAATAAAATGCATAATTCTCTCGTCTCAGGGGGATATGAGGGGGGAAAGTAATTTGGATATACTACCGGGTTTCTACTGATACAAAGCTTAATGCAAATCACTGAAGTAACCCTTTAAATATAGTTTAAGGGGGTGGGGAAGTTTTTTTTTCTTCTGTGTGTTTGTGTGTGTGTGCGTGCGTGTTGATCACACTCCGGAGCAGACAGTGGCTGTAATTACGCTGGATGGATTAAGAATGGGACATACAGGTTTGAATAAAACATTATATTTAATATCTAAGCATCCAATGGGATTGTGGACAGAGTGAAACTGTAGAACGTGATTATTAATTGTAAGGAATATTATGAAGGAAAAGAGTTAACATTAAATAATATATTAGACTCAGATATAGGAGATAGTACGGTAAATGTGTTTCAGTTTCCAAATAACACAGGATTAATAAAGAGAATGGAAGTAGGCTATAGGCCTATATAAGAGGTATGGGTGGATGCTGATATAGTGTGGGTAGAAGGTAAAGAATATCAGAAGGTTAAATAAGAATATAGTGAGTTGTTGGGAGGTAAGGGGAATTGGGGTGGAAACTGGAGGAGCTGCGCCAGTGGTTCAAAAAAATGTTTAGGGGGGAGTTAGAAAAATGTTTCTTATCCAAGCTACCAGATGATGACAGTAATGCTATTTATAGTGCGGTTGCCAATAAAAGAAAGAAGAAGACGAAGAAGAAGAATACACAGGATGCCAACCGCTGTAAAACAAGAAGAAGAAGAAAAAAGAAAAAAAAAGTCACAGCTCCATTATGATCAATGATATATTTTCAAATATTGACCATAAAATTGGGAAATCATTGTATGCTGATGATGGAGCATTATGGTTTCGAGGCAGTAATGAATCTTATGTTAAATCAAAAATGCAAGATGCAATTAATGAAGTGGAAAAATGTACAAATAAATGGGGATTTAGATTATCAGTGTCTAAAACACAAGTCATATGTTTTTCAAAAAAGCACAAGATTACACCTGTATCCTTAAAATTGTATAGTCAGCCTCTGGAGCAAAAGAAGATTATTAGGTTTCTTGGGATGTGGTTTGATGAAAAATCGACATGGAAGATTCATTTGGAAAAAATGGTTAATAAATGTAAAAAGATTGTTAATATACTACGCTGTCTATCAGGACAAGCATGGGGAGCAAGCAGGGCATCTTTACAAAATATATATTGGGCACTAATGAGGTCTGTCTTTGATTATGGATGTATAGCATATATGTCATGAGCAGAGTCTAATATCAAAGCATTGGATGTCATGCAAGCTCAGGCTCTAAGGATATGTAGTGGTTCTTTTAAAACATCCCCAGTGTCTTCTATGCAAGTGGAAATGGGTGAGATGCCTTTGAGGATCAGAAGGGTACAACTGATGTTAGCATACTGGGTTAATGTGAAGGGACAAGTTGATAGCCACCCAGCTAAAGCTATATTAAAAGACTGCTGGGAACATAGTAAGTCCAATTTCAGAAGTTTTGGGTGGATTGGTGATGTGAAAGCTGAGAATATAGGGTTACATAAGTTAAAGTATTGTTCAACAGTTTCAGTCCCTCCTATTCCTCCATGGTTTTTCCCTTTACCAGATGTAGATTTAGGCCTTCATAAGGAAATCAAAAATAAATCAAATGAAGTAGCAGTGAGGGATATTGTTAAATATTATCTGGATATGCATTTTTCTGGACATTCATTCATTTTTACAGATGGTTCCAAAGATCCAAAGACAGGACATGCTGGGTCAGCAGTATATAGTCCAACGAATGGGGTAATATGTCAGGAAAGAATAACAGATAATTTATCAGTATACACAACAGAGCTGGTTGCAATTTTGTTAGCCTTGGAGTGGGTAGAGGGAAATGATTTAAATAACTCAGTGATTATATCTGATAGTTATTCAGCTTTAGAAAGCATGAAATCTGGGAAATCTATAAGAAATGATATAATTCATAAGATTTGTATGGTTTTGTATAAGTTAAATGCAAAGGATTTAAAAATCAGGTTTCTATTGGTACCTGCACATGTTGGAGTGAAAGGGAATGAGGAGGTTGATAAACTTGCAAAACAAACTCTGAAACACAATAGAATATTACAAGTACCATATAGTAAATCTGAAGCTAAAATGTTTATTAAAGCATATGCAAGATCAACATGGCAGGAGTATTGGGTGGGTCATGAAAATGGGAGACATTTATATAATATACAACCAGAAGTATAGGAAGGACAGAGTGTAGGAGTAGAAGAGAGGAAAGTATAATTACACGGTTAAGAATAGGACACACAGGGCTCAATTCTTCATTGAAGATAATAGGGAAACATCCAACAGGGAAATGCCAACATTGTAGTCATTTAGAAACTGTAGAGCATATTTTATTTCATTGCACAAAGTACAGCCAAGAAAGAAACCAGCTTTTTCAGTCTCTCAGAATGGTCAATCAGAATAATTTTACAATGCAAGGTTTATTAGGGAAAACATCCAGTAACATTTATCAATTTGTTATTAAGTTTCTGAGAGACACAGACTTAGACAAAATGATTAATTTTTTATTTAATTTTTTTCCTTTTTTTTTTAAGTTAAGTTCCAATATCTCCTGATTCACACACCAGTCCAGTCGGTGGCGGTAATGCACCGTTAAGTTGGTTTGCCAACCGCCATAAAAAACTAAAGAAGAAGAAGAAGTCACAGCTCCAGTTGTGTGTATATATATAGCATCTGTAATTATAGACAAGCCCCGGAGGAGGGTGATCTGCTAAAGACGTTTATAGGCAATCCGTAGTGGGAACGCCCACTAGCGACATGTGTCTCAGGCGCTGGCGACATGCAGCGACAAAATCGCTGGAGCTGTGAACGAAAATAACGCAAGCTGTTCTTCTGTTTGTTTTACACACGTTTCGAAGCTTCGGCGTCAACCGTCACATCATGACAAGCGTTGTGCTGGGCGGATTCTTGAATCGCTGCTAGGCTACTTTCGTTTTCAGTTTAAAACATGACATAAACATTCAACAGAATCTGGACTTCCGCAAAAGTGGGGACAATAATGCTTGGCATTTTTCTCACAATGTGTGTTTTGTTCCTACATGGTAAGCCATTTATTTACAAAACATGTTATATTCTGTTATTAGCGCGTTGAAAATACACGGTCAAGCCAGCCGCATTTTTTTAGTATGCGCGTCTAATCGCGCTCTTACGGTACGGGTGCTGGAAGCGGTCAAAATGGATTTAAAGACTCTAATAAAGGCGTTTAATTTATACTTTTGCATTTAACCCTAAAAAGGGCAAGACAAAAAAAAAAACCTTGAAAATTAATATATTGCTTTTTTTAATTAGGACACAAGTAATACAATGTTTTTATTTTTAAATAAACATGACTTTTATTTTAATTGTAATGTTTGCATATGCTATACATTAATTATTATACATAATTTATTATTTTTTTATATCTTTTTGATTTTAATGTTTGCATATGCTATACATTAATTATTATACATAATTTATTATTATTTTTGTTATATCTTTTTGATTTTAATGTTTGCATATGCTATACATTAATTATTATACATAATTTATTCATTTTAATTTGATTACTTTTTTATTTTAAAATATAGTTATATATAACATAAATTACTATACATTATTTATTACTATTAATTCATGTTAATATTCATGCTAATTATCATACATCATTAATGTTTATTTTTATTTTAATGTTTGCATATGCTATACATTAATTATTATACATAATTTATTAATTTTAATTTTATAACTTTGATTTTTTATTTTAATGTATATATATATATATATATATATATATATATATATATATTAGTGTACATTATTTATTACTATTAATTAATGAAACCTGGACAGGGTGTAAGTGATTGTATAAATGATATAAAAAAGTAACACTGATGTATGATTATTATCATGAATAGTAACATTAATTAATAGTAATGAATGTATAATAATTAATATATAATGCATATAAAAACATTAAAATAAAAAATAAATAAAAAATAACATTAATGATGTATGATAATTAACATGAATATTAACATGAATTAATAGTAATAAATAATGTACACTAATATATATATATCACAATAATCAAAGTTTTTAATGATGTATGATAATTAACATGAATATTAACATTAATTAATAGTAATAAATAATGTATATTCATTAATATATTATATATAACTATATATTAAAATAAAAAAGTAATACAAATAAAATTAATACATTATGTATAATAATTAATGTATAGCATATGCAAACATTAAAATCAAAAAGTTATAAAAAATAATAAATTATGTATAATAATTAATGTATAGCATATGCAAACATTAAAATAAAAATAAAAGTCATGTTTATTTAAAAATAAAAACATTACATTATATTATTTGTGTCCTAATAAGATGTAAAAAAAGCAATATATCAATTTATGGGTTTTTTTGTGGGGTTTTTTAGGGTTAAATGCAAAAGTATAAATTTAACGTCTTTATTACAAAGTCTTTAAATCCATTTTGACCGCTTCCAGCACCCGTACCGTAAGAGCGCGATTAGACGCGCATACTAAAAAAGTGCGGCTGGCTTGACCGCAGTGTTTTACTGCGGAATTGATTGATTAACGTTTGTATAACTACAGTTACCAGAACTATGGTTATGTTTCTTTGTTTTTAAATTTCATAAGGGTACATAAACGTCGGAGCCTCAACTGTGTGCTATGAAAGTATTAATCTAATTTTAAATATCTCTAAAACCAATTAGGCTAATAATCTTGTTCAAGATCATTCATGAGATAGTGAATGTATAACTTAATGAAGTTCTTCTGCTGTTTGTTTGCATGTTACATTATGAATCCAGACATATTTCTCACAGTCTTTATGATCTGTAGAATAACATTTGCACAGCACTTTCCTGTTGTTGTCTTACTATCCCAGACATGATTTATGATTATCTGTTCATTTCTTCTCCAGGTGTGTCTGGTGATGAGACGGACAGAGTGACAGTGATGGAGGGAGATTCAGTCACTCTAAACACTAACTTTAAAATAAACCAGAAAGACAGAATTAGATGGTTTTTTGAAAACACTCGTATAGCGCAACTCATTGGAAATATTAGTTTCTGTACAGATGTTCAGTGTAAGGATGGAGATGAGAGATTCAGAGACAGACTGAAGCTGGACAGTAAGACAGGATCTCTGACCATCAGAGACATCAGATCCACAGACTCTGGACTTTATGAACTACAGATCACCAGTATCATCAGCAATACCGACAGCCTTAAGATCTTCAATGTTACTCTCAGTGGTGAGAATGATTTAGTCATTCGATGCATTTTCCTTTGAGGAGTGTTAAAATACAGCTGAATATTTTAAATCGGTAAAGTACAATGAAAGTGAGCTTTGGCTCAATATTAAAATATAATTGAGATAATCTTTATTATCTTAGCATTTTTCACATGAACAATGCATAAAATGGCATGGCTATAACTGTAGTGTTATTTCGCATGTAGAAAAATCATTGCTATAATGTTTACCCACTACTTCAAAAGTGATTTATGATTATATGTTAATTTCTTCTTCAGGAGCTGTAGTGTCAGTGTCAGTGAGGGAGGGAGATTCAGTCTCGCTACACACTGGCATTAAAACAACCCAACAAGAGAGACTTAGATGGTATTTTAATGAAACTCAAATAGCTAAAATCAATGGAGTTATCAGTTATATCTGTACAGATGTTCAGTGTAATGAAGGTGCTGAGAGATTCAGAGACAGACTGAAGCTGGACAATCAGACTGGATCTCTGACCATCATGAACACTAAAACCACAGACTCTGGAGATTATTATCTACACATCAACAGCCGCAATAATGAAAAGATCTTCAGGGTAGCTGTTCACGGTGAGTCATTTAACATTTAAAAGCAGGTCATATATGTTTAATTCATGTGTTTGTTGTGTTAATAATAGCAGTGACTCTTAGCAGCTCAACTTTTTTAACGCCATAAGTTAGTTATTTTAGTCTATAAAGTTTTAAATATGGATATTTTTCTTAAACGAATGCATCACTTTGCTTCAGAAGGCCTTTATTAACCCCCTGGAGCCGTGTGGAGCAGTTATATGATGGATAGATGCACTTTTATGGTATTTAAAAAACGAACCAACATTCACTGCCATTATAAAGCTTGGATATAATTGAATATAATTCAGATTTTATTCTTCTGAAAGAAGAATGTCATTTACACCTTGGATGACTTGAGGGTGAGCAAATCATGGGCTAGTTTTCATTTTTGGGTAAATTAACCCTTTAAGTGAAGTAAGGAATAATTGACGACGGGCCGTTCAATTATTAGAATAATAATGCACACCCGATGCGGGTGATGCGGTCACGACGCGAAGCAGAGTGGCCGGTACACCTCGGGTGTGCATTATTATTCTAATAATTGAACGGCCCGGAGTATAGCCCGCTTATACTACGGTTACCACACCTCAAGACATCGATCCGAAGACATATTTAAAGGGATTCGTCCGGTTTTTGTACTTAAATCGCTATTGTGAGTAGGACTATTTCTTCCACGTCTCATCCAACGGCTCTTTTGCTAGTTCCGAAACGTCATTTTAAAGCTGTTAACGAAGGCTTGAGCCGTTGATAGCATTCTACTGCAGTTATTAATAAAGTTATTAGAGAGAGAGAGAGAGAGAGAGAGAGAGTGCTTGTGTGAATTAGGCTACCTCTGTGCGTCTCTAAACAGCGCTGTTATTACCTCACTAGTGAAAAAATGTGAGACAGAAAAGCTTGCCTTTGGTGTCCGCTTCCGTTTGTTGGTTTTCATCTGGACTGTCTAATACTGCTGCCGCCCAGTTGTTGAACGTTTTATATTCACCGTAAATATTAAGATTTACTTTAGGAAAATTGTCTGTCATATTGTTGTTTTTTAGTCCTGTAATTTCCGTTATTACAGTTAACTATGCGAAGTGATATGGAACTGTAATGCGGTCAAGAGAGCTGCCTGGAACTACGTTCGCTGTGCGTCTCCCAGAAAATAATTGCACACCTCAGAACGTTCATCAGCCAATCAGATTCAAGCATTCGTAGTATAACTTTAAATAATCTTTACATAAACCCAAATGTCACATTTGCCTGTGCCCTTCAATGTATCAGGGTTTTTTTTTCTTTCTATTGGCCCAGTCAGACCGGTTCAGATTTGTACTTGCCCTGTCATTGTTTTTGACCCATGTAACCTTGCAAACAGTGCTTTAAGGTAGGTTTCATTTTTCAGGTAAAAATGTGTAATTATTTCAAGATCCTCAATCTGCTGTTTGTTTGTGTTTCAGATGTTCCTGCTTCTCAACAAAATGAAATTAAGATGGTGAAAGAGGGAGAATCTGTCACTTTAGATCCTGGTGTACTAAGAAGCCCAAATGATGTGATGACGTGGCATTTTAATGAGATTCTCATCGCTGAAATCACTGGAGATCAGAGTCCGATCTGTACAGATGATCAGTGTGAAGAGAGATTCAGAGACAGACTGAAGCTGGATCATCAGACTGGATCTCTGACCATCACAAACACCAGAAACACAGACTCTGGAGAATATGAGCTAGAGATCTTCAGCAGCAGGGGCAGCTTCAGTATTAGGAGGATCAAGAGCTTCAGTATTTCTGTCACCGGTGAGTATAATGTAGTCAGTCGCACAAAATCAGCTTTCCTGTGAGCACTGTTTCCTGTTGAGCTCAAAGTGCTTTGATGTCGTTGTGGTTCCTGTTCCTCAAAAAAAAATTATCAGTTAAATCAGCACCACTGATGAACAAAACAGAAAGGTATATATGGTTGTCTCTCTTTATCGTTCCAGGTTCAGGTCTGTCTCCAGGTGCTGTAGCAGGAATAAGTGTTGTTTTTGTTGTTGTTGTTGTTCTGGTGGCTGCTGCTGCTGCTGGTGTGATTTACTATCGGAAGTGTCCAGCAAGGAGTCGTGAGTATACAGCTGATTTTACACAAGAAATTATAAAAGATATGAAAATGTGTTTTCATTGTAAGTGGCCAAAGTCTTCTGTGTTTATTTGAGTTTGTCATTATTGTTTAAACAGGCAGCAGGATGCAGCAAAATCCTAATCAGGTAAACTAAAACGATTCTGATCTGCCAGACTCCGATCTGTGTGTGTGTTTTGTGTGTTTTACTTAAGAACAAAAAGCAGTGACATGGATATATATTTTATGTGATTTAAATAATTCTATTAATTTATATTATGTTAAAATGATTATTATACTGCTTTAGGGTCAGGTTGTAAGATTTCGTTTTTGTCCTTGTTGTTATCACCACCAAAGCAGATCTTCTTTATGTTATGCAACAACTTTTGAATACTAAATGATAATAAAATAATACAAAATACGATATAAAAACAAAATGTGCAACTTTATTTAGAGAGCAAGTGTCTTGTCATTTTCAGTTTGTGTGACTGAATCATCAATCCTGTTCATTTATTTTACCTTTTGTGAATCTGTTTTCCCTTACAGGCGGATGTTGTACATTACTCATCCGTTAGTCAGACTGTGGATCTTCCTCATGTGACAGAGACATCCCACAATCAGCTTGAGACTGCCAAAGAAACTTCAAAGTAACACTAACAAAGCAACACTTTACCAGCAATAGAACAGCAAGGCCTGAGGCCTGTACCATGATGGTAGTTTAACAAACTCAAGGTTACAGGATTAGTTTCGAGTTGACAAAACCAAGCCAATCTATTCAGGCTTTGTTGGTCCCATGATGCTGATCATCAGCTTTCTCTGTCAACTCAGGCTTTGATCCTGAGTTTAGGAGTTTAGCTGTGACATCAGTAGGGAACAGCCAATCACATGCTGTGGATCAGTGAAACTGACGTCTACTTCTCGCGATAGAAGCAGCAAAATGGATTTCTCTCTTCTGTAGAATATTACATGATTGAAAATATTAAGAATTTAAACAAATTTACACAGGAAGAAGAAAAGAGCTGTCTATGAAAGAGGACAACTTTAAGAAAAATCTTACTTAGTCAGTGCAAGTAAACGTTATGAAACTAGTTTAGCTGATATATAGAGAGAATTGAACATTTAAGCTCACATGTAGTTATTTTTATAGTTTTATTTATTGATTTTAAAGCTTATTTGTATGACCTTTATATAGGCTATTTATATTAATTTTAACGATGTGCCTATTAATGATTGACTAACTAAAATTATACATGTGTAATTGATTATGGGAATAATAATTACTTAAATGATATCTAAATCATTCAAAATTATTATTATTATTATAAATAAGCATTTTTAAAATCCAGACACTTTAGTCTTTAATAGCCATTTGCTATGTAGTGACCTTTAATTTGGAGTAGAAACAGGGGGAGTGACTTTATTGCATCAGAGGTGTGTCACTTTGCTCACAGCTGATTGGTCTATTTTCAGTTTGAGATCACTTGTCCAGAACATAACCTGCCCTGGAGCAGGTTAGCCGTGGAGCGTAAATTACTATGGAGATGAACACTGCTAAAAGCCAAACCACTTTAATGGTACCTAAAACCCAGGATTAGCACAAACTAAGCTTAAACATATCTGGCTAGCCAGCTAAACTGGCTTCATGGTATAGGCCCCTGGTTTCACAGACAGGGCTTAGATTAAGTCAGGATTAGGCCTTAGTTCAATTAGGGCATTTAAAGCTGCAGTTCGTAACTTTTTTGGGTTAAAAATGATCCAAAATATATTTGAGCAAGTACATAACCAGCCAAAGTTCAATACTATCTGCTTACCTTAGCTCGATTTACAACGGTAAGCTTGTAATAATGTTTTTAATTCCAGTGGTACTGGTGGATTTCTGCAGGAAATTCAAGCATGTCTTTGCACATCTGTACACATAAAGAAGGTGTCCCGGCTAGTAGGCTATATTGCCTGTGAGGTGGAGATTTATAGCCTTTTCTCACAGCACTTGATATAATTAAACGTATCAATTTGATGGCGGATCCAGAAAGGTTCAAACGACAATCACCAGTGACAACTGGATATTCACCCGTTGTAAAATGCAAAAGACTTCAGACTTTCGGGGTGCGTCTCAATCAGCTCCCTAGTTCAATAGTCAGGGCAATAGTCAGGACACAAGTCAATGGGCTGACTCCCTGATCAGTGCCCTGACTATTGAACTAGGGAGCTGATTGAGACAGAAAAAAAGAGACTGCAATCGGGCCCATGCGAAAACAAGGATAAAAATGGCTTTTGAAATGTGGATTGAACTCCGTGTTTTAAAGGGGTTCAAAATGGACACAGAGACAGCTTTTTTTCTGCTGGTAAGACATTTCAATGGTTAAATTATGTAACAGAAGCACACTTGTTTGCTTAATTCATAGTTACAGAGTTTTCTTTGTTTTGCCTTTCTCGTTTTGTATGTGCATTATGGAAAATATCAGTTATTTTGTGTTAGCTATGAGAGGGAGCAATTCACCTCTACTCTCTGTTGAAACGTGTGTATATTAGCTGTTTAGATAACCTTGCATTTCGTGTGAGGAGGAAGACCATTAGAATATTATGACTGTATGATGGACATTTGAATGTTTTATATGGTCAATCAGGTTTTATGCTTGAAATCAGTCAAATCGGTGCTCAGTGAAACAACTGTAATCTGCTAAGTTTGAAAATCGTGCCGTGTGAATGCTGCAAACAGGAATTTTTACTAACCGTAAATTATAATTTTTTTATCTTCGAGGTAAAGGACTTATGGACCTGATTATTTTTGTAATGTAAATATTTTCATATTTTATACCATGTAAATAAATAGACATTTTTTTAATTTCACAATCACTAGTTCAGTTTATTTTAGTAGTAAGATGTTCAAATATTGGAAATCTGTGCATAGAGGTTTTATTTTGTGGGAAAAGAAAATCACTTGCCTTTCATATATATATATTTTTTTAGAAGAAAAGTGCCTTGCATTTGAGCCTATATAAACTATTTCCTCTCTGAAACAAAGAAATTAACTGGTAAGATGGTTGTATGATAAATGCCATTAAAACATATGTTTCACTTATAAAGGGGTGCTTTGAATGGTGAATTCCTAGTTAGCACACTAGATGATGCTCTAATTAAGTATTCACACAGACCATACTCCCATTCTCTGTAAACCCTGGAGATGGTTGTGTGATGAAATTGTGGCATTAAAATTCCAGTAGATCAGCAATATTCAGACCAGCTCATCTGGCACTAACAACCATGCCACATTCAAAGTCACTTAAATTACAATTCTTTCCCATTCTGACGCTCAGTTTGAACTTCAGCAGATCATCTTAACCATGTCTACATTCCTAAATGCATTGAGCTGCTGCTGTGGGATTGGCTGATTATATTATATTGTGTTAACGAGTGTTGTCCCACGGACATTTGAAAGTAAGAGCGGAACCGGCAATGATAACTGTTAGCTCCTGTACAAGATTAGCATACTCCCCTACAGACTCACTGTTCTTTTAAGACTGGGTGCACCTAAAACCTTCTTCTCTGTCTTTTAAATAAAATGAAAAGCTCGTCTTCACTGGATGATGAAGTGTCCGTGTTTTCTCAGCTGTCGCCGCGAATGTTTTGGAATGTTGGAGCTCTGAAACGTCACAAGCCGTGTTTCCATCACAGATTTGCGCAAAACTTTTGCGATATTTTCTAAAAGTCAATAAAAATATTGCAAAATGACGGCGTTTCCATTAACTGATGTTATGCGACTAAAACCATTTTTTCCTCGTGATAAATCACTCCAAAAATCACGCTACGCATGTTGTTAGGTTTATGTTTATCCCAGCCACCACGCCAGGTTATTGTGACGCATTGCCACATACAGAGACGAGCGAAACGTTTGAATTTGCATGGTGGTAACTCAAAGGGTTTTTTTTACCACTTCGTTATTTTGGCTTGGAATTTAATTTGTTGTAAATATAAACTGAATTTAGAAATGCTTTTGAAATGAAAAGCTTCGCGTTTAATAAACAAAATAAATTTTTGAAATGAAGACAGCGTTTGGAGTGGAGTGCAAAATAATCCGTTCCCTGAGTCAACGGCCTTTGCTGTTATTGAGTGTACACAAATAAAAGTAGACAGTTTACTGTTTATAAATACGTCTTGCACTTAGCCTATCTGTATGGCTAAAAATGACGGCGTATAGTGAGTTGTTTGCGCTGGAATAAGGAAAAAATCTATCAGAAGGCGACGACGGCCGGACAGAGGGTTAAAGAAAACGTAGCCTATTTAGTTTCATATAGTTAGGCTATATCTAAATATTATAATCTTAATTTAATTTCATATGTTGATTATGAAAAGTGAGCAGCATGAGTAAGGCACATAATCAGATGCGCATATGTCTGGGGACATGGATTGAGCATTTCATTGAATTGTGTTTTCTAGAAAGTCTTTCTTTAAAATTAATTTTGTTATGTATAAATTGTACTTTAATTTTGATCAATGTTTAATCAACTATTTGGCTGTATTTTTAATAAATAAGAAGCAAATCAAGATCGTCGGGAATGGATTGACGTGCTGCCCTGTTTCCTCAGTCTTTGAATAGCTGAAACTAGTGTCTTTCTGTTTTAATACATTTTTGAATATATGTCTTAATTACAGTAGGCCTATAGATAGTTATGATATTTGTGGTTGCACCGGGGCTGTCATTATAAAGTTACCTTATTAGGAGAAAATATATGTTGTTTTAACGACATAAGATCTCGTTATTAGACATACTTGGGTGGAAAAAAAAATATAGGCCCTATGTGGGAGCAATGCATGACCGTACCAGGTGACCTGTAAATGCGGAAAAACTGTTTCCATTGCAGTTTTGCGAAAAATGTCCTTTTTCGAATTGCCTGAAAAACCACCTCATGCGAGCGTAAAAACCTTTTTGCGATATATGGGAGTTTTTGTGAAATTGACGCATTTCCATTGGGCATATTTTCAATTCACAATTTCAATTTGCGCAATTTGAAGGGTAATGGAAACGCGGCTACAGACGTCGCAAATTCGTGTCGCGGCTGATGTGAATGCTTTTGACGCAAACTATTCGCACACGAAATATTCGCTTTTTCGTTACGCGTCCGATCTGACAATATAAGAATCTTAAATAATTATATTTTGACAGCTTATGTTTTTCTTTTGTACAGCAGCACTGTTGTGTAGCCTACTGTTATGTCATCATTTCATACTTTTAGGGTGTACTCACACTAGGCGATGACCCTTCGCGCTGGGGCTCAGTACAAGGCAACCGTGCCAGTGTGAGTACACCCTTAGTTATTTACTCCACAAAACCAATGAAAATGAAAATATCCATCAAACATTGGCATGCTGCCATAAATGTTACAACAGTACATCATCCATTGAATTTATTCTTAAAATAATTCCCAGACATTGACAGAAAAAAATTATCTTTATTTTAAAAAGTGAAATCCAAGAAAGTTATTTCTTGCTTTTCTTGCTAGATCTTGAAATAACTACTGAAACTAGCAGAGCTTATCTGCACAATCACTGAGTGTATGAGGTCATGTTGCATATGCACACAACATATATGATATTTTCATATTTCACAGTAATATCACTGTTTGATTAAAGACCTTTTTTTGTGAAACACAAGTTCAGTATCTTGTTGTAAAGTGTTTTTTTCTTCTTGTAGAGCAGAGGTCAAACGTTTCATATGAGCAGGAATGGAAAAACAGCTTCACACACACCTCACACACTCAAAAACTGTCACAAACACAAACCACCAGCAGTAGACACAGTCTCACGCACAATGTCCAACATATCAAACAAGATCTGTTTTAGATGTAAATACATAAAGCAGGGTCTCCATTCCTTTAGATGAGTCTTTTGCATCTATGTATTGTACTTTTTTCATGAGAATTATACCCATGGTCTCTTTAATACAGACAAGGTGATGGAAAAAATATGAGATGGAAGGAAAAATATAGTTAAAAAAAATAATAATTTTGCGAGTGAACACAATGTTTCTCTGGGAAACAATAATTTTAAGAGAGAATGCAAAAGCAATGACAGTTTTTTCCTTCCTATCTCATTTCTTTTTTAACCATCACCATGTCCCTTTATGGGCTCAGTACTTTCAAATGAAACGGAGGTTCCTTGTGAAATTTATTAAACAGCTTGTACGTGATCCTCCTCTTTTACTTTCTAGGGGAAAAAAGCAATGATAATAAAAATGTGGCAGGTTCAAGCTAACATAAAGCATAACATAAAGCAGCTTCAGGAAACAATATCAAACATCTTCTATATCAGTGTTTCTCAACTGGTTTTGCATGAACGCATTTGCCAGCGGATATATGCGCACGTTCCTTTGATTACAACAGCGTTCAGTCGCTTGACTACAGCAGCACATGCAGAGAAATTCTGCACCTATCTAGCAGTGTTGCATTCTTTGACAGATGACGGATCGAGTGGCAGGTGTCCATGCGGTGGCTGCTGAATATAGGATCCAAGAGCTTTATCAGGGTTTTTTTCCCCCAATAATTTTTTTCTCAGTTACTTTTAAATTTAAATCGAATTGTTTTAATGTGTCTGTGTCCAGAGATCGGACACGGAAACATTAAAACAATCCACCCAGTCGGAAAAGGATGGCTTGCCCGCTTCAGGTTGGGTGGAGAGTTCCTGCCTCGAGTGGAGGAGTTCAAGTATCTTGAGGTCTTGTTCACGAGTGAGGGGAGGATGGAACGGGAGATTGACAGACGCAGCTTCTGCAGTAATGCGGTCAATGTACCGGTCTGCAGGGCCGTGCACAGACATATTGAGGGGCAGTGCCCCAAACCAAAAAAAGGGGCACTGGGGTGGGGTGGCATTGGGGCGAGGATTGGGTGCTTGTCCATACAAATGATCCATCTTACTCTTACTATTCCTTTACTGACCGCCAGTAACTGTCTGATTTGGCTGATGCTCAGTCGGCTCTCCCTCACTCTCTGAGCCCTATTTTTTTCTCCTGACCATAGACGACACAAAATCTCATCTCAGTACTTTCGATGAATTAATATGCATATAATTTTTTAATTTCATCTTAATATCAACATTTGTGAGATTTAGTCAGTCAAACCCGTTTTGATCTAATTTTGTCTATCGAAAATAGTGATGGTTTTGTGGAGCAAATGTTATAGCTTTTATTTGGAAGTAAAAAGATAAAATTAGACCCTTGGGGTAAGATGACCCAGCCATATTTGGTACAGAAGGCCCAAAGTGGCATGTTGTTACTGGTGTTATTGTGTTTAAGTGTAATACTCATTGTAATTAACAGGGCTATTATTTAATATTTTCATGATTTAGATGTACCTTTTCAGGCATCTTCACTTTCATTAAAACCTATAGGCTAGGTTAATTGAGTGAATTCTATTATGACAAAATCTATTATGTTTTTTTTCTATTATGACATATCTTCAATTAATTAATTAAATAAGTAAATATTGATATGCCAAGTCATAAAACAATAACCTTTCAGATGATTATCTTTTAATGGAATTCAGATTTTTCAATTATTCTATGAAATTGTCAAAATAAAATTAAGTAGAATATTTTATTTAGAAGTAAATAGTAATAAGAATTATATCAAAAGTAATTTATACATTCTGTAACTATATTCTGTTTATTATATGAAATTATGCCTATATATATTCTACAAAGTAGAATATACATCAACAGCAAAGTTGGTGTTATTTATATTAGATCAGATCGGGTAAAAAAATTTGTTCTAATTCTCTTCCAAGAACGTGTATTTTGTACAAGTTGTTAGCACTATTAGAAGATCAGGAGCAAAATAATACCAAGAGAAGTACAAAAACAATCTACCAAATTACTAATTCTGCGGATTGCATACTGTTAATGCGACGACATTCTGGAACTATAGTCTCCGCTTTCCAGATTTCCACGCACAAACTGAGTGACGCTGGGGAACGAGCGGGAAAACACGGGAGCGGATTCACGGAATCTGTGGATCTTTAGCGGAGGGAAAACAGAACACTTTTAGCGGGGATGGGTAGCGACCATAAACTGCGAGAGGGGCACCTCAGCTGATGAGGGCAGAGGGGCAGTGGCTCTAGCAACCGGGCCACCCCCTGTGCACGGCCCTGCTGAGCTGTAAGACGAAGCTCTCGATTTACCGGTCAATACTCTCACCTATGGTCATGAGCTGTGGGTCATGACCGAAAGGACAAGATCCCGGATACAGGTGGCCGAATTGAGCTTTCTCCACAGGGTGGCTGGGCGCTCCCTTAGAGATAGGGTGAGAAGCTCGGTCAACCGGGAGGAGCTCAGAGTAGAGCCAGCTGAGGTGGCTCGGGCATCTATTTCGGATGGCTCCTGGACGCCTTCCCAGGGAGGTGTTCTGGGCACGTCCCACTGGGAAGAGACCCCGGGGAAGACCTAGGACACGCTGGAGGGATTATGTCTCCCGGCTGGCCTGGGAACGCCTCGATATTCCCCCAGAAGAGCTGGAAGAAGTGTCTGGGGAGAGGGAAAGGGTGTCTCTTCCAGAAGGAAGTCTGGGTGTCTCTGCTTAGACTGTTGCCCCGTGACCCCGGCCCCGGATAAGCAGAAGATGTTGGATGGATGTTTTAATGTTTCTTTTCCTCAATGAATTGAACAAATTCGTTTAAAGTTCAGAGATCCTGCCATGTGTCTCAGTTGCTAAAATGTAATCCAGTTCAAATGGACTAATAACTTGCTGTGATGTGTATCTTAAATTAATTCTCTTACCAATGTAGGCTTTGTGCGTTTCTTTTGTAGAACACTGGTTCGGCGTAAGTGATCTCTTCTGCCCGAGTCTCAACTGTTTCAACAATAATAGCAATAATAATAGCATTAAAACAACAAAACTTAACTTGATCTGTTCCTTTACAACATAAAATTATTAGGGCTGTCAACGTTAAAACATTAATGCACACATTTAATTAAATGTTTAATGGTGCAGTTTTTAAAATCAGTATAAACTAATTTAAATCATGAGAATAATTGTGTTACAATTAGCCATGTTTCCATTACATATTTGCACAAAAGTTTTGCAATATTTTCAAAATGTCAATAAAAAAACGCTTGCGAAATGGCGGCGTCTCCATTAACCGATGTTATGCAACTAAAACGTATTTTTTTCCTCTCGCGATAAGTCATTCCAGAATTATGCCACGTATGTTGCTAGGTTTATGTATATCCCAGCCACCGCACTAGCTGTGGTGTGGTGTAACACACTAGGTGTGTTATTCAAGCATGGCAAGGAAAGCCCCTTTGAGAGCTTTGTTTCTCCCTATATCTGCTTCAAGGTCTTCATGATCATTTGTGGCATTTCTTTGTTGTTTAGGCAAGGCAAGGCAAGTTTATTTGTATAGCACATTTCATACACCGTGGCAATTCAAAGTGCTTTACACAGAAATGAAGTTAAAATATTCGTAAGTGAATAAAATAAAAATATATAGTATAACAGTTATAATAGGAATTAAAAGAAATAAAAAATAAAGATGAAATCCCCTATCTGGGGTGGAAGAAAATGAATCCAGTTTAGTATTCCTGTAATTCAATTTTCTTTTATGAGTTTAATAACTGTCTCGTCTTCTGTCCGACATATGGCATCACCTTAAAAGAATGATTGTCTTTTACGCATGCCAGGTCACTTGTAAATGCAGAATAACTGTTTCCAATGCAGTTTTGCGAATATTTCCTTTTTCGAATTGGCTGAAAAACCACCTCATGTGAGTGTAAAAACTTTTTTTTTTTACGAAGTTTTTGCGAAATTGACGTGTTTCCATTGGGCGTATTTTCGATTAGCAATTTCAATTTGCCAGGGTAATGGAAACGCAGCTAATAATTGATTAAAATCGATCAAAAATATTTAGAACATATTTTAAAAGTATTATTTATATAAAACGTATTTGTAACACTTGCCTCCTCTGTCAATTTTTCTACATTTCTTGCTTATGCAGCACGTCCCAACGGCAGCTACAATCAACAGAGATCCAGCAGAGATCAGCACTATGTAAAACAAGGGTAGGCCTTGATCTGTAATGGACAAAATGAGCCATTACTATGAGTGCATATCAGCACTACAGTGTGTAACATGATAGATCAGCTTAGTACATTCATATCAACAGCAACATACCTGCACATGTGTCACAGAGTTGTGTGATGTCCAGATGTTGAGTCTGGTGGCTGATGGGATTGTTGAGCACACAGCTGTAGGTGTTGTTATCCTGATATTCCACCTCCAGAGGTAGAGAGAGACTGATACTGAGATCAGACACACTGATGCTGGACAATAAACTGTTTCCTTTGTACCAGGAGAGAGTCACATGACCCACATTCAACACTGAACACACCAGTGAACAATTTGATGATGATGAAGATGAAGAGCATTGTGAAGAGATACTGCTGATGACAGGAACAGGCAGACGAGCTGAAAAACATGAGATAATAGAGAGGAATGTGGATAAATCTAAGCAATCCTATTTTCAGTTCAATGTGTTTTGAACATGTAAATAGCTAACAAATTATGAAGGGCAGGAAAAATGACATCTCTACTCACCATAGACAGAAACTCTGAATGCTTTTGATGATCGTTTCGCTCCAATTATCTGTAGTTCATAATCTCCAGCATGTTCAGTTGTGATGTTTGTAATTGTCAGAGATCCAGTTTGATCGTCCAGCTTCAGTCTGTCTCTGAATCTCCCATCAGGACCATCATAAGTGGAGAGTAACCTAGCAGCTCTATTGATTTGAACTATGAGAGACTTTTCAGCTCCAAATTTCCACAATATGTCTTCATCTTCATGTACTTCAGTCGGATCAGAGTTTAAAGTGACAGAATCTCCCTCCATCACTGACACTGAATCACCAAACACACCTGGAGAACGGGACAATGTTTTGTCACAGATTAATATCTTACAAAGCCTGAAATCAGCTTTTAAACCTTTAAATGTGAATTGAAATACAGCAGCAGAGATGCTAAAGAAAATCAGACATGTGTGAATCAATCTTCAATGTGTTTTAAAATTATCTGTAGAGCTAAATAAATGTAAAGTTACATGATAAATACAGCTTGGGAGTACAAGTTTAATTATGCTGGATATGTTCAATTTGTTTTTTATTATTGAATTAATTTTCATGACATTTGTAGTTGTGTGAATTATTTGTAGCAGTAGCGTTTTACTCTGAAATGCAAATAAATGACACCACAAAAAAAAAAGATGTATAACTTACCAATCAGACGGCAGCAGCACAAACAGAACAAAGCAAGTGTGTGAAACATTTTCACCTCTTCAGTGAAAACTGATTTAATAAGACTATCCGCGGATAAGACTCAAACTGTTTATAACAAACGTAACAGAACTGATAATCTAACCCTCCCCCGACCGAGTTGGACCCTCCTATAGTGCACACACACAACCGCTCTGTATGTTATACTAGCATAGTCTTAAGTCTTTAATAAGACTATATGTGATACAACTATGCTTTTTAAGGTGGAAAACCTTTGATTCTTTGAAATGTATTTGCTTGACTATGTTCAAAATTTAAAAGTGGAATGTTGTGTGAATATTGGATGAACATGGTAGTGAAATGGAGCGTGTATATTTATTCAGCTCTTATTTTTAGTGTATGGAAAATGTACAAAGTTAAAAGGGTGTCTGGTTTTTCTGTAGCTCATCTTCTGAGTCAAACTGAAACCTGCTGCGGTCGGTGTTCTTCAGAGATGTGGTTTGATCTGTTGAGTGGACAAACTTGTTTGTGTGAGAGGATGGCTTATCAGAGCATCCGTGTTCATAAGTGAAGAGCTTCCTGTCCTGATATGATCTAATCTGTGGAAACAATAAACCATGATGAGAAACTCTCTTGACACTGAAAAAAACGCAATAGATAAAATAAAATTTAATAAAATTTATGTTGTTTTTAAAAATAAATCGAAACTTTTATATCAAGTTAGTAAAAAAACTAAACATTTTCACACAGGTTGTACTCGGTTTGCCACTGCTTTATTACAGCTCCCCTTATACACTCACCTAAAGGATTATTAGGAACACCATACTAATACTGTGTTTGACCCCCTTTCGCCTTCAGAACTGCCTTAATTCTATGTGGCATTGATTCAACAAGGTGCTGAAAGCATTCTTTAGAAATGTTGGCCCATATTGATAGGATAGCATCTTGCGGTTGATGGAGATTTGTGGGATGCACATCCAGGGCACGAAGCTCCCGTTCCACCACATCCCAAAGATGCTCTATTGGGTTGAGATCTGGTGACTGTGGGGGCCATTTTAGTACAGTGAACTCATTGTCATGTTCAAGAAACCAATTTGAAATGATTCGAGCTTTGTGACATGGTGCATTATCCTGCTGGAAGTTATGGAGGACGAGAAATGACTTCAGTGTAAATAAGTAAATAAATGAATAAATACGTAAATGCAGAAAATAAATAAATAAATAAATATAGAAATACATAAATAAATACGTAAATCCAGAAATAAATAAATATAGAAATAAATAAATAAATAAATATATGAATAAATAAATAAATATAGAAATACATAAATAAATTAATAAATAAATAATTAAATGCTGAAACAAATAAATGCAGAAATAAATGAATAAATAAATAATTAAATTCTGAAATAAATAAATGCAGATATGCATAAATGAATGAATACATAAATAAATACATTTGTCAAAAGTATAATTTTTAATTGTGCTAATATGATTTAGTTCAGCTCAGTGCTGATATGGATGTAGACTTGGATCCAGCTGTGTTCACCGGTCTTCAAGACGCAGCAGGCCAGCTTCACATGCGCTCAGAAACGGAGACAAACATGGGACGTCCACCATACCTAACATCCATATCAGCACTGAGCTGAACTAAATCATCGACTACACGTTCCAAACGAAACAGAAGGTAGTCGCTTGGTGCATGATCTATATCATTTGCTACTAAACGCAAATCATTAGCAAGGGTACTTAAAAAACCCGCAATTAAACAAAACTATCCACAGTAACAGCCCAGATGGCTCTGGTACAGCGGCAGCCGTAACAACGATAACGATCCTGTTTGACCAATCCTGCATTGAGAGAGGACCGCCTACCTTATTAGCATACCTACCTACACATAAATAAATAAATGTAGAAATGCATAAATAAATAAATAAATAAATGTAGAAATACATAAATAAATGTCGAAAAAGTATGGTATAACACAAATGATACAAAAATAGCACAATTATAAATTATACTTTTGACAAATGTATTTATTTATGTATTCATTCATTTATGCATATCTGCATGTATATATTTCAGAATTTAATTATTTATTTATTCATTTATTTCTGCATTTATTTATTTATTTCAGCATTTAATTATTTATTTATTCATTTACTTATGTATTTCTATATTTATTTCTTCATATATTTATTTATTCATTTATTTATTTATGTATTTCTATATGTATTTATTTATTTATTTATTTATTTCTGCATTTACGTATTTATTCATTTATTTATACTTAAGTCATTTCTCGTCCTCCATAGAAGTAGCCATCAGAGGATGGGTAAATGGTGGTCATAAAGGGATGGACATGGTCAGAAACAATGCTCAGGTAGGTCGTGGCATTTAAACGATGCCCAATTGGCACTAAGGGGCCTAAAGTGTGCCAAGAAAACATCCCCCACACCATTACACCACCCCCACCAGCCTGCACAGTGGTAACAAGGCATGATGGATCCATGTTCTCATTCTGTTTACGCCAAATTCTCTACCATCTGAATGTCTCAACAGAAATCGAGACTCATCAGATCAGGCAACATTTTTCCAGTCTTCAACTGTCCAATTTTGGTGAGCTTGTGCAAATTGTAGCCTCTTTTTCCTATTTGTAGTGGAGATGAGTGGTACCCGGTGGGGTCTTCTGCTGTTGTAGCCCATCCGCCTCAAGGTTGTACGTGTTGTGGCTTCACAAATGCTTTGCTGCATACCTCGGTTGTAACGAGTGGTTATTTCAGTCAAAGTTGCTCTTCTATCAGCTTGAATCAGTCGGCCCATTCTCCTCTGACCTCTAGCATCAACAAGGCATTTTCGCCCACAGGACTGCCACATACTGGATGTTTTTCCCTTTTCATAACATTATTTTTAAACCCTAGAAATGGTTGTACGTGAAAATCCCAGTAACTGAGCAGATTGTGAAATACTCAGACCGGCCCGTCTGGCACCAACAATGGCAAACCATGCCACGCTCAAAATTGCTTAACACTAGAAGCGCCAGAATTCCAAAACTACTAGAACAGCCGTGAGGGGTCATTTTGACCGCTATATTATAAACTCTATAATCTCTAAATAAATTGCCCAAATGAGAGATTAATATATTAACTGTGTTAGGATATCTTAAAAAAAAAACAAATAACACCAACATGTAAATGTTTTATTTAGTTAAAAATGATAATTATACATTTAGAAATATTCGCATCATTTCATGGTAAAATGTAATTATTGCATATTCAGTATTTCTCTGTATTTATTTTACATAACTCAGAACAACAAAATAACATTTAAAATGATCTATTTGATTATGATTTTTTTTTACAACATTTATGATACATTATAACACAAAACATAAGCTGGAAACAAGCAGCTCTCAAGTTAAAAAGAGTCACGAACGAAGTTTGGAACCATAAAACGATTACGCTACAAATGTTATATTAATATATCTATATCGTGCTCGGCTATTTAAGATTCACAGTCAACACAAGTTACTTCTGTTCTTCTCGCACAATTTCCACACACGGGTTTGTGGCATTTGCAGCAGGTGTCGTGCGTTTTATTTTGTTTGCAGATTCTCCGCACCTGGCACTGTCTCCGTTTTGGTGTCAGTTGCGGAGGTTGATTTTGCTTTTGGTTGGGACCTTGTGTCAACTGCGATGCTGCCCTTTTTCCCTCCATGAACTCCGCTCTCAGCTCCTCTGCCAGTCGCAGCAGGAACTTCCACCGGGCAATGTTGCTGCTGGTGCACTCCTTGAAGAGGATGTGGGCATTGATTCCAGCAAGGTCGAGGATGTTGCAAAATACAGCCACTGGCCATCTACGCGTACCGCCTTTCACAGAGTATGCCCGTGCCATCTGATCTAGGACATCCACCCCATACTTGGTGTTGTTGTAATAGGTCACAGACTCCAGCTTTGCTTTCGGCCCATCGGTGATGCCCACGCTTGTGTGCACGGAGCTCAAAATGCACACATTCTTCCTCGGCTTTCCCTGGTATATTGTGAGCGTCGCAACCGCACATTTTAGCACTTTTGTGTTATACAACTCCGCTTGCTCTTTTGCGGATGGGGGCAACTCGCGCTTACTTTTTCCCATAGTGCCAACCAGGCTGGTCTTCTTGGCATGTAAGGCGGTGGCCAGTTTCAGTGAACTGCGGGAAAGAACAATAGAATCGCGTGAGCGGTTAATATGACCGTTATGGCTTTAATAGGTAGAAATGCTCATATTTTTTCCCCCTTTTATATAATTTATATAAAATCTATTGTAAGTAAAAATAGAAACACTTTTAGGAAAAGTCACAAATCAGCAAGATTATTTTTTTTTTTTCAACAAAGTTATTGTACTTATAGATTTCAAAACGGTCATTTTGACCGTCATGGCAGTTCTAGTGTTAAATCACCTTTCTTTCCCATTCTGACATTCAGTTTGGAGTTCAGGAGATTGTCTTGACCAGGACCACACCCATAAATGCATTGAAGCAACTGCCATGTGATTGGTTGATTAGATAATTGCATTAATGAGAAATTGAACAGGTAATCCTTTAGGTGAGTGTACATTTTACATTTTGTTGTAAAATAATTGAATGCCGTATCCATATGGGAAGTGTTTACAAACTCTCAGCTGCAGTAAGGAACTTTGTGGGGGAAAAAAACCTCAATGGCATCCAACCTTTGGTTCCATTGACATATACAGACCAGGCATAACATTATGACCTAATATTGTTTTGGTCCCTCTTTTGCTGCCAAAACAGCCCTGACCCGTCGAGGCATGGACTCCACTAAATGATTACACACCTGAAGGTGTGTTGTGGTATCTGGCACCAAGATGTTAGCAGCAGATCCTTTAAGTCCTGTAAGTTGGGAGGTGGGGCCTCCATGGATCTGACTTGTTTGTTCAGGACATCCCACAGATACTCGATTGGATTGAGATCTGGGGAATTTGGAGGCCAAGTCAACACCTCAAACTTGCTGTTGTGCTCCTCAAACCATTCCTGAACTTTGAATTTTTGTTTTGTGACAGGGCGCATTATCTGCTGAAAGAGCCACAGCCACAAGGGAATACCGTTTCCATGAAAGGGTGCACATGGTCTGCAACAATGCTTAGGTAGGTAGTGCGTATCAAAGTAACATCCACATGGATGGCAGGACCCAAGGTTTCCCAGCAGAACATTGCCCAAAGCGTCACATTGCCTCCGCCGGCTTGCCTTCTTCCCATAGTGCATCCCGGTGCCATGTGCTCCCCAGGTAAGTGACGCACACGCACCCGGCCACGTGTTTCATCAGACCAGGCCACCTTCTTCCATTGCTCCGTGGTCCAGCTCTGATGCTCACGTGCCTAATGTTGCCACTTTCGGCGGTGGACAGGGGTCAGCATGGGCACCCTGACTGGTCTGCAGCTATGCAGCCCCATACGCAACAAACTGCGATGCACTGTGTATTCTGACACCTTTCTATCAGAACCAGCATTAACTTCTTGAGCAATTTGAGCTCCAGTAGCTCGTCTGTTTGATCAGACCACACGAGCCAGCCTTCGCTCCCCATGTGCATCAATGAGCCCTTGGCCGCCCATGACCCTGTCACCGGTTCACCACTGTTCCTTTCTTGGAGCACTTTTGATAGACACTGACCACTGCAGACCGGGAACACCCCACAAGAGCTGCAGTTTTGGAGATGCTCTGACCCAGTCGTCTAGCATCACAATTTGGCGCTTATCAAACTCGCTCAACTCCTTACGCTTGTCCATTTTTCCTGCTTCTAACTCATCAACTTGTTGGCAAAATGTTCACTTGCTGCCTAATATATCCCACCCACTAACAGGTGCTCTGATGAAGAGATCATCAGTGTTATTCACTTCATCTGACATAATGTAATGCCTGATAGGTGTATATACGGTTGTTTATGTTATAACCATAAGATATCTTCTATTGTTGTTATTATTATTATTGTTACTACTGTAATTATTATTGACATCACTGTCGCCGTCCTCACGAAATGTTATCGTTGCCATCTTTAGCATTGCTATTGTTTTTATTACTATTGTTATTATATATATATATATACTTTTTTTTTGTATGAGTACTACTACTGTTGTTGTTATCATTATTATCAATGTTATCTATTATTATTGATATTACTATTTCCGTCAACACAACTTCATCACCATCTTTAGTATCATTATTGTATGATTACTGTTGTTATTATTATTACTGATATTACTGTTGGCGCCATCACAAAATAGTATCATTATTATTATACATGCGATTACTATTTAAATACTTCCACTATTACTATTATTATCTGTCATTTCTGATTATTTTTCATTGCTGTTATTATTACTGCTGTTTTATTGTTGTTTTTGTGTTTTGTTGTTGTGTTCTGTGTTCACCCTATGTTGTAAGTTTTGCACTCCTAAATAAAAAATTAAAAAAATAAGATATCTTCTAAACCAGGGGTGCCCAATCCTGTTCCTGGAGATCCACCTGCAAAGTTCAGATCTAACCCTGCTACAGGTCTGGTCTGGATTTGTAAAATGTCCTGGGCTAACAAACATGAACAGCAACATCTACAACAGACAAGGACTCTGAAATGGAAGCACTTGATATTTTCTATTACCAGTCAGAACACGGAAAGGAAGCCGTGCACATTTAGGCTACAATGTATTTGAAACGAGATCACAAATTCACTTCACAACATTCATATTTCATATTCCTCTCAATGAGAATAGCAGCATCTATTTATAGCAAGCAAGTAAAAGTATTCTTGGAGATGTTATTTTCTGCTTTAGACACTAGAGTGCAACGATGTGCTTGTGTTACATTGGCCAAAATGTCCAGCAGATCATATTGTTATACTGCAATCACTGTGCAATGCAGTTAAAGGGTTAGTTCACCCAAAATTGAAAATAAAGTCAGTAATTACTCACCCTCATGTTGTTCCAACCATGTAAGACCTTCGTTCATCTTCGGAACATAATTTAGTATATTTTTGATGAAATCTGAGAGCTGTCTCACTCCTCCATAGGCTTTCAGAGGGACTGAAACTTGATGGCCCAGAATAGTAAGTAAAAATGTCATTTAAGGAGTCCAAATGACTACAGTGGCTCTGTATTAAGTCTATCATGCGACGAAAATACTTTTTGAGCGGAAAAACAACAAAAATAACGACTTTATCACACTAGTATTGTTGTTCAATTTGAGCCTCTGACGAGAGTTTGCAGGAGTGCCACGACGCATGCGCGAGAACTGAGATTAGTAGTAGTAGAAGAAGAACGCCGTAATCTCAGGCTCAAATTGAACAACAATAATAGTGGGATAAAGTCGTTATTTTTGTTGTTTTTCCGCTCAAAAAGTATTTTCTGAGATTACGGCGTTCATCTTCTACTACTACTAATCTCAGTTCTCGCGAATGCGTCGTGGCACTCCCGCGAACTCTCGTCAGAGGCTCAAATTGAACAACAATAATAATACAAAAATACTGACTTTATTTTCAATTTTGGGTGAACTAACCCTTTAATATCCAGTTCAATTTCCTAAAACGAATAAAACAAGAACAGTAAATGACAGTCAAAGGAGCACAGTGAAGGGTGTGATTAATATTTAATAATGAATACAGGTAAATTTCCATATGATAAACTAAACGTAGAAGAGTTTACAAACTTTCATACATCACAATAACACCAAAAGATATGATACAGAGAGTGAAAAGAAAACAGACATATCCTAGCAGAGAAAAATGGTCAAAAGGTGCGAGTCAGTGTCCAGTATTAACTCTAACATCAGATCCAGTATTTGATCATCGTTTTTTGGGGACATTTTCATACACAGCAGCACCCGTCTTTGATTTCTGAAAGGAAACAAACTCAATTAGGAACCTGCTGATGCAACAGTTTTAAAGCTAATATTAGAATTTTGCTTCAAATTTATTAATTGCAGACAAATTCCACAATGCTGATCAGAAAAAAAAAAACGTTTTCTTTAATAATTTATTTAACCAAATATTTATCTGAAGTCTCGATTATTTCACAATGTAGAACTGAAGCATCTACACAGAAGCACAAGAAGAGCAGCTAGAGCAGGGGTGTCCAAATGCGGCCCGGGGATACATTTCAAACGGCCCACAGCTTGTCTATTAAAATATAAGTGGCCCGCCACACATAATTGACAAATCGTGCCATTTCACAATGTCAACACAAGGTGACAGTACTAGATTTTAGGCCAGGGAAACGCAGCAAAAGCAGAACGAAACTGTCTGATTTATACTTCTGCGTCTGACCTGCGGCGTAATAATCAACAGACTTTGAGCCGTCCCATGAGTGCAGCGGCGCAATGATATTACACAGCGCCTGGAAATAGTCCCAGCGCTCCCTGTGTAAGCAGATCGTCACGTTGGTTATGTTGACAGAAGTTAGCCACTGTGTAATATCATTGCAGATGCTAACGGTCTAATCAGATTCAATTATCTGTGCTAAGCTATGCTAAAAGTGCTAGCGCCAGACCCGGAGATCGGCTGAATGGATTCGAAAACGGTAAAACTTAACTGTTTAACTCAAGGGGAGACGGGAAATGAGCCTATTTTCAAAAATAGTGGCATTTTCCTTTAAGATTTAAAAGTTTCAATTGATTATGTGTATTTTGGCCAGAGATGCTGGAACAGGCTCCAGCAGATCTTACACAGGACAATGGATGATTGGATTTGATATGTGTATTTTCATCTGGACGATATCTATAATTTGCCGTTGCCAATCCGCCAACTGTTTAGAAGTAGCACAGGCATGAGGAGTACATCAGAAATAGAATGAGGAGTGAGTAAAAAGCAATACTGATCTGTGCTAATACATTTTGATTTATGCTAATTAATGTTTTTAGGTACAAACAGTACATACACTTAATATAAAAAGGTTAAAATCATGCTTAAAAACATTTTGATCCACACCCTATTGAACACTGTAAAAAAATAACAACAAAAATTTTTTTTTACGTAAAATATATAGATTTTTAGTTTTATTTTAAATTGTACTCAAAACTTGCAAAATTTACAAACAATAAATTTAAATTAACAACTGTTATTTGACGTATTATGCCATTCATGACAAATTACATTTAGTAATTCTCATTTTTTTTATACAGAAAATGTATTATTTAATACAATCTTTGCTGTTTTCTTCAGTTACATAGAAATGTATGTAAAAATTACAAAAATAATGCTGATAATAGTTCGTAAAATCACCACTAGATGGCAAAAAGGGACAGTTGGCACCATTGAAAAGTTAAGGGTCAAGAGGGCAAACACTGATCACCATAAGGGTGACTTTTAACGTTATTATTTTCAATAAAAGATTAACATCTAAACCTCATCTTAATTCTCAATAAGAACTTTAGTATGAAATATATGAAGTGAAACTGGTTTGTAATAAGTAAAGATGCTGAGATATTGAGAGATCTGTTAGTGTTTAATGTTCTGTTGGGATTTAAAGGGTTTCTGTTGTCTGAGTTTCATGAGGTTACCATTGTGCTGAAGAGTAGAGCCTGTGCTTCAGTCCAGGATGGGCCAGAAAACATTGGTGTTATGCTGCATGTTGCTTTGTTTAAAGGGGTCGTAAACCACGATTTGACTTTTCTAACTTTAGCTAGTGTGTAATGTTGCTGTTTGAGCATAAACAACATCTGCAAAGTTACAACGTTCAAAGTTTAAAGCAAACGGAGATATTTGCTTTTAAAGAAATCAGTTTCTAAGGACTACAGCAAACGGCCGCTAGGGACTATTACACATTCCTCCAGGGTCTCTGACATCACCAGCCCCAATATTTACATAAAGCCCTCCTCCGAGAATATGAAATAAGGGGGGGCGAGGCCATTTTGTATCGCCGCAGGGAAGCGTTGTTGTGGTTAGTAGGCTGGAGTGTTGTTGCCAATGCCGACGAAATGCTGTTATTTTCATCTGGAGTGCAGGTCCACTTTCTTCAGCCTTCCTAGGGACGGGGCAGCGTTGCAGTGCTTTTAACATACAACGTTTTATGCATGCGTGTAAGAGACATGAGGGGGACACGATCACATTTGCAGCAGATATATACTGCCCATCACAAATCAAAGCACGAGACAGACAGGGGTCGGAGGAGAAGATTGGAAAATGTGACATAATGGACAATATTCGTCTGTATTTGCAATACATGAGCCGCGGTTCAGCTGCACGAGACAGGCGGGCACGCGCGGCTACCGCTGCACATCTCCCGCTGCACATTTCATGGAGGAAAGCTTCCACAATCTTCGCGAGTTCAATCAAGATGGATTTATAAACAGAAGCTGTTTACGGGCTACAACCTGTAAGTGTGATTTATTTTTCGTCGATGTGTTTTCCTGTAATAGTTTGTGTTGTTAATTGTAGCCTACGTTGTAGCAAGGAAGTAAACATGACAACGCTGTTTGGCTCTGCAAACCAGTTTGTTAAATGCTCATTCATACTTAACGTTATCTGACAAACATCTAACGTTACTAACTGTTTTAAATCTCAACAGTGAACTTGGCATTAGTGTAAATTATTATTTGATTAGAGCTTTTATGTATTGTTTATCTACAGGCATGCTAAACATGGTTCTGTGTTTGATTTGGATACTACAGTAAAGCCAATGTTTAGTGTTCGTTCTTGTGACAGATATTTGGCTATAATCGTTCTAAAAATACTAAAGTAACAGTGCCATTCAGTAGCGATCACTATAGATTCGCAGTCTTTACTCTTGAGGACTGAACAGGTTCTGCTCGATCATCTTCACTAAAATTGTCTGGGTCTGATTCGGGCTCTTGGTATGGTTTCATTGACGCTAGCGTACACAAAGCACAGGCTAGTAGCCTGAGGCTACCGGTAAAGGGAAGGGGCGTGACGCTTCCGAGAAACGTGCTCTAGGCGGTTAGCCAATCACAGCACACTGGGCCAGCTAACCAATCTGAGCCCATTGCGTATTTTTGAGGGACTGGCTTCATAGAATCCAGAAACCATCAGAACGTTTTTACAAGGAGGGACAGAGCAGTGTAGAATAAAGGTCAAATATATGAAAAATACTGCATTTTTAAAAAAACGAAGCATGAACACATGTTACAGTGCACCCCACAAACACAATCAAGCCTTCGAAAGAGTGTGCTTTACCACCCCTTTAAAGACAGTAGCTGTGTTACAGTGATTATGTCTATATTAGCTCATGCATGTGTGCTATTGCTAGCTAACGGTTAACTGCAAGAGATTTACAATTTACAGTGAAATATCTGTTTTTCTGTAAACCTTTCAATCAAAATTTCTGTATTTTTTTTCCTTTGAATTTTATTAATTAGGATATTTTAGTTTAATTTTACAGTTTTTGTTTGGCAGCCTTAGCTGCCAGTCATTTGACCATTTTTTTTACGTTTACGTCGTCTTTTTCTTTTACAAGTGAAGGCAATAATAATAATGGCTGGGCCATTTTTCACACGCCTGTTCACTGACCATCTGATGCTGCAAATTTCAATCACACTGACTGACTTGCAACATCTTACCTTTTTTCCTGTTGTTGGTTTCAAAAATGCTGAATCAGTTCTGTCTTCCTCCCGGGTCTGAACTGCAATAATACAGATGAGTTAAAAACAACAGTGCTTGCATTCTTGTATATCATTCTGTACATCTGATTCAAATTAATATTTGTAGTTAATATTTAGTACATTTCTGACCGGTTTTTCTACATTTACTGCAGATGCAGAAGATCCCAACTGCAGCAACAATCAACAGAGATCCAGCAGAAGAGATCAGCACTATCAGAGAGACTGAGAATGGAAGAACTGAAGGAGACTGTGAAAGAGTCTGTGGAAGCAGTGCTGTAACGGCTAAAGAGAGACAGTCATTAGCGTAAAGAATGTGTCAGTCTACAAGAGATTAGGGCTGCGTTTCCCAAAATCATCTTGAGCTAAGTTGATCATAGAGAACACTGGTGGCAAAGGTCTCCACGATCAAATTGGGCTCACAATGCTTTTGGGAAACACAGCCCAGGTCAATAAATAAACACATATATCAGCCGTGCTGCCATACCTGCACATGTGTGACAGAGTTGAGTGATGTTGGGATGTGTGGTCTGGCTGCTGATGGGATTGTTGAGCACACAGCTGTAGGTGTTTTTATCCTGATATTCCACCTCCAGAGGTAGAGAGAGACTGATGCTGAGATCAGACACACTGATGCTGGACAATAAACTGTTCCCTTTGTACCAGGAGAGAGTCACATGACCCACATTCACCACTGAACACACCAGTGAACAATTTGAGGATGAACATTGTGAAGAGTTTCTGCTGATGACAGGAACAGGCAGACGAGCTGGAAAACATGAGAGAATAAACAAATCTGAATAAATCTAATGTTATTTTCCATTCAATGTGTTTAGTAACTGTTTAGTGTGATCACAGTGAGTGTTTCTATGATCTGAAACTAAAAAATGTTTCCAGCAGAAATGTAAAAATCTGGGTTACAATGAGATTCACAAGGGCAGTGAATGGGGCAGATCCACAAACATTAAAATACTCACTGTTTCAATAGTACAGCGACAAGAAGTGAACAATATGACTGTTAACATGAGTTTATTGTGGAAAAAAAACTACCCACTATCCTTTTCTGTGTAAAGTTATATTTAACTTTGTCGCTTTGACATCCCAACACCATAAACACTCAAACAAATGTGTGGCGAGCAGCGAGGCTGAGGGACCGTGAGAGCGGGACGTCTTACGGAGGAGTTACGAGAGTGTGAGGGACCAAGCAGTCGAGGGCAAAGGACACAGGGTTTCCAACCAAAAATTATTTATTAAATGCAAAGAAAACAAAATTACAAATTAAATAACTGACTGAAAATAAAGTCAGGTCTAGGCTCATGACAATAGTAAACTAAAGGAACTCAAAACTAACAACAGTAATCAAACAAACAAACTAAACAAAGAAAACATGGCCTCCCCAAATGACACACATGGGGAACTTATATACACACAGGACTAGTCCATTAGACATACACAGGGAACATCACAAATATCACTTAGCACAACTACAATAAATAAAGTAATTAACTTCAGAAATAAGAAATGGGCCATAAACAAAATAATGTGCCCAAATAATTAGTCAACAAAATATAAATAGAATTCTAATAAACAAAAACAAACATACAGTCAATCATACACCCCCCAGCTAATTGGCAACATGGATTAGCCCAACTGAACAAAATGGCAGCAACTGACGCCAACCGGTCCTTTATTGGAATGGACCTCCACCGGAGCGCAGTGTCCCAGACAGCGCCAAACCTCCGCTCTTCCCACGTAAGCAACTTAAACTCAAAAGAAATAAACATTAACACAATATACCACTAATAACTGGAAAGTGTGCACCCAACCCAGTCATATATGGTAAGTGTAAATTATAAATAAAGTGGGTAAAAATGAACCAAATTTGTGTGTGTCTTTATTATGAAATGTATAGGATGATCTACAACTAAATATTTAATTCTAAAATGTAATAAAGAACAACCAAAATAACATGTAAACAAACAAAAGGGGAAAAGGCATGTCAGTGTGTGTGGCTTAGTTACCGCCTTGCTGTGTGGCCACGTCGTCGGCCATCACAGAGAGCATAAAGGAGGAGCGACGACAGTGAAGGACGAGAGAGGACCAGGCCTGGACTTTATGCTCCTGTAACTCCTCCGTGAGACTGCTGGCGCTCATCATCACTAATGACCGCTGCCTCGTCCCGCTCTCACGGTCCCCCAGCCTCGCCACAAAATGATTTACAGTTTACATCCGGAAAGTATTCACGGCGCTTCACGTTTTCCACATTTTATGTCACAGTCTTATTCCAACATGGATTAAATTAATTATTTTCCTCAAAATTCTACAAACAATACTCCATAATGACAACATGAAAGAAGTGTGTTTGAAATCTTTGCAAATGTATTAACAATAAAAAAATCACAAGTACATAAGTATTCACAGCCTTTGCTCAATACTTTGTTGAAGCGCCTTTAGCACCAATTGCAGCCTCAAGTCTTTTTCAGTTTGATGCTACAAGCTTGGCACACTTATTTTTGGGCCGTTTCTCCCATTCTTCTTTGCAGGACCTCTCAAGCTACATTTACATTTACATTTATGCATTTGGCAGACGCTTTTATCCAAAGCGACTTACATTGCATTCAAGGTACACATTTTACATTTTGTCCGTTCTTGCTTTCCCTGGGAATCGAACCCATGACCTTGGCGTTGCTAGCGCCACACTCAACTGTCTGAGCTACAGGAAAGCTTCAGGTTCAGGTTCAGATCTCACCAGAGATGTTCAATCGGGTTCACGTCTGGTTGGGCCACTCAAGGACATTCACAGAGTTGTCCTGTAGCCACTCCTTTGTTATCTTGGCTGTGTTCTTAGGGTCGTTGTCCTGTTGGAAGATGAACCTTCATGCCCAGTCTGAGGTCCAGAGCACTCTGGAGCAGGTTTTCATCAAGGATGTCTCTGTACATTGCTGCATTCATCTTTCCCTTGATCCTGACTAGTCTCCCAGTTCCGGTCGCTGAAAAACATCCCCACAGCATGATGCTGCCACCACCATGCTTCACTGTAGGGATGGTATTGGCCAGGTGATGAGCGGTGCCTGGTTTCCTCCAGACATGATGCTTGCCATACAGGCCAAAGAGTTTAATCTTTGTTCCATCTGACAGTCCTTCAGGTGCCTTTTGGCAAACTCCAGACGGGATGTAATTTGCCATCTGGCCACTCTACCATACAGGCCTGATTGGTGAAGAGCTGCAGAGATGGTTGTTCTTCTGGAAGGTTCTCCTCTCTCCACAGAGAAACGCTGGGTCCTTGGTCACCTCCCTGACTAAGGCCCTTATCCCCCGATTGCTCAGTTTGGCCAGGCGGCCAGCTCTAGGAACAGTCCTGGTGGTTCCAAACTTCTTCCATGTATGGATGATGGAGGCCACTGTGCTGATTGGGATCAATGCTGCAGAAAATTTTCTGTACCCTTCCCCAGATCTGTGCCTTGATACAATCCTGTCTAGGAGGTCTACAGACAGATTGACGCGCACTCTAACGGCTGATATTGCCCACAATCCATTGCGAGATTGACGAGGATTCGATTAGAACTACAAACACGGATAAAAAGTGTTAAAAAACTACAAACATGATGGTTGTGAGAGTCCGACGGTTAAGTAGAGAGATTAAGATTAAGGGGTTTGAGTGAGCAATAATCAGTATTTAACCTGAAGAAAAGATATTTATTCCGTGTAATCCACATTATATTTCATCTGCAGCAGCATTGTGAACTTTTGTAATGATATACGTGGCCATTTAACTTTTAAATGCATCATTATATTTAAATTGCAAACACATGAGGAGAGTCTCTGCATTAAATACTCGCAAATGGCAGATCAACGTGCTACTACATTTCTCTCTAATACGGTAGGAAATGAAATTGAATGTGACGACGATGATTGACAGGGCAGTTTAAACGGTGACGGGATGCATGTAACTTAGCAACAGAGTCCGTTAAAGATGACAAAGCAGTATGTCCCAAAGCTTGCATACTCTTCTGCTACACACTCAAAAGTATGTACTTTTTCCTCACAAAAAGAGTACATACTTTTTGGTGATTGTTAGGCTGCATTAACTAGGTCTGCCAGAACCGGGAACACTTCCCATATTACCTGATGTACTCATTAAATCATAAAAAGAATGGCATCTACCCTAATATTAGTCTCTCTATGTTTACTGTAGTCTGCCGGATCCAGATCAGATGGTGGACCTGCGCCTAGACATGACCACAACGCAGCCCTGAAGTGTCGGCAGAGACCGTGTCAACTAGACTCTCCCCTGTGAAGGCCTCCTTCCCTTCCCTTCCCCTCTATACAGATAAAAACGCATGCACACATACGTATTCAAGCACGCTTGCCTATAGGCTAAACACGTAATGCTTGCGTACATGTCGTTGCCATTTTCACAGATTCACCTTTTTTGGGGTTTGCACAGGGATGATGATGGTATAGTTTCAAAACGATTTCAAACCCATTTCATGGTTTGCGTTCTCCGGCCACCAGGCGCTGTTGCCGTGCGGATGCAATCCTGAACGCATTGGGGGTTTTCTGTTTTAGTTGAGGATGGTGTTGTTTAAGTGGTGCCAAATTAAATAACTAATCAGTTTCTACAACAGAAATTAATCAATCAAAAACTTATTTGAGCTTTTCTTCCAAAACAAAATGAATTTCCTATTATCATTGAAAAGCTGCATTTTCCGGATGCACTGTACGTGAACATTTGGACAAATAAACTCTCTACTCACCATAAACAGAAACACTGAATGTTTTTGACGAATGTTCAGCTCCAAATATATCAAGTTTATAGAGTCCAGTGTCTGTGGTTCTGGTGTTTGTGATGGTCAGAGATGCAGTTTGATCGTCCAGCTTCAATCTGTCTCTGAATCTCCCATCAGGAACATCATAAGTGGAGAAGATTTGTTTCTCTCTATTGACCTTAGCTATGAGAGAGTTTTCATTTCCACATTTCCACAGTATGTCGTCGTCGTCTTGTATTTCAGTGACATCGGATTGTAGAAGGACCGATTCTCCCTCCATCACTGTCACTGCTTTAACTTCATCATCACCAAACACACCTGGAGGATAAACAGAAAAAGGTTTTATGCAGATTAGGCTCCTAATGGTTTGCGAAGGATAAAATCAGTTGCGGTTTGAATATGAATTTGTATAACATTTGTTGTCAGTGATTACTGCAGAAGTATTTTTTAAGTAATTTTAATGACAGCTGAGCCTCCACTGTTCGAGCTTCTTTGTCATAGACATTTCCATTATTCTCCATCTTTTAACATTTGAATACATTTCCATGACTTTTACAGGCATGACAATTACAATGTAAAAGTTTCCTGACAACCAGAAACCTGAATACAGTAGTAAATCTCAAAATAAAAGTTTGATTTCATTGGAGATAACAAGTGTAAATAGTGTAATCTAAACCACCGTAGCAGTAGTTTTTCACTTTGAGATATTAAGCAATAAAAATGCTTTAAAAACTTACCAGTTGGACACCTCCAGCACAAACAGAACAAAACAAACACAAGAAACATTTTCTTCACTCATGCAGTGTATGATCTAACAGGACTATTTCCTGAAAACACTCAACAAGGTGTGAATCATCTTACAACAGTTTGACCCTCCCACCTCTCTCGCTCTCGCTCTCGCTCTCGCTCTCGCTCTCGCTCTCGCTCTCGCTCTCGCTCTCGCTCTCTCTCTCTCTCTCTCTCTCTCTCTCTCTCTCTCTCTCTCTCTCTCTCGTAAAAATAGAAGAGTGGAATATTGTGTGAATCTCCTTGAATTACATAGTAAAGTAGATCTTATTGATTTTATAATTCAATTGAATATCCATGTATAAAATGTGTACTTGACAAACAAAAACAAACAAACAAAAAAACGTAAAACCATCCATCATCTCACATTGCCAGTCTGAAGTGTGACTCTAGCAGCTCATCTATTGAGTCAAACTGAAACCCCCTGTGGTCGGGTTTCTTCAGAAACATGGTTTGATCTGTTTGGTGGACAAACAGCTTTTATAGGAAAGCGGTCAATTGTTTGATGTGTGTTTAGTTTGTAGGTGAAGAGCTTCTTCCTGTCCTGCTGTTATGAACCTCACAGTCTGACTTTACCTCTGAAGGACCCCTAAAAGATCTGCTGCTAACATCTTGGGGCCAGATACCAGCACACCTTCAGGGGTCTAGTGGAGTTCATGCCACGACGGGTCAGGGCTGTTTTGGCAGCAAAAGGGGACCTACACAATATTAGGAATGTGGTAAAAATGTTATGCCTAAACGGTGTATGTTCTCAATATTTATGCTTAAAACAAGAACAAATATCTGCCAGTTGGTTCAGAACGATTCACTTAATTTTTTTTAAATCCCATTGACAGATATTTGTTCTTGTTTTAAGCATAAACTCACTTCATTTTGTCCAATTTCTCAGAAAACAAGGTTTCATATCTTCATTTTGCTTCTCAAGTAAATGTATCTTGAGAATGATTAGATATTTGCATTCGAAAATAATCTGTTCATCACATAAAGCGATCGAGTCTCTTCACAAAATTTGGACTAAACCACTCGATTCATATGAATCATGGTTTTATGATCTATGAACTTTTTGACCCTTTAATTTCATGACTATGAATGTAAGCCTTTCTGCTCAGAGTTAAGGCCTTTTTAAAACCCACACAGAAACCCTGAATGTATTTGTTGCATATTTAAAGGGATACTCCACCGTTTTTTCATATTAAACTATGTTATTCCCTTAACTAAGACGAGTTGATACATACCTCTCTCGTCTCAGTGTGTGCACTTAATCGCTCTGATGCGCGGTGACATTTTGATAGCACTTAGCTTAGCCCACTAAGCCCAGTTCATTCATTAGGTACCAAACAGAGATCAAGTTAGAAGCGGCCAAACACCTCCATGTTTTCCCAAGGGTTACACGAATAGTTGAATGACCAAGTATGGTGACACAAAATAAAACGTGGCACTTTTCTAAGCGGGTTAAAAAGGATAACTATAATGTATGGCGGAATAGCACTTTTGAGAGAGTACTTCGACTTGGCCCAGTAAAAAGTCACACAGAGAAAAATCCTCTCAGGAAAAACAGGATTTTTCTCGTCGTGACTTTTTACTGCGCCGAAGAGAGATCCACCAATGCAGAGGAAGCGATTCACAAATGCACAGGAAGCGATTCACAAATGAATGCAAGGCAGAGTTGTGTTTGTGACATTAAAACATATGTGTGGATATTTTTTTTATTCACAAATGTCATTGTATTTATTTGTGAATCTAATTTATTTTTGTGAAACTCCTGCATATATTTGTGGATCTCATTCTATTTATTTGTGAATTTATTTAATTGTTGTGAATCTATTTACATTTATTTGTGGATAACAATCTATTTGGTTGGAATAACGCAATAATTCTACCCCCATACTGCAACATTCATAAAGTTCATGGATAATTGTGTGTGCATTTATTAATCATTTTGAGTCTAAAATCATCCCATAGTATCTCATCTTTTAGAGATCGGAGGTGTGAAAGACCAATGCTGAAACAGCTGTGTCTTGATTCAAAGGCTGCATCTTTCGAAGGCCACGAAGGTCCGACTGAGCGTTGTTAAATGGGATGCTTAAAGAGGACTGTCCTTGTCGATTAGCAACTGTAACAGCTGCTGTTGACGCATGGGCGTCGGAACCATTGTATGTGGGTTTTTACGATCAATGATATTGGACCCACTCACTTTTATTGTCTCTAATGTCTGTTTACCTAGCCCTAACCGATAAACACTTATTATTAAAAACGTTAGACGCTTTATTTCCACTTTTCTAATATTTTCTTAATGTTTATTGAATATAAATGCCTTTCCGATCTGATACGTGATGGGAAAAGGGAGTAGAGCGAGTTAGGCAAAAGGCGGATTCGAGCCATGTGTCTTACCCCTACACTATTGCAGCTCTCAATGATACAGTGATTTCTGTAATCTTGTCTTGCCCAACCAGACGTTTAGTAAACAAGGCGGTATATTTTGTCTGGCTATCACCAGACCAAGCTCAATTTAAGATTATAAACAAGCATAAATGAAATGACTCTGTATGCAATTGGATAGTCCTTCAACCAATCAGACCACAAGAGGCGTGATCAACGGGCAATGACCCATCGCTTCTCTATCCGTCATCGTGTTAAACCCGCCAAAAGGTGGATAAGCCAGTCTGTGATTGGTTCCCGCAAAAGTGTAACAGAAGCAGGATAAATTAATGTACAGGTTTCCAGACTGAGTTGCAGGGCGAAATCAAATCGCCGGCAGATCAAGCTGGGTTAACCCAGTCTACGGTATTATTTTTCTAAGAGAAAACCCACCCACATTTATTTTTGCTTCCGACGCGTCGACAAGAGACTGTAGTGTTTGTACAGGACTTTTTTGAACCGTCTGAAAACAAAACAGGGTTCACAAACTGTCTAAATATGTTCATCATGGTCCATTTCTTTATATAATAAATAAACTTTATATAATCACATCTTAGTAAGATATAAGTTAACATTTGAACCGCTTTATTATTATTATTACTACATTTGTATCATTAGATGTTTGAGTAAGTTGAAATCCAATACTTACGTTTAAAAGTGTAATTCGCCACTGCGCAATGAATCCTGGGGTAGGCAAGGCCGCAAAGAATCCATTTGTTGTATCCTTCATTTCAAAGGAAACGAAAGACGCATTTGAAGGAGCCTTCGAATTGGGACAGCGTTCACCACGTGCTGTAACACAATCGGCCTTCGAATGATGCAGCCTCTGAATTGGGACACAGCAACAGTCTATAGATGAAACAGGTGGGGTTCATGACACTCAAGGGCTCCCTGCAGTTTTCTGCCGAAATAAACACATTCTTCACTCTAATGCACGTCATCCACACTGGTAAACACAAGTGGCAACAATCAAATACAAATAAAGAACAAATGTCATTGATTGTACACAACCACTCAAAATTGATTTAACCTGTTTCAAATGATGCGACACACAACCAATATACAGTGGGTACGTAAAGTATTCAAACCCCCTTAAATTGTTTCACTCTTTGTTATATTGCAACTAAAACCATTTAAGTTATTTTTTTTCTCATTAATGTACACAAAGCACCCCATATCGACAGAAAAACACAGAATTGTTGACATTTTTGCAGATTTATTAAAAAAGAAAAACTGAAATATCACATGGTTCTAAGTATTCAGACCCTTTTTATATATCTTTGCTGTGATATATTTAACTCAGGTGCTGTCCATTTCTTCTGATCATCCTTGAGATGGTTCTACACATAGATATCCATAATAAAGGCTAGATGTCTTACTGCGGAGTCTCTAACGTCATCACCGGCGGCCATCTTGTCACAGGCAGGGCTCTGTGGTACCTGATGATCTGCATGAACACAAATACTCTTCTCACTGAAATCTTGACGGATTTACAAATGATTTGGTTTCTTACAAACGTTATTAAAGTGGCTATAATTATGGATGCTTGAACAAATTATGAATAATTTTTCATACGTATGCCGCGTCATAACTACATCTCTGATATTTATAACAAACCAAACAGTTTGAAAATCGGTAGAAAATTGAGCAAGTTATGGTTATTTTAAAAGTACAAGCACCCATGAAAACAATGTTACGAGTGAGCGAGCTGCCTGTGACAAGATGGCCGCCAGGTGCGGACGTCGACCTCCATTGGCCAGCAGCGCACACGAGACATCTAGCCTTTAATATGGATATCTATGGTTCTACACCCTCATTTGAGTTCAGCTGTGTTTGATTATACTGGATTAGGAAAGCCACACGCCAGATCTGTGCCTTGCCACAATTCTGTCTCTGAGCTCTTCAGGCCGTTCCTTTGACCTCATGATTCTCATTTGCTCTGACATGCACTGTGAGCTGTAAGGTCTTATATAGACAGGTGTGTGGCTTTCTTAATCGAGTCCAATCAGTATAATCAAACACAGCTGGAATCAAATGAAGGTGTAGAACCATCTCAAGGATGATCAGAAGAAATGGACAGCACCTGAGTTAAATATATGAGCGTCACAGCAAAGGGTCTGAATACTTAGGACCATGTGATTTTTCAGTTTTTCTTTTTTAATAAATCTGCAAAAATGTCAACAATTCTATGTGTTTCTGTCAATACGGGGTGCTGTGTGTACATTAATGAGAAAAAAAAGAACTTAAATGATTTTAGCAAATGGCTGCAATATAACAAAGAGTGAAAAATGTAAGGGGGTCTGAATACTTTCCGTACCCACTGTAAGCCAGACCAGAGAGCAAACAGGTTGTTGAAGGTGGTCTACAGTGGACATGGATGAAATGAATGCCCTGTTTTGTTACAGAAAGTCATATTTTGATTAGAAACCCTATAACATTTTCCTGAGATGTTGATTTACGACAAGCAATTTCAAAATTAGTCCGATTTAAATGATAATTACAAAATACAACCATATTTCCATAAGAGTGCTAAATTTGATCACTAAATTAATGTCAGTCGAGCCATTCCACCGAATGGGTAACATTTTGTCCCCAGAACATTGTATGCATATTCATGGAAATTAACTTGTTGCATGACCCTCGCTATCTAAACCTAAAATTGATCATGAGTTATAATCACTAAAATCTTTTGTGCATTGTTGTGTGACTCCATATACCATCTATGTTTAAAAAAAAATCATAAGAAATACATATGTTATATAAAATGCACATTTTAGTCGTGCCCCCAGGTTTTCACTCAGTCCCGTTACCCTCACACATGGCCCCTTCAAAAAAACTTGGAACATGCCACAAGACACGTTTTCAACAGGAAGTTGCATCATCTGGATCTTATGCAGGCCATGAGAAGACCAAAAGTAAGTCCTCTCATTTTTATTTCTGTATATTTGATGAAATTGTAACTATGACTAAGAAGGTCAATCTCAGTGTACTGTCCTGTTACCTAAATTATTAATTTTTTTAGAGTCTCTACTTTCGTGAGATATATTTTACATTATATTTTACACAAATTGAAAAGCTTCCCATACCCACATACAGTGGTCTCTAAATACAAAATTCTGGTGTAATTTTACAGGAAATCATTTGAAGGTACATAAACCACTGCTAAAAGTGATACCTTTTGTATTTAGAGACCACTGTATGTGGGTATGGGAAGCTTTTCAATTTGGGTTGGCCAAATCCAGGCGGAAATCCCAAAAATGGTCCCAGAGCTTAATAACTCAATCCTGTTACTTTCAGTCATGTTACTTATATGAGAAATAACAGGAGTGAGTAGCAATAACAGCAGAGTCCAAAAAGAGTTTTGTTGATTTAATTGTGTAAATATTAGTTGATAATACTACTCACCTGTTTTTTTTAGTTTTACAGTAAAAAACAAAACAAAAAAACATTTAGGATAGTTTTACAATATGAATAGCATATACAGGGAGCCAGTCCACCACAAAGTGACTTTTTGTATTTATCTTTCTTATCTTTTGTAGAAGATGGAGAGAACCCATACTATGCAGGAGTCAGAAACACCCACCCATGGCATGCTACAAGGGAAGGAGCAATACACACCCGCAACCCTCTGTATTTCTCCCTTTTTGTCTTTCCTTCTCTCTCTCTCCTTTCGCTGTGAAGTATTACTAGCACATAGCAGCCTACATCCCTTCAAAAGAAATCTCACTCGCACACATATACCCACGGCTATGTACACTCTCTCTTACACACACATACGGACACTTGTTCCTGTTACAGTGTTCATTCCTGTTACACAATTGTATTTTATTTATCTATTTTAATAGATTAAATTATTTTTAAAAAGTGATAAACTTGAAGCCTCAGTCTTCTTTTAAATGAAATGTTTGGGCCAAAATTATCGATTTTTTCTTTTAGGCCAAAAATCATTAGGATATTATTAAGTATATTTTTGTACATTTCCTACCATAAACATATCAAAAATGTATTATTTTTTAGTGCCAAGGACTTCATTTGGACCACTTTAAAGGAAATGTTCTCAATATTTAGATTTTTGGAAATGCTTATCCGGCTTTTTTCTGAAAATGTACCCTTATGACTGGTTTTAGTCACGAATATCAATTATTTGAACATATAAACAACCTTGAGGGGGAAACAAATTAATGAATTGACATGCTTTTTAAATGGCACATGAGTTTTGGTGACAGGACTGAGAAAACTTCTGCTTAGAAATCTTGTAAAAAAAAAATGTTTTAATAAAGTTACTGGAAATTGACCAATAATACACATTTTGAATAGTTAAACATGTTAAGTCTTAGATTCAGATAAAAACAAACAGACAAAAAAAAAAAAAAACAAGTTCAACAAGCCAATGTCATCCAACAAAGTCTTGAATGTGCTCTTTACATGACATCCAGACCTAAAACTGTGACTGACATGTAGGTGTCAGAGAAATTCACTAATATAATGTCCACCACAGTGGAGAATCTCTGGATTCCAGCAAGGAACACGAAAGGGTGGGGTCGATCTCTGGCTCACCGCTGAAAGCAAAGTTATTTTTTTAATTTACTTTTCTGATCGCCTTACTGCCGAGCAACAAGCTAGTGCTCTCATACAATCAGTATCATTATTTTTATAGAAAATGAACGTCTTCCTGTTTATCATCTTAGTGGGGTTGCTACACCATGGTAAGACTTGATATTCTCTCTTCCGGGTTACATTACCAGCTCTAATTTCTTTTATTCGACAGAAATTATTTATTATTTCTCTCTCAGTGTATTTTCTTTTACCATTGTAAGACATTTTTGTTATAAATCTCTTCTCTGGTAAACGATAACTCGAAGGACGAAATGTGACGCAGTACGAGCAAAATATGGGCAAACTATTACTTTATATATATTAAAAAAATAATGTGGTCCATGCTCAGTTTGTAGCGGACCCCGTCCGAATGATGGCCACAACTTGACTCATGGTTTTTTAGAAGTTTTATTGTTACATCAGACATTTATACACGTTTGGAGAAAATACCAGAAGAGCCGAATAAAACAACAACAGGGTAACGTTACAACAATGTGCGTTAAATACAAAAAGGTATGGCTAACTATTTTGCATTATCATTAGCATATACGGGAGAATATCACAGAAATACTACTCAAAGCTTACTGTTGATTAGGACAGACGGTCTGTGTGACTTTACCATCGAGCTGCTGAATGAATGCTTTCCTCTCGGAAACGCTGCTTTAATGCTGCTCTGCTCTCTCCAATTTTCAAAATAATAGTCCCACAAAACCCCTGCTGAGAAGGAACCCCTCTGGTCATAGCTGGAAATAGTCTGTTTAAGCTGGTCTCCCAGGCTGGCCAAGCTGGTGTTCAGCTGGTATTTTAGCTGGTGTCCCAGCTTGACCAGCTTAGACCAGCCTGGTTAGCTAAAAAAGTGCCCCCTCTAAAACCAGCATGGGAGATCAGCTAAAACCAGCCAACCAGCGTAAGCTGGGTTCTGTTTAGGCAGGAACATAGTGCAAACCTTATTTAACTTGAATCAAACAAAAACATATCAAAAATGCACATAAACTAAGGGATAATTAAATAACCTGTTCGGTACGCGAGGACATAACAAAGGGACTTTTTAAGTCCTGTTGCATGATTTGGTCATGTCACACGGTGGTGGTTGTGTTTAGGTTAGGGTCAGATAGGGGCATACTTTTCACTGCATGACTTAGAAACATCCACCAGTTTGAAACCCTGTTAGATGTCTGGACCAGAGAAAACTCTATTCCCTGAGAAACAGAGGACTTTTTCTTTTTCTGGAAATCATCATTTGAAGGCCACTACAGAACATCCTCATCCAAGACACATCCCTATAAATAGATCACCTCCCCACTGTCTGCAATCGCTACCATTTTCTCTCTACTCCTCCCTCTCTACTTATTTGTGGTTTATACTGTGGTTGAGGGAGACCATGCCATGTTGATTGTGAACATGTTAGGTGTCTTAATAAAAAGTGTGTCCAGTAAAATCTTTTTATTAAGACCGTTTTTTTATTAAGACACCTAACATGTGCACAATCACAGTCTAACCACAAATAAGTTGTAGAAAATGTTAGGAAATGTGGCATGCCAGCAAGGGCGTGGCTTTCAGAAGTCTCTCATGTTTCATTTGGCATGATTTCGCCAGATTGGCTCCAGTCCAGGAGCTCTCTCTCTACTGAGCCGGTCGGTGTCTTGCGTTGTGTCTGCTAATTCTCTGTGGTTTCATACTCCTCATAAAGAATTGCTGCCACCATGTTTTATCCTACCCTGTATTATTAACAGAACGGACGGTTGCAGATAGATACTGTTGGATAGTTGAGTACTCACTTTATTCAACCAAAGACTGTAGCCTTTCCTTATGTTTATTAATCAGTTAGTGATATTCTTACAATGACCATAGTCATTAATGTCCCATGGCCAAACCATTTGAGAACCGCTCTTTTGTGTTTATGATGTTAGGGTAGTTTCTATTTACCCTATAATATAAAATATAAATATATATAATATAAAAATTCTATATAGTTGATGTTTCTATTGTCAGAATTGGATTTTAAATTATTCTTTCAATTACCTGCAGGGCTCTACACTAACATTTTTCTTGAGGAGCACAGTCAAACATTTAGGAGCACTTTCTGATCAATAACACACATTCCAATTATAACTTTCCCATTACAGGACGATCTTTGTCCCTTTAAATTAATGTCCAGGGGCATTTTTACCATTATAAGAGCAATGTTTTCTAATCTTATTAAATGTATGTATCATCTTTTGTCAATTTCTTCAATTAAAATAGATTTTTTTTAAATGTTAATTTAAACAATAAATTCAATTAGAGCAATAAGACACAACCAGACTGTTACCAATCTAATGAAATCAGCATCAAAAGATCAATCTTTGCACTGTAGAAGTGGCACAGCAGCTCCATCTGAAGTGCTGTTTAGACACATTTCATGGGTAAATAATGTTGTATGAATGTTTTAAATATAAGTTTTTGAATTTAGAAATAGGCTATATCTACAAGTTAAACTTAAACTTAGTTAAAATATTTATATTTTAAATAAAAAGTCCATGCAAAGTATAAATATGAAAATAAAACCGTCAGTAGGTGACGTCAAAGTCATTCATTCAATCATTCATTGACATGCGCAACAGTTCTGGTGTAGTTTTGATTTTCACGAAATAGACAGTATTGTGGCTAAAACGTTGTTACTTAATATACACTTGTCTATTGGACTTTTGTACAAGATCAGTATCATATTTGCAATCATGCTGGCCAATACTCGGAACAATACCAATCCGCAACTTTTGGCGCTTATAAAGCAGCCGGAGCTACTTCTCTCTGTGTCTATGGCGAGTCACACAGGGACTGTGCTCCTCCGCGCAGCGCTGCTGGAATAAAATAGTCAGAATATTAACACTTATTATATGTGTACCGTAGTGATTCAGGGCAAGATAAAAACACGGTTTGGAAAATGTATTCATTATATACTCACTAAGTATATACAATATATACTCACTATATATATTAGTCATTTTTAAACACAATAAAAGTTATGGACTGCAGCTGATAAAGATTAAATCAAGAACTCATACAGGGGCGTTTTTAAATCATTTTTTAGTAATTAATTTTTGGTGGCCTTTTTGCCCCAAGCCCCCGTTAATTTCCGACCTTGTTTATGATCATCCAAATGTGGTATTTCTTGGACTTGGCTGCAAAGAAACATCAGCGCGAGGCGTCTGGTAAGCGCGCGTGGCTGCGTCACTCCCGTTTCACCTGTAAACAATCTGTGAAATGTAGTCCGTCGCACACGCTTGCATGTGCTCTGCTGACAGAAGGCATGAAAAGCAGTCGATCGCAGAACGAAACGTAACAGTTGCTCAGTCAGTGTTGATGCACTTTGGCAGTTGTAGTTTTTATTCAGATTGTATTATACATCTATTCATGAGAATCGATCGGGTCAGTCGCTAGGGATGGAGCCTCAAGAAGCTCGTTTGCAATCACGTGGTTCTGATGACGCGCGATATTCAGATGGAGGGCAGGAAGTGGAAAACAGAATGGACGAGATGGAGGAAAGTCCGTAAAGTGCTGGTTTAGAAAGCTATTAACAGAAAAATCCCAACATATGTTGGACGTGATCCGTATGTTATGAAGAGGAGCGATTTTTCTGCTGAATTGCAAGACTTACCTGCCATCTAGACGGTTGACATAACTAAGTTGGAGAATGTGAAGCTGCCGTCACGCTGTTCTGGTTTGTTTATATCGCGCTGCCTTTCTGCTAGTGAGTTTAGGTTATTTTGATTTTCTGTCGACTCGTAATCGGGGCCGGGGGCCCGTTCTTCGTACCTCGCTTAATACATCTGAGATGATTTGACAGATCCCAGATCTTTTAATCCTGATAACTGATCTCTGGCTAATTTGGTTCTTCCAACGAATTTGCGGATTGGATTTAAATATCTGGATTAAATGATCTAAGATCACTGCGCGTTCTTGTTTTCCCTGAAGAGGGCAGCAGATGCATCGATACTCGAAACCATGATCAGCAATGCAGCGATTGGCTGGCGTCAAGACAGCAACGTAATGACATCATGTAATTAAAAAAGCCACCTGGCAAAAAACTTGGCAAATTACACACAAAAAAAAACACGAATATCTGGACCTTTATAAGGAAACGGCTAAACGACCAAACCAACATAAAAGTTATAATAGATCAATGATAAATGTTTTTTTTTTTTTTTTTACATGATTACCAATTATTTATATTCACGATTTTATACAGTATTTGTACACCCTTTACATTTTTATTTCAATGTTGTAATTCAATTTTTAATTCAATTCGAAGCAGATTTGTAACTTCTCTGCATCTCCTGCGCTGCATCAAGCATCCCATAATATCCGTCATCACTTAAATTAATGCACGGCTCAGATTAACTGTACAACATGTGTGCAAACCTCCAATAAAATTATAAAGTAATTATTCCATCACAAATAAATCGCTCAATCAAGTGGCTGTGTCTATAGTATTATACACAACATTATAATATTATATACATTCTCATATACATATACAATTTAAAATTTGTATATTATTATTATTTCAAATGATTATTATTGCCCCTGGTTCAGTAATGAACTCTTGTAATAAAGTAGCAGTGGCTGGGACAGATTTTAAGTATCACCTCAAGATGCAATCTAATCCTGTTTACATGAAATAAGCCTGCTCGCGAGCAGGTTTAAGCTAACGGACCTGTTGCTATGACAGCAAGTCCAGGATGAGCGTCGAAGAACCAAACAATCCAAGATCATGCCAAATCGTCAACAATCAAATCCAGCTAACTGAGTTAGCGAGGTACGAAGAACGGGCCCCGGGTCTAGGCATGGGCAGGGGTGGGCTGAGCCCACCCAAACTTCTGCCTTGCCCACCCAATCAGAATTTAGGAACTGATAGTGTTCATTTGTTTTTACTATTTTTGCATTGATTAAAACAATCTGAGATGGGCTCGGTGTTGAAAGTTTTGATGAAGGGCTGTAGAATGCCCCAAACAATCACAAAAATAACACCAGAATGTTTTCTTTATTAACGGAAAATAAGCGTTGTAAGCTACGCGCGCGCTTCAGTCTGTAGCAGAAAAGCAGAGGCTGCAGTCACACGAACGAAAACGGGCAGAAATATTTGCGTGCTATTAAGGTAATTACAAGATGTTGTTTTCGTGAATATGTATCATGTAAATATTAATATGCATCTCTGATTTTATTCATTTATTCATGCCAAGTTGAAATGCACGCTCATTTAAGAACGTGCATGTATTGCATGGACAGAGCTAGAACTTAATGTAGCTACCGGTAAGTGTTTAAAATGCAAGTGCATAGTTCAGTTGAAACCTTGCCCTCTTTGGCTTCTGTTGATGCTGTAAACTGAATGTAGGCTACGAGGCAAGCTGACTGTTTAAATAACAGCACTGAAATAAAAATGCGCTGTTTATCTTTTAATCAGTTTAGGGCCATTCACGCAGGACGCGTTTGTGCGGTTAAAAACGCGATGCAGGTATAGAGACAAGTTTTTAAAAAATGTTTTCTTTCTTTCTTTCTTTTTTTTAAATGAGTGCCGCGTTTGTAAAACCGCGTCATGCACGAACTCTGCAAAAGTATGGAAGAGATGCGAGCGCACCGGTCTTGGACGGGTAGCCAGGACGATTTTAGGAGTTACATTAGAGTTAGGGCCTACATTAAAAAGAATAATTTTGTTTTCATTAAATCAGTCTAGGCATATAAAAGGAATAAATTCGCGAAATATATTTGACTTAAATAATTAACAGATTAACAAAAAGAAAGAAAAACTGCAACAGTGCTGTTGAGTTTGGTTCATTTTTGTGAGGCGCCGCGCTCCTCAAACAATCTTGCACATCTTGTTTTCTTTATTTTACAATAGCACAATGTAAGTAAACACATTGCAGTTTTGAACGATGTCCTACTCTTATTATCTGTATGACCAAAATGACGGAGTAGGCTATTTTATGTTTTCACATTTTTGCGCATGTGAAGAGGATGATTTTTCCATCAGTATTGGGACATGAGTGAACAAAGCCTATAATAAATAATCGTGAGCGCTGGTTACTTTCAGATTCTCATTAATTTCGTTTTGGCTTTATATATATATATCAATAATTATATATATATATATAATTATATATATATATATATATATATATATATATATATATATATATATATATATATATATATATATATATATATATATATATACTTATATTTTTTAATTATTGATCTGTTCTGAATACCGTTAAATCTAAAGGATGTTGTAACGTGTCCAGAGGAAAATCGGGATAGCTCACTTAACTGGAGTTATTGTAGACATGGAGGTGATGAACATTTCACAGCTCCACTTTATTCCCCGTGAAACTCGCGTAACAGTCCGTCACAAACGCTAGCATTACTTAACAAAACAACTTGATTTGAGCAACAGAAAATAACCCGCATACATGGGAGTGCTGGAGGCGCAGTGCGCACATACAGCGCAGGCAGTTCAGCAGCTCTTAAAGGGGCCACAACATATTCCTACTCGTTACAATTTGTTGTGGAGTGAGGGGAAATGAAATAACCTTTAGCTATGTTTGTAGTGTTTATAATGTTTGTAGTACTTTTACCGGTATTATTTCTGAATGCAATCAAATGTGACTTATACATGACTTACCTGGCTTTTTTTTTTTCTTTTTTTTTAACAAAACGATTATTTGGTTAAAATTCTTGTTGGTTGGTTAACCAGTTAATTAGCCTCCCATATATAGGTCTAGCTATCAAATTAGTGCAGAATGTTGCGAATATGCATCAATAATCAAAAGCGTTTGTGTGGAAAAGTGCTGAGATGATTTTTTGTGCCATCTAGAGAATAGAGTCAAATTACCAATTATATACAAGTAGGCTTTTCTTATGCTTGGCTTGACTTGTTTGAATGTAAATGGCTGTAGGCCTATAGTATATGGGTCGCGAAAAAAAATAAAGCAAACCCAACCAAAAAAAGAAAATGCCCACCCGGGATATCTGCCAGCCCACCCGGTGCTTAGAACCGGGCCTGCTCGTAATTGTGAAAAATGTCACCATTGTAGGTCATTCGTGTTGCATCGAGAATTGCCAAATGAACTCACACCATCTTTCAGGAGGAAAACTGGACAATAATACACTTTTCCGCTTTTCTAGGTGTAAACACAGGTTGAGGAGGTGACGGTAAGACGATAGCAAATCTAGTAATAATGTCACTGATTAAACCTACTGCCTATCACTCAATAAAATAATCACATTGCTTTTTAAGGTTCTGTATTTAGTTTGGTTTAATAAGTGACATTACATTTGCGAGTATGATTCTCACTTAACTTGAACGCAGCCACTTCAAAACTATTCACTTCCATAGATGTGACTTTGATTGTCATTTGTTGAAATAAATATATATACTTTTAAAAAATACACCGTGTCGGTGTCTGTCCGCTGAATGTGACCATCTCCGACTCTCCTGCGTCAGTACATTTACATCTTTCCAACAAAGAAATAGATCGACTTCTGTCAGCTTGTTTAACACATTTTTATTTGGACACATTTACCATATAATGATGCTGAAGCAGCGGCGGATGACACGCTTTTTACGGTAACTAACCAGGGCTGCGTTTCCCAAAAGCATCGTAAGCCTAAGTTGATCGTAAAAACGATCGTACGAATGATCTTAATATTAAGGTCTGTTTCCCAAAAGCATCGTAACTTAAGTAGCACTTGAAAATGATCGCAGCTCTACGAGTGCTCTGGAGTAATCGTAAAGCTCTAAGTGTATCGTAAGAAGACAGAGTTATGAGGTCACCTACAGGACAACCGGCAGATTACACCTTTAACTTTATTCAAGTGCATTGTGATAATACTATAAGGTTTTGATTGTACTTTATTGTACACTTTTTTATTATTATTTTTATTTTAATATTCTCATTATTATCAATGTTGATAAAAAAAACAGTTCTGCTGCTTAATATTTTTGTGGAAGCTGACTTTATGATCACTGGATCTTTTTTTTTTTTTTTGAGGGCAGGTAACAAACTAAAAAATTATAATTACACATCTGAATTAAATGAGGATATTTATTTCGTCTTATTGAAATGTATCTTTTCGTGTTTTTTTTTTTTGTTGTTCTGCCATTTTGTCAGTGCCTCAGCCTGTAGGCAGTTGCTTTATATAGCCTAGACGTGTTTTGATTGCTAATCCACATCAGATGACAATTATTAGGTGAAACGTTCAGAGGAAACGATTCCATATAAGGTTATATTTCAGCACTTCGCAAATGGACAGCGACTCTTAAGTAGCACTTAGAGCGCGTTCTCGCGCGTTCATGTTAAGTACATTTTTGGGAAACGCACGTGGAATTGCTGCGAGTGATCGTAACTTCGCTCGTAGAATGCGCTCTTTAGAGCTAAGATACATCGTTATTGGGAAACCCGGCCCAGGGCTGCGTTTCCCAAAGGCATCGTAAGCCTAAGTTGATCGTAAAAACGATCGTACGAGTGATCTTAATATTAAGGTCTGTTTCCCAAAAGCATCGTAACTTAAGTAGCACTTGAAAATGATCGTAGATCTACGAGTGCTCTGGAGTAATCGTAAAGCTCTAAGTGTATCGTAAGAAGGCAGAGTTGAGGTCACCTACAGGACAACCGGCAGATTACACCTTTAACTTTATTCAAGTGCATTGTGATAATACTATAAGGTTTTGATTGTACTTTATTGTACACTTTTTTTTATAAGGGCAGGTAACAAACAAAAAATATATAAATACACATCTGAATTAAATGACAGCAAAAAAATAAATAAAATAAAATAAAGTAATGTAGGAAATATACTTCAAAGACTGGGAAAAATAGAGATAAACTCAAAAGAATCTGTCAATGACTTGCTGACGTGCACGAAAACCAGCCATGTATTGGACATTTCTTGGTTGGCCAGCATGTGGAAACGATTCCATATAAGGTTATATTTCAGTACTTCGCAAATGGACAGCGACTCTTAAGTAGCACTTAGAGCGCGTTCTCGCGCGTTCATGTTAAGTACATTTTTGGGACACGCACGTGGAATTGCTGCGAGTGATCGTAACTTCGCTCGTAGAACGCGCTCTTTAGAGCTAAGATACATCGTTATTGGGAAACCCGGCCCAGATCAACATTGTGAACCAAATTCTTCAAAACTTCAGTGAAAACATCAAATGGACATGCAAGGAAATAAAATATATTTTCTAAACTGCAAACGGTACCAAGAAGAATGTGAATATTTAACCAAGTCAAAAACCAAGGTAAGCCTGTGTCCGTGTTAAGTTCAGTATCAGCAGACGCAAAACGACATTAAAGGCGACAACTTTTAAAGTAAAATGATAGAAGTTACGTAAAGGATAAAAGCTCTGTGTGGTTTCTCGGTTTGATTGATTTGAGCAACAATAAACGATGCAAAACATAGGCATATGTGTGTTAGTGATTCCTATGTAGAAAATCACTTCCTGTCCTCCATCTGCATTTTGCAGTACAGCAGTGACGTCACGTGCAAACAACCTATAGCAATCCGTAACTTTTGGCGCTTATAAAGCAGCCGGAGCTACTTCTCTCTGTGTCTATGGCGAGTCACACAGGGACTGTGCTCCTCCGCGCAGCGCTGCTGGAATAAAATAGTCAGAATATTAACACTTATTATATGTGTACCGTAGTGATTCAGGGCAAGATAAAAACACGGTTTGGAAAATGTATTCATTATATACTCACACACACACACACACATATATATATATATATATATATGTATATACATCTAGCCATTTTTAAACACAATAAAAGTTATGGACTGCAGCTGATAAAGATTAAATCAAGAACTCATACAGGGGCGTTTTTAAATAATTTTTTAGTAATTAATTTTTGGTGGCCTTTTTGCCCCAAGCCCCCGTTAATTTCCGACCTTGTTTATGATCATCCAAATGTGGTATTTCTTGGACTTGGCTGCAAAGAAACATCAGCGCGAGGCGTCTGGTAAGCGCGCGTGGCTGCGTCACTCCCGTTTCACCTGTAAACAATCTGTGAAATGTAGTCCGTCGCACACGCTTGCATGTGCTCTGCTGACAGAAGGCATGAAAAGCAGTCGATCGCAGAACGAAACGTAACAGTTGCTCAGTCAGTGTTGATGCACTTTGGCAGTTGTAGTTTTTATTCAGATTGTATTATACATCTATTCATGAATCGATCGGGTCACTCGCACTGGTGCGTCTAAATAGTTTTTCGCAGTCGCACGCAGTAATTTTCAGGCGCAAATGCGTCCGAAATGGTCGCTATGTAGAGTCCTGACCTGGTTATAAAATTATGTTTGAATTTGTTCTGACCTACTCTGAAATCATTGAGACTGGTATATATGTTAAAGGGGTGCAGGGCCGGATTAACCATTAGGGCAACTGGTCACTTGCCCAGGGGCACAGGACATATAAGGGGCCCTGGGCACTGTCAAATATTATGTTAGATCACGTTATAAACGCAGTCCTCACTTTCCTAATTATATGCAGATATTTAGATCAAAATATTATGTTAAATCACGTCAAAAAACAGTGTCTGTAGCTTCCTGCGCTGCTGCGCAGCGAGCGAGGACGAGCTGTCAGGTCGAATCACGTGACTTGACGCTCTCAGTGTTGCCAGATTGAGCGGTTTTGAATTTGATTTTTGCGGTTAAAAACAGGTTTTGGTGGGTGGATAAAATTTGGGCTTGTTTGGGGTCAGTTTGGCGGTTTTCAAACATCTAAATTGAATAGTCTAATTGGTTAATAACAAACTCAAGTGTGCATGTACTCCATAAAATCAGTCATCATGACACATACTGGATAGAGTCAGCTGGCGTTGGTGTTGACGCCGACGACGAGCACGCGCTTTCAGCCAATCAGTGATCTGCAGGGAGTCGCGCTCATTTATGACAGGTTTTCAGTGCGAAATTGTAGCTGGATATCAAATGACCGCTATGCCAAAGTGGCATAAATATACAGTTATAAGTTATCTACATTAATGAGTGGTGGGAGAGTGAACCAACTCTCAAAACGTGGATTACACCTGTGACTCAAAGACTCTTTACATATAACTAACTCCAAGAGCATAGTTGAATGACTTGAATTGAAACTGAATATATGACTCCTGTCCATCATCGCGAGCACACTGGCCTGATCAGGACATCTGCACCTTTTAAACCGTCTAGACTGCGCTCTACTCGTCCCAACAGCTGCTGAAAGAGGTTTGAATCAACGATTAATCCATTTTGACTGTGTTAAAGGGTAACTTCAGTGATTTAGCATTACGCTTTGTAAGCGGAGTAAAGTTAGTTTTAGGTTTGATATTCGCCGGATTTTCGTTTTCCCTTGATACAGTTCTAAAGAGTCAACAATCTTTCAGAGACATAAATCCCATTAATAGTTTTAACAATTATGCAACTACTGTATAGCAACATAAACAATTAATTCAAAACCACTTACGTGTATTACAGCTGCATATTTATGCCTGATTTATACCCGAGAATGCTTTGACGCGCTATCACCGGGCTTCATGACAAAGGGAATGTCTCTAAATTCCCCAACAGCGTAAAAACGTCTAATTTGTATAAGTTAAAATGACTTTTAAAATAAAAAATAAATACAAATAATTCGAAGTTGTAGTACATTAAAAATATTTATGACTGACTTACTACAGGTGAAATGATGCCAATATCGCCCTTACTGTATGTACAGTACACTAATATTTATAGAAAGACAATTACAGTAACTCACCAAAAGGGTTTTTTCGTGTTCCAAAAGTTGTAGTACATTCCTAGTGATCAGACTGACTTACTACAGGTGAAATTATGCCAATATCGCCTTTACTGTACGTACAGTACACTAATATTTATAGAAAAACAATTACAGTAACTCAACAAAAGGGTTTTTTCGTGTTCCAAAGGTTGTAGTACATTCCTAGTGATCAGACTGACTTACTACAGGTGAAATGATGCCAATATCGCCCTTACTGTATGTACAGTACACTAATATTTATAGAAAGACAATTACAGTAACTCACCAAAAGGGTTTTTTCGTGTTCCAAAGGTTGTAGTACATTCCTACTGGCCAGACTGACTTACTACAGGTGAAATTATGCCAATATCGCCCTTACTGTACGTACAGTACACTAATATTTATAGAAAAACAATTACATTAACTCACCAAAAGGGTTTTTTCGTGTTCCAAAGGTTGTAGTACATTCCTACTGGCCAGACTGACTTACTACAGGTGAAATTATGCCAATATCGCCCTTACTGTACGTACAGTACACTAATATTTATAGAAAAACAATTACAGTAACTCACCAAAAGAGTTTTTTCGTGTTCCAAAGGTTGTAGTACATTCCTACTGGCCAGACTGACTTACTACAGGTGCAATTATGCCAATATCGCCCCTACTGTATGTACAGTACACTAATTTTTATAGAAAGACAATTACAGTAACTCACCAAAAGGGTTTTTTCCTGTTCCAAAGGTTGTAGTACATTCCTACTGGTCAGACTGACTTACTACAGGGGAAATTATGCCAATATCGCCCTTACTGTACGTACAGTACACTAATATTTATAGAAAAACAATTACAGTAACCCACCAAAAGGGTTTTTTCGTGTTCCAAAGGTTGTAGTACATTCCTACTGGTCAGACTGACTTACTACAGGTGAAATTATGCCAATATCACCCTTACTGTACGTACAGTACACTAATATTTATAGAAAAACAATTACAGTAACTCACCAAAAGGGTTTTTTCGTGTTCCAAAGGTTGTAGTAGATTCCTACTGGCCAGACTGACTTACTACAGGTGAAATTATGCCAATATCGCCCTTACTGTATGTACAGTAGACTAATATTTATAGAAAAACAATTACAGTAACTCACCAAAAGGGTTTTTTCCTGTTCCAAAGGTTGTAGTACATTCCTACTCGTCAGACTGACTTACTACAGGTGAAATTATGCCAATATCACCCTTACTGTACGTACAGTACACTAATATTTATAGAAAAACAATTACAGTAACTCACCAAAAGGGTTTTTTCCTGTTCCAAAGGTTGTAGTACATTCCTAGTGATCAGACTGACTTACTACAGGTGAAATGATGCCAATATCGCCCTTACTGTATGTACAGTACACTAATATTTATAGAAAAACAATTACAGTAACTCACCAAAAGGGTTTTTTCCTGTTCCAAAGGTTGTAGTACATTCCTAGTGATCAGACTGACTTACTACAGGTGAAATGATGCCAATATCGCCCTTACTGTATGTACAGTACACTAATATTTATAGAAAAACAATTACAGTAACTCACCAAAAGGGTTTTTTCGTGTTCCAAAGGTTGTAGTACATTCCTACTGGTCAGACTGACTTACTACAGGTGAAATTATGCCAATATTGCCCTTACTGTATGTACAGTACCCTAATATTTATAGAAAAACAATTACAGTAACTCACCAAAAGGGTTTTTTCGTGTTCCAAAGGTTGTAGTACATTCCTACTGGTCAGACTGACTTACTACAAGTGAAATTATGCCAATATCGCCCTTACTGTACGTACAGTACAATAAAATTTATAGAAAGACAATTACAGTAACTCACCAAAAGGGTTTTTTCGTGTTCCAAAGGTTGTAGTACATTCCTAGTGATCAGACTGACTTACTACAGGTGAAATTATGCCAATATCGCCCTTACTGTATGTACAGTACACTAATATTTATAGAAAGACAATTACAGTAACTCACCAAAAGGGTTTTTTCGTGTTCCAAAGGTTGTAGTACATTCCTAGTTACCAGACTGACTTACTACAGGTGAAATTATGCCAATATCACCCTTACTGTACGTACAGTACACTAATATTTATAAAAAAAACAATTACAGTGACTCACCAAAAGGGTTTTTTCGTGTTCCAAAAGTTGTAGTACATTCCTAGTTACCAGACTGACTTACTACAGGTGAAATTATGCCAATATCACCCTTACTGTACGTACAGTAGACTAATATTTATAGAAAGACAATTACAGTAACTAATTCCTGTAGTAGTACAGTCTGATCACTAGGAATGTACTACAACTTTTGGAACACGTAAAAACCCTTTTGGTGAGTTACTGTAATTGTCTTTCTATAAATATTAATGTACTGTACGTACAGTAAGGGCGATATTGGCATAATTTCACCTGTAGTAAGTCAGTCTGATCACTAGGAATGTACTACAACCTTTGGAACACGAAAAAACCCTTTTGGTGAGTTACTGTAATTGTTTTTCTATAAATATTAGTGTACTGTACCTACAGTAAGGGCAATGTTGGCATAATTTCACCTGTAGTAAGTCAGTCTGACCAGTAGGAATGTACTACAACCTTTGGAACAGGAAAAAACCCTTTTGGTGAGTTACTGTAATTGTCTTTCTATAAATATTAGTGTACTGTACCTACAGTAAGGGCGATATTGGCATAATTTCCCCTGTAGTAAGTCAGTCTGGTAACTAGGAATGTACTACAACTTTTGGAACACGAAAAAACCCTTTTGGTGAGTTACTGTAATTGTTTTTTTATAAATATTAGTGTACTGTACCTACAGTAAGGGCAATATTGGCATAATTTCACCTGTAGTAAGTCAGTCTGACCAGTAGGAATGTACTACAACCTTTGGAACAGGAAAAAACCCTTTTGGTGAGTTACTGTAATTGTCTTTCTATAAATATTAGTCTACTGTACGTACAGTAAGGGCGATATTGGCATAATTTCACCTGTAGTAAGTCAGTCTGATCACTAGGAATGTACTACAACCTTTGGAACAGGAAAAAACCCTTTTGGTGAGTTACTGTAATTGTTTTTCTATAAATATTAGGGTACTGTACGTACAGTAAGGGTGATATTGGCAAAATTTCACCTGTAGTAAGTCAGTCTGATCACTAGGAATGTACTACAACCTTTGGAACACGAAAAAACCCTTTTGGTGAGTTACTGTAATTGTCTTTCTATAAATATTAGTGTACTGTACATACAGTAAGGGCAATATTGGCAAAATTTCACCTGTAGTAAGTCAGTCTGATCACTAGGAATGTACTACAACCTTTGGAACACGAAAAAACCCTTTTGGTGAGTTACTGTAATTGTCTTTCTATAAATATTAGTGTACTGTACATACAGTAAGGGCAATATTGGCATAATTTCACCTGTAGTAAGTCAGTCTGACCAGTAGGAATGTACTACAACCTTTGGAACAGGAAAAAACCCTGTTGTTGAGTTACTGTAATTGTTTTTCTATAAATATTAGGGTACTGTACATACAGTAAGGGCAATATTGGCATTATTTCACCTGTAGTAAGTCAGTCTGACCAGTAGGAATGTACTACAACCTTTGGAACAGGAAAAAACCCTTTTGGTGAGTTACTGTAATTGTTTTTCTATAAATATTAGGGTACTGTACATACAGTAAGGGCAATATTGGCATAATTTCACCTGTAGTAAGTCAGTCTGATCACTAGGAATGTACTACAACCTTTGGAACAGGAAAAAACCCTTTTGTTGAGTTACTGTAATTGTTTTTCTATAAATATTAGGGTACTGTACATACAGTAAGGGCAATATTGGCATAATTTCACCTGTAGTAAGTCAGTCTGATCACTAGGAATGTACTACAACCTTTGGAACAGGAAAAAACCCTTTTGTTGAGTTACTGTAATTGTTTTTCTATAAATATTAGGGTACTGTACGTACAATAAGGGTGATATTGGCATAATTTCACCTGTAGTAAGTCAGTCTGGCCAGTAGGAATGTACTACAACCTTTGGAACACGAAAAAACCCTTTTGGTGAGTTACTGTAATTGTCTTTCTATAAATATTAGTGTACTGTACATACAGTAGGGGCGATATTGGCATAATTTCACCTGTAGTAAGTCAGTCTGGCCAGTAGGAATGTACTACAACCTTTGGAACATGACAAAACCCTTTTAGTGAGTTACTGTATTTTTTTTCCCTATAAATATTAGTGTACTGTACGTACAGTAAGGAGGATATTGTCTAAAACGAGATATTGGCAAAATATAATAAATATTTTCGCCCGCTAGGCATTTACATAGCCCTGTAAAAATTTATTTGAATTAATTGTTGAGACTCGATTTGCACTGTGTGGTGAATTTGCAGACGGTCCCTTAAGCAGCATATGCGGATATGCGGCGAATATCAAACCTAAAACTAACTTTACCTCGCTAGCTTAGTATCAGTAGAAACCCGGTAGTATATTCAAATTATTGTACTTGTCCCCCTCATATCCCCCTGAGACGAGAATTATGCATTTTATTTCTGGAAAAAATCCTCCAATGACGCAAATATCATCATTTTGCATCGTTGGAGGATTTTTGGCCAGAGACTACAGGAGCTAGACTCCTGCTGCGTCTGTGACTTTCGTTCGGCTCACTCGCACTTTATTGAAAAGACACGTTCAGTTTTTCATTGTAATGTCTATTCTCTAACTGAACGAAATGGTTTTATTACTGTGAATATCAAAACGACGGTGGGTCGGTGGGCAAGTGATAATCAATAGCCGTGGCTTTGGGAGTGGCCTCGTAGGGCAGCCAAGCAAGTGCATTCTGGGAGTTGTTGTCTTTCATCCACATGAGACAATTTTTTTTTCTTTTCTTAGTCTAGAAGGCACCAAATTTCAAATTTCTACTAGATAAATGACACAGTTTAAATACACACTCATCTTTCCCAGCGCTGAAGTGCCCCTTTAAGTTCTGCGTTATGTTCCACAAATATGTACTTCACGAAAGACATAACGTTACTGTAGTTCTGTCTGAAGTTAAAGCATAACTCAAAGGAAAACGCATTCTTGTTGTTAATTTTTAGTTGTAGGACTATCGTACAGTATCAGTGAATGACACATTTTGTCTGTGGTGTGTGCAGTAATGTGTGTGTAATGCCTGCTAATTACATTGTTTATTCCGATTATATTGGGCACTTTTTGTACTTAAATTGACATTTGAAAATGATGCATGTGTTTTTCCATGGGTTAAAATCATTAGTTAATTTCGTGATTTTGACAGTTTCCACTTGGACATTTTAGTCATGCATGACTGTATTTGAATGCCCTGTTTTGATCCATTTTCCTGGGAAATGTATTATTTTTTATTTTATTTTGACATCATTATTTTTTTTAAGGAGATAAATGGTGCTAACCAACCTTGATTAAAATGGCAATAAAATTTAATCACATTATTTTGGCAGTTCAAATTTTGGACGGTTTTTTTCCTGGATTGGGCGGGTTTTAGTGAGCTTTTGGGCTGGAAATCGTTGACCCAATCTGGCAACACTGTCTGAAATTTAAGCGGGAGCACTAAAAGAAAATTAAAAAGAATAAAAAATAGCCATAATTTCACATTGTAGCATTTTAGAAATAATCTAAGTTTTTTTAAGTTAAGGCTTCCCTAGCTGTCTGCTTTATTTCACTGTTGCAGTCTAAATATAATTGATTGGCTATATTGAAACATTTAATAATTACTCTGTAGCCACCAAGTTCTGTGAAAGATTCATTGTAAAAAGTTATGTTAAACATGTGTGCATCTATTCTGTCTCTTGAATGCACTTTATGCTGAGGCTATTACATAAATCTCCACTGAGCATTGCAGAAGCCTGATTTGTTATAGGTATAGGCTATATGCTCTTGGTGATAGCGACTTTGCGATGGTTGCTTTGGGGCAGGGGCAGGGGCAATGAGGGGCCCTTGAGTCTTGTTGCCCAGGGCACAGGAAATTGTTAATCCGGCCCTGAAGGGGTGGTAAAACACATTCTTTCGAAGGCTTGATTGTGTTTGTGGGGGGCACTGTAACATGTGTTCATGCTTCGTTTTTTTAAAAAAATGCATTATTTTTCATATATTTTACCTTTATTCTACACTGCTCTGTCCCTCCTTGTAAAAACGGTCTGATGGTTTCCGGATTCTATGAAGCCAGTTCCTCAAAAATACGCAATGGGCTCAGATTGGTTAGCTGGCCCAGTGTGTTGTGATTCGCTAACCGCCTAGAGCACGTTTGTCGGAAACGTCACGCCCCTTACCTTTACCGGTAGCCTGTGCTTTGGGTAGTGGCGTCAATAAAACCATACCAATTTGAGCCCGAATCAGACCCAGACAATTTTAGTGAAGATGATCGAGCAGAACCTGTTCAGTCCTCAAGAGTAAAGACTGCGGATCTATAGTGATCGCTCCTGAATGGCACTGTTACTTTTGTATTTTTAGAACGATTATAGCCAAATATCTGTCACAAGAACGAACACTAAACATTGGCTTTACTATAGTATCCAAATCAAACACAGAACCATGTTTAGCATGCCTGTAGATAAACAATACATAAAAGCTCTAATCAAAGAATAATTTACACTAATGCCAAGTTCACTGTTGAGATTTAAAACAGTTTGTAACGTTAGGTGTTTGTCAGATAACGTTAAGTATGAATGAGCATTTAACAAACTGTTTGCAGAGCCAAATGAGCGTTGTCATCTGTGAACTTCCTTGCTACAACATACAATTAACAATACAAACTATTACAGGAAAACACATCAACGAAAAATAAATCATACTTACAGGTTGTAGCCCGTAAACAGCTTCTGTTTTTAAATCCATCTTTCAGGACAAGCCGTTGTGCGAATCCTTCATTGAACTCGTGAAGATTGTGGAAGCTTTCCTCCGTGAAATGTGCAGCGGGAGCCGCACGCGCCCATCTCACACTGGCAGTGTTTGTCTCGTGCAGCTGAACCGCGGCTTGTGTATTGCAAATACAGACGTATATTGTCCATTATGTCACATTTTCCGGTCTTCTCCTCCGACCCCTGTCTGTCTCGTGCTTTGATTTATGATGGGCAGCATATATCTGCTGCAAATGCGACCGTGTTCCCCTCTGTCTCATACACGCATGCATATAACATGATGTTGTATGTTAAATGCACTGCAACGCACCCCGTCCCTAGGAAGGCTGAAGAAAGTGGACCTGCAATCCGGATGAAAATAACAGCATTTCGTCGGCATTGCGGCAACAACACTCCAGCCTACTAACTATACCACAACAACGCTTCCCCGCTGCGATACAAAATGGCCTCGCCCCCCTTATTTCATATTCTCGGAGGAGGGGTTTATGTAAATATTGGGGCTGGTGATGTCAGAGACCCTGGAGGAATGTGTAGTAGTCCCTACCGGCGGTTTGCTGTAGTCCTTAGAAATGGATTTCTTTAAAAGCAAATATCTCCCTTTGCTTTAAACTTTGAACGTTGTAACTTTGCAGATGTTGTTTATGCTCAAACAGCAACATTACACACTAGCTAAAGTTAGAAAAGTGAAATTGTGGTTTACCAACCCTTTAAATCCATGTTACCGGAAAACTGTAGTCTAATATGGGAATTTCCATTTAGAACAAGAGTGTTGCACAATTTTCTGAAGTTTTTTTCTTCTTCTTTGTAATAGGCTGTTCATCTATGTAATATTAATAATGGGTAATATTCATTATTAGACTATGAAAATAGGCTAGTTGGTTGCATGAATTCACAATTGTATGTATAGAGAAAGAGTGTATATGAATCAGGATGTGTGTATGATGTTCAGTTGTATAAGATCATCCATGAGACACAATTATGTTTGTCTGATGAGTGAATGTGTAAGTCAATGATGTTCTTCTGCTGTTTGCATTTGTTACATAAAACAAAAAGTGATTTATATTAATTCATTGTTCATTTCTTCTTCAGGTGCCTCTGGTGCTGATACAGATGCAGTGTCAGTGATGGCGGGAGATTCAGTCACTCTAAACAGTAGTGTTAAAGCAAACCAACAAGAAGACATGAAATGGTATTTTCATAATGAACGCTTAGCTAAGATCAGTGGAAATACATGTAAGCTCTGTACAGATGTTAAGTGTAAAGCGAGATTCAGAGACAGACTGAAGCTGGACAATCAGACTGGATCTCTGACCATCACAAACATCAACACCACAGACGCTGGACTCTATAAACTATGGATCAACAGCAGCAGCAGTTCAAAGATCTTCAATGTTACCATCACTGGTGAGTCATTCAATGAATGTTTAAAGGCAGAGATATGTTTAAATCACATCACTAATGTGTTGTTTCCATGTGCCTATATATTAATTCACATACAGTCTATATAGATCAGTTCATGAAAAATCCTTAAAGTGGAATTTGTAGATTTCAATACAAATTAAATTCATTTTTATTTCAAACTTAATAATAACATTGATGAGCTGTTAGTTTTAACAGTTAGATTTGAATTATAAAATGGCTGCAGATGTGTTCTGCTAAGAGTTTCCATCATACAATCCCTGATTATCATTTTATGATAAATAAGTATTTAAATATATTCATGAACACAAAACAAGGATACACGTTGTTGTTGTTTTTTTCAGATTTAAAGTCAAGGAAGATCTTGTGTAATCACTTTCATTTCCACAGTTCTCAGGTTATGTAGTTTTTTGTTCTTCAGCAAAAAAAGTCTTTAAAGCAGCTGTTCATTTGTGTCAGATGTTCCTGCTACAGGACTAGATAACATGAGAAAACCAGTCAGTGGAGGGAGAATCTGTCACTTTATATGCTAGTGTAATCAGAAAGAAAAAGAAAAATCACTTCAACAAGAAGAAAAAACAACGCTGTAAAAGTAGCCCAATTACACCGGAAAACCGCAAACTTGGAAACAAGTCTACAAAAGGATGTGAAATCATGAACAATACAAGATTCAAAATAAAAGACATGACACTAATACGAAACAGACTACTGACAGCTATATGTTGGCGCACTGCCCATTAGAGATGTACATTTTATGTGATATTTATGAAACTTGCAATTTTTAGATTCAAAGTTATCAACAGGAAATATTTATAAAAATAGTGCTACTGTTTCCTGTTGAGCTAGCAGTGCTGTGATGCTGCCGTTCTTCGAAATCCCACAAGATGGAGCCATTTATTAGTTAAATCAATATCATACAGCTGATAGACAATATAGAGAGGTATAAATAAGTCAAAGATATTGAAAAATACTAGATGGATTTTAGTCAATCTCTTGTAATATCGACTGTCTGTGTTTAGCCGTTCCAGGTCTGTCTTCAGGTGCTATAGGAGGAATATGTGCTGCTGTTCTGCTGGTGGTGGCTGCTGCTGCTGCTGCTGCTGTGATTTACTATCTGAAGCGTAAAAAAGGTATTGTATACATAAACATGACTTAATAAGATTGGAAATATGAAATTTAATGTGTGAAAATATGTGAAAACTAACCAAAGTAATGTGTTTAATTGAGTTTGTTTTTGTTTAAACAGTCACGATCGAGACGCAGGCCAGGGGTGATCAGGTGAGAATATGTGCAGTAAATCTATCTGTCTGCTAAAAAACTGAATTTAATACTGATTCAGATTTGTGAGATCTGAGGCCTGTACCACGATGGTAGTTTAACAAACTCAGGGTTACAGGATTGACAAAACCAAACCAATCTATTCAGGCTTTGTTGGTCCCATGATGCTGATCATCAGCTTTCTCTGAAGCAGCGAGATTAATTTCTCTCTTCTGCAGAATATGACATGATTGAAAAATACTAAGAATTTAAACTAATTTACACAGGAAGAAGAAAAGAGCTGTCTATAAAAGAGGACAACTTAAAGAAAAATCTTACTACGTCAGTGCAAGTAAAAGTTATGAAGTTGGTTTAGTTGATATATAGAGAGAATTGAACATTTAAGATCACATGTAGTCATTTTTATAGCTTTATTTATTGATTTTAAAGCTTATTTGTATGACCTTTATATAGGATATTTATATTAATTTGAACCAAGTGCCTATTAATGATTGATTAACTAAAATTATACATGTGTAATTGATTAAGGGTATAATAATTACATAAATGATAAATAAAACAACATTTTTATTATTATAAATAAGCATTGTTAAAAGCCAGACGATTTAGTCTTTAAAAAAAACATTTGCTATGTAGTGACCTTTAATTTGGAGTAGAAACAGGGGAAGTGACTTTATTGCATCAGAGGTTTGTCACTTTGCTCACAGCTGATTGGTCCAATTTCAGTTTGAAATCTCTTATCCAGAACATAACCTGCCCTGGAGCAGGGGCCTGTACCATGATGGTAGTTTAACAAACTCAGGGTTACAGGATTAGTTTAGAGTTGACAAAACCAAACCAATCTATTCAGGCTTTGTTGGTCCCATGATGCTGATCATCAGCTTTCTCTGTCAACTCAGGCTTTGATCCTGAGTTTAGGAGTTTAGCTGTGACATCAGCAGTGAACAGCCAATCACACGCTGTGGATCAGTGAAACTGAGATTGACTTCTCACGAGAGAAGCAGCGAGATTAATTTCTCTCTTCTGCAGAATATTACATGATTGAAAAATATTAAGAATTTAAACAAATTGACATAACAGGAAGAAAAGAGCCTTCTATGAAAGAGGACCACTTAAAGAAAAAAATATTCACTACGTCAATGCAAGTAAAAGTTATGAAGTAAGTTTAGTTGATATATAGAGAGAATTGAGTAATGTAGTAATTTTTATAGCTTTATTTATTGATTTTAAAGCTTATTTGTATGACCTTTGTATAGGCTATTTATATTAATTTCAACTAAGTGCCTATTAATGATTGATTAACTAAAATGATACATGTGTAATTGATTATGGGTATAATAATTACATAAATGATATCTAAATCATTCAAAATTATTATTATTATAAATAAGCATTGTTAAAAAACAGACACTTTAGTCTTTAATAGCCATTTGCTATGTAGTGACCTTTAATTTGGAGTAGAAACAGGGGGAGTGACTTTATTGCATCAGAGGTGTGTCACTTTGCTCACAGCTGATTGGTCTAATTTCAGTTTGAGATCTCTTATCCAGAACATTACCTGCCCTGGAGCAGGTTAGCCGTGGAGTGTAAGTTACTATGGAGATGAACACTGCTAAAAGCCAAACCACTTTAATGGTACCTAAAACCCAGGATTAGCACAAACTAAGCTTAAACATATTTGGTCAGCCAGATAAACCGGCTTCATGGTATAGGCATACTCCTATACCATGAAGACGGTTAGCTGGCTCTTACGCACATGAGCTGGAACGGGCATGTTTATTGCTCGGTAGCGCGACCCATTTAGCTCCACGAGTCGGTGGGTGGGCTTGAGGCGATGCTTCTGCATTCTATTACGTCAGTGGTTGACATATTCTGAGATCTCTTTTTCTGGGCCTGCATGGTGTCTATAAAAGCTTTTCTTTGAAACTTACAGGATATTCTTATATCACGATGAACTTTTATATATCAAAGGCTCAAAGAAAAGTTGATTTCTCAATTCATCACCCCTTTAAAGTGGTTTGGCTTTTAGCAGTGTTCATCTCCCCATGGCTAACCTGCTCCAGGGCAGGTAATGTTCTGGATAAGACATTTCAAACTGAAACTGGACCAATCAGCTGTGAGCAAAGTGACACATCTCTGATGCAATAAAGTCACTCCCCCTTTTTCTTCTCCAAATTAAAGGTCACTACATAGCAAATTGTTTTAAAAGACTAAAGCGTCTGGCTTTTAACAATGCTTATTTATAATAATAATAATTTTGAATGATTTGGATATCATTTATGTAATATAGTACATTTATATAATATAATATAAATAGCCTATATAAAGGTCATACAAATAAGCTTTAAAATCAATAAATAAAGCTATAAAATGACTACATGTGAGTTTAAATGTTCAATTCTCTCTATATCAACTAAACTAACTTCATAACTTTTACTTGCATTGACGTAGTAAGATTTTTCATAGACAGCTCTTTTCTTCTTGTTTAAATTCTTAATATTTTTCAATCATGTAATATTCTGCAGAAGAGGGAAGTGAATCACAGTTTCACTGATCATGTGATTGGCTGTTCACTGCTGATGTCACAGCTAAACTCCTAAACTCTCAGGATCAAAGCCTGAGTTGACAGAGAAAGCTGATGATCAGCATCATGGGACCAACAAAGCCTGAATAGATTGGTTTGGTTTTGTCAAGTCGAAACTATTCCTGTAACCCTGAGTTTGTTAAACTACCGTCATGGTACAAGCCCCTGGACTTGCTGTCATATGGGACGGCTTGATGCAGCGCAAGAGATGCAGATAACTTGATCTTGACCTTTAAGAAACTTTTAGCTAACTTAATACTGTCACGTAACAAATCTGCTTCAAATTGAATTCAAAATGAAATTAATTGCTAATTACAACATGAAATAAAAATACAAAGGGTGTACACATGCTATAAAATTGTGAATATAAATAATTGGGAATCATGTTTTTAAAAAAAACGTGGCACATTTCATTTATCTATTATAACTTTCTTTATTTGGTTGTTTCCTTATAAAGGTCCTGAAATTCATGTTTTTTCTTTTTTTTTTTTTATTTGTTAAGTTTTTTGCCAGGTGGCTTTTTTAATTATATGATGTCATTACGTTGCTGTCTTGACGGCAGCCAATCGCTGCATTGCTGATCGTTGTTTCGAGTATCGATGCATCTGCCCTCTTCAGTGAACACAGGAACGTGCAGTGATCTCAGATCATTTAATCCAGATATTTGAATCCAATCCGCAAATTTGTTTGAAGAACCAAATTAGCCAGAGATCAGTTATCACGATTAAAAGATCTGGGGTCTGTCAAATCATCTCAGATGTATTAAGCGAGGTACGAAGAACGGACCCCTGTATGTATGTGGTGTATCTGTAACACTGTGCGTTATGTCGTTTCAGAAAAAAAATGACAACTTTAACAACAATAATAATAACTCACAATTTAAGATTTGACTATGAAGAACAGTTATATAAATATTTTTTATATTATTATTACATAATTATTTATATGGATCATATAATTATCTATTTAACAATGGGTGTGTATGACCCAACTTTAGGTGTAACATAAAAGTAAATCGTTTTTATCACCATGGAAGCAGAGCCAAAAAACATAACTCCCAAATAGACGAAATTACAAATAACTTCATTTAGAGAGCAAGTGTTGTATTAGAGCACACTATTTACAATAGTTGGATTCTCTAGTCTCTTGTATTTTTGTGTCTGAATCATAAATCCTGTTCATTTCTTTTATCGTCTGTGAATCTGTGTTTTCTTGCAGGAGAATGGTGTAGTAGAATCCCCTAATCAGACTCGACCTCTAATGAAGAATGCTGCCAATGGGTCTCCTCATCAGAACAAGAATCACTTGATGATTGGTGCTAATGGGACATCCTCTGATACAACTGAAGCTGCCAAAGAGACGTCATTTTAACACCATTTTGTGTAGTCAGTGTACATCTTCTAGTTGCCTTCTGGGTCTTCTGTTGCCCATCTCCAGATGCTGCAGTGTGTCTTTTAACTGGAACACACAAACATGTGCACATTTCCCCCATTTTAGGATCCACCAGTTTGTTCAGTGGCTTCCATGGCAGCAATATGTGGTGTTTTCCGCCAACTGGCAACCTGTGGTGTCGAAATACTATTGGGTAAACTGGCGACGTGCATTACCAAAACAAAAACCGACATTCCGACACGGAACGCACATTTCAAAGTAGAATTACTGGCTGTAGTATGAGTATGAGAACTCTAGCCTGGTCTTACAGACTCTCGTACATTTCATTTGTACAGAAGGTAACACAGTCACGACCCTCATGATCTTCTGGCTCGAGGCCGAGTTCTTTAGCAGAATCCTTTCAGAGGCAGGCATTATCCAGGTACCAATGATTACATAAATTAAATTATTTGAATAAAATAGTCTAGTCACGTATATTTATATTATGCTTTAGGCTTTATATTATGCTCTATACAATACAAATTGTTTCAGATATGAAGTTTAGTGTAAGTGCGGCCCGCGGGTTGCTCTGAAAAGCACCTTTTTGCTGAGTCGTTGCGTGTGCCGCGCTTGCTGCCTCCTTTGTGTGTGTGTGTGTGTGTGAGAGAGAGAGAGAGAGTTGGCTCACCCCTCCCTCGAGCAGTATAATTGGTTGACACCGCGTGATTGACAGGAACAGACGAACGAAGCTGATCAGACAGTTGAAACAAATGTGATCTAACAGCGCTCGTCAATGTTAAAATGATTGAGATGGCCAATCAAATCAGAGTAGGCGGGGTTTACGTTCTCTTTTGGCTCGTGCACACTGCTCAGTCTTCAAACACAAAGTAGCGTGTCAATCTATCGCTTAATGCCATTGCGGAGAGAGACTCTAGTCTTTCTGGTGAAATCACAAAACAAAATGCAAACGTGTCCATGGTCTTATTATATAATCATTGATGAACATCTTTGATTTTAATGAAGAAAAACTACATGAGAGCGGATTAGAACCCAGAACCTTTGACACAGTTGACAAAAATTCTACCACCAGACCACTAGAGAATCCGTAAATAATTTGCGGATCTATGTATTCATTCACTCACTCATGCGAAGAATATCGGCACTAATCAAATATTTGACATAAATGAATGCAAACATTGTTTACAAATAGTCCCAAAAAGATTATTTCCCAACTAGAATTAGACCTAGAATTTCGCTCACTGTTCTGTTTGACCTGTGTTAAGGCCTTGCTGTGAATTAGTCTAGTTTTTAAAATAAAATTAAAATCATTCATTATTTCATATTACATGATTTAATTTCTATAGGCAATATTTAGTTTAAATTCAGAGGAACAGTTCATGTTCAGAGGAAACATTCATGTTGAAGAACTGTTAATAATAAAGATTGAGAAGATTGGATCAGTTGTGCTCCTTTTTTTTTGGAATACTTGAAACACTTTTTATGTGTAATACTTGATGCGGCCCAGCCTGACCCAGAGTCTACCTCCAGCGGCCCCCAGGTAAAATGAGTTTGAGACCCCTGACTTAGATAGTTCTGCTGATGAAAGACTGCAAAAAAAAAAAAAAATCTAATTCAAGACATTTCAGTAGACAAAAAAACTCCAGACAACACGAGCTGTGGAAAATTATAAGTGATAGGAGCTTTTAACAGTGGATGCCGTTAAAAACACGGTAAGTATAATACAGGGAGTGCAGAATTATTAGGCAAGTTGTATTTTTGAGGATTAATTTTACAACATTAATAATTAAACAACAACCATGTTGTCAATGAACACAAACTCATTAATATCAAAGCTGAATATTTTTAGAAGTGGTTTTTAGTTTTAGCTATTTTAGGGGGATATCTGTGTGTGCAGGTGACTATTACTGTGCATAATTATTAGGCAACTTAACAAAAAACAAATTTATACCCATTTCAATTATTTATTTTTACCAGTGAAACCAATATAACATCTCAACATTCACAAATATACATTTCTGACATTCAAAAACCAAACAAAAACAAATCAGTGACCAATATAGCCACCTTTCTTTGCAAGGACACTCAAAAGCCTGCCATCCATGGATTCTGTCAGTGTTTTGATCTGTTCACCATCAACATTGCGTGCAGCAGCAACCACAGCCTCCCAGACACTGTTCAGAGAGGTGTACTGTTTTCCCTCCTTGTAAATCGCACATTTGATGATGGACCACAGGTTCTCAATGGGGTTCAGATCAGGTGAACAAGGAGGCCATATCATTAGATTTTCTTCTTTTATACCCTTTCTTGCCAGCCACGCTGTGGAGTACTTGGACGCGTGTGATGGAGCATTGTCCTGCATGAAAATCATGTTTTTCTTGAAGGATGCAGACTTCTTCCTGTACCACTGCTTGAAGAAGGTGTCTTCCAGAAACTGGCAGTAGGACTGGGAGTTGAGCTTGACTCCATCCTCAACCCGAAAAGGCCCCACAAGCTCATCTTTGATGATACCAGCCCAAACCAGTACTCCACCTCCACCTTGCTGGCGTCTGAGTCGGACTGGAGCTCTCTGCCCTTTACCAATCCAGCCACGGGCCTATCCATCTGGCCCATCAAGACTCACTCTCATTTCATCAGTCCATAAAACCTTAGAAAAATCAGTCTTGAGATATTTCTTGGCCCAGTCTTGACGTTTCAGCTTGTGTGTCTTGTTCAGTGGTGGTCGACTTTCTGCCTTTCTTACCTTGGCCATGTCTCTGAGTATTGCACACCTTGTGCTTTTGGGCACTCCAGTGATGTTGCAGCTCTGAAATATGGCCAAACTGGTGGCAAGTGGCATCTTGGCAGCTGCACGCTTGACTTTTCTCAGTTCACGGGCAGTTATTTTGCGCCTTGGTTTTTCCACACGCTTCTTGCGACCCTGTTGACTATTTTGAATGAAACGCTTGATTGTTCGATGATCACGCTTCAGAAGCTTGGCTATTTTAAGACTGCTGCATCCCTCTGCAATATATCTCACTATTTTTGACTTTTCTGAGCCTGTCAAGTCCTTCTTTTGACCCATTTTGCCAAAGGAAAGGAAGTTGCCTAATAATTATGCACACCTGATATAGGGTGTTGATGTCATTAGACCACACCCCTTCTCATTACAGAGATGCACATCACCTAATATGCTTAATTGGTAGTAGGCTTTCCAGCCTATACAGCTTGGAGTAAGACAACATGCATAACGAGGATGATGTGGTCAAAATACTCATTTGCCTAATAATTCTGCACTCCCTGTAGTTGAATATACTTAGGGAAACTATCTTCTGTTGCCATTCGGTTATTTATACACTTTATTTCGATTTTGTTATCCATTTGGATAATTTGCGGAAGTGATTCCCCTTTAATTTCTCATAGCAGGCCTGGCTCCTTATTGTCACTGCCAGTCAAATCAATCAATCAATCAATGTATTTTTATTGATATTTAGGGAGATATTTCATGTTTTTCAGTGGTGATCAGGTGTTATATTCCTATTATGACCTGTAGATGGTGTGTAATATGCAATAATCCGGTACCTGTAAAAGGAACAGATAATGGAGAGCCAAATGCACATGTTCAACACAATATGTGGTTTTAAAATATGAATTTTATTCACAGACATTAATAATGAATAAAGATTACTTTAACTGGGATAACATTGCATTATTTTCTTACCACTGAATTAACGGAACATAGCCTACTTCTCTCTTTTGGTCTTTTAACATCATGTTGTCTTCAATTACGTGTCAAATCTCTCTGATATCACAATATTTACCCTGGTATATTTACCGTATTAATTATAACCCATTATTCAATAAAGATCGATAAACTAATGTTAGTCAGTCGGTAAAGACGAAATGACCGTTAATTTTTAAATTACGCGAGTGTGCGCCTTTCTGCTGGAGAATAATAAAACCCAAAAATAACCTGCAGGGAACGTTCTGGGAACGTTCTCTTTTGGTTACAAAAACACAACCAATAGAGAACGTTCTTATTTGGTTCCCCACAAAAAGAACCAAACGGGAACCTTGTGGGAACGTTAGGGGAACGTTCTGTGTTTACTGGGTGTCATTCACGGAATTGCATTAATAGAAAGCCAGTTAGTGTAAAGATTTTTAATACAAAGTATTTTTCCAATGTTAAGTTTAGTATTTTTGTGCCGTGTCCGCGGGGAGGGAACATGTGTGACGTAGCCATGCGCACTTAGAACGACCGGCGAGCGCGTGTAGCCTATAAACGCCTCGTCCGTTTGTGGGTCAGCGTGCGCAGTCAGCGGAGGCACCGACTGCAGAACCATCCGTCACCGCAGTCTGAGGACAACAGCGCTAAGGCTTCATTCTAGCGCTCGGTGCTGCTGACTGAATGAGGTCACAACAACCCTCCGAAGGACTAGGAAGGACACAGCTTCACTAGGATGCAGCTTCCCGTTTGGTCAGCATCCTCTATTTCTCCCCCAACAACAACAACGCCCACACATCTCACAACAAGCGGACAATATCATCAATCGACAGGAGGATTTGTTTCCGTAGATTCAGAGGGGAATCTCCATTTTTCTTTCAGCCCATGCAGCAAAAAAGGCTTCTGCGCGAGAACAGAAGATAATATTTTTTGAGCGAACAATTGATATTCCACAGAACATCCATTATTTTCAGAGGAATGAAGTTCTTTATTTTGCACATAGCGAGTGTTTTACTCGTGCATGGTAAGCCGTAGACTATTTGTTCAAATGTTTATCTCTTGCGAACAGGAATCCGGAGCAATAATTCATATTATTTCTTAAGTATTTTTTGCCCAGCTGCACAGACAAGCTATAGTCCCAGACTAAAATGCATGTTTGAGCTGTCTTCACTGAAAAAAAATTGCATTGGCATATTTTAAAATATGTAGCCTAGGCGAAGTGTCTTGTCTAAAGATGTAATTTAACTAGGCCTAATCCTGGTTTTATTATTGTGGCGACAGAAACGAGCAGTATGGCATCGTTGAAATAAGAAACATCACTTATTATAGGCTAAATTAAAGATATAAAACTGTTTTATATGTGTAATTGCTGTTTTTATCATATCATCTATTGCTTCAATTGTCAGTTTTAATGACTAGAACGGCCGAACTGGATGGTCGGCGTCGTTTATTCTGTCCTGTGATTTATAATTGTGTATTTTTTCTTCAGATGTGTCTGGTGTTGACACAGACACAGTGTCTGTGATGGAGGGAGATTCCGTCACCCTACACATTAGTGTTAAAAAACCCCAACAAGAGAGAATTAAATGGTATTTTAATGACACTTGTGTGGCTCAAATTAACGGAGATCCCTGTAAGATCTGTGGAGATAATCAATGTCATGATAATAATGAGAGATTCAGAGACAGACTGAAGCTGGATCATCAGACTGGATCTCTGACCATCACAAACATCAACACCACAGACTCTGGACTCTATCATCTACAGATCAACAGCAGCAGTGACAGTGAAAAGACCTTCAGCGTTTCTGTTCGCGGTGAGTCATTTAATGAATGTTTAAAAGCAGGCTATGTGTATTATATCTGTGACCATCACAGTTATTCTATAGTGTATTTGGAGTAAATAGGTCATTTCCTTAAAGGGGTCCTATCATGCCCTTTTACAAAGTCTTGATGTGTTGGGGTGTACTAGAATATGTTTTCATGCTTGATTGTTCAAAAAACACATTATTTTTCACATATTTTACATTATAACAACTCCTCTCTCCCCACTCCAATATTATCTGCCTGCAATACCAGAGACTGCACTTTTAGGACCGTCACAATTTCAAGACATTTCTAGGACCCTAGTTTGTTTTTGTGACAGCGCCATCTAGCCAACTGTACTCCAACAGAGGAGACCTGATTCAAACTGTTTCCACTTTACTTTTTAACAAAACAGCAGGCACCGCCGTTTTAAACTGAATTACTTCAATTAGTTTAAATATTCAAACAGGGTTACCAATGGGTAAGTTTAGGGCTAGGGTTTGGTTAGGACAATATACAGTCCTTCCAGGAAAATGCGGCTTTTTTTTGTGATTGTTGCGGGCAAAAATCCTTGATTATGCGGCACGTTTTCTAAAAAAATGCGATGGAAAATGCGGGATATTTATGCAATTTTATGCGATAAAATTGCGGGAACTTGCAAAAACTGCGGTTTGATGAAAAAGAGAAAAAAAGCACTACATGACAGAAAGTGCTGGGAACATTTAAGTTCTCATCTTGTTTTTTGAAGACCTTAATAAACACATGGCTCAAATTTACAAAACATTGAGTCAAACAAGTTCTGTAGCTTTACAAAGGGAATATGCTACAACTTCTGAAGAAATGAATAAATAACTTCCTGTTTTACAGACATTTGAGTGCTTCCAATGCACAAAGTGCAATCTCTTAAAGGGTTAGTTCACCCAGAAATGTAAATTCTGTCATTAATGACGTCCCCTTATGTTGCTGGACACCCGTAAGACCTCCGTTCATCTTCGGAACACAAATGAAGATATTTTAGTGGAAATTCGATGGCTCAGAAAGGCCTCCATTGGCACAATGCACTGTACACTCTTAAGACCCATAAAAGCACTAAAGACGTCGATACAAAGTCCATCTCACTACAGTGGTTCTACAATAACTTTATGAAGCGATGAGAATAGTTTTTGTGCTAAAACCTAAATAACGACTTGTATAGTGATGACCAATTTCAAAACACTGCATCATGAAGCTTCGAAGCGTTAAGAATCAGCGAGTCGATTCATGATTCGGATCGCGTGTCAAACTGCTGAAATACGTGACTTTGGCGATCCGAACCGCTGAATCGACTCACTGATTCATAACGCTTCGAAGCTTCATGATGGTGTGTTTTGAAATCGGTCAACACACCGGGAAACTGCTTTGCGCGGTCTTTTGCTGCTATTTTTGTTGGCAAATGGGAATTTGCGTGCTTCATCATGGTTTCACCAATATCTATGTTTCTCCACGGGGTTTGCAGCTTTTCGATGACATTCACGTTGGGTAATTACGTCACTTCAAAACGTTCCCATGGCAATAGGGGGAAATGGCGGCTCTTGTGTGAAGTAAACAATATTTTTTTCAACTTTCTGCTAATATA